>CM043704.1:24806038-25406038 GCA_023935145.1 Bretschneidera sinensis
CTTTTTGATGGTTTGGTTTTGGACTTTAAAACAGCCCCTTCGTATTTCATCTAATTCGACCTCCATAAAGTAGAAGAGCCTAGATTTTGGAATGACCGAGTTCCTTTCCTTTTAAGTTGCCATTCCACCTTTATTGCCATGTGCACCATGTCCTCCAACTCTACGTAGTGTTGTAACTCCACCACGTTGGCAATGTCCTTGTTTAGCCCATTCAAAAACCTTGCCATTATAGCTTTTCTATCCTCCTCTACATTAGCCCAAATCATGGCAATCTCCATCTCCTTGTAGTAGTCATCCACGCTTCTATAGCCTTGAGTAAGACTTTGTAATTTCTGATACAAGTCCCTATAGTAGTGATTGGGACAAATCGCCTCCTCATGATGGCCTTCATTTCATCCCACGTCTCAATAGGCCTCTCATGGTTTCTCCTCCTGTTCATCACAAACTGATCCCACCATATAATAGCCTAGTCAGTAAACTCAATGACAACGAGTTTTACCTTTTTCTCCTCAGAGTAGTTGTAGCACTCAAAAATCAACTCAACCTTCTTCTCCCATACCAAGTATGCTTCAGGAGCCTTTTTCCCTTGGAATGACAGTATCTTCATTTTGATTTTCCTAGGTTTCTGTCAGTCCCATCTCTCCATCTCGGATCTCTTCAAAAACCTCTACCACACCTTTCTCCCTTTGCCACGAACCTGCCCTCACCGTTCAATGAAGCTTGATCCTCTTCATCTTCGAACTCATCTCGTGGTCATCATTAGAATCATCCATGGGAGCATGCCGTTCTTGCTTTCTAGCATTAGAGACTCTTTGGGGATGCCCCTCGTGCCAAGTAGCAATAACAGCATCTTGACTATCCATCCGATCCGGAATCTCATTGAACACAATGTTCATGCGTTCAAATTGTTGTTGCATAGCCTGTAACATGAAGGACGACTCCTCCCTTCCTTCTTTTCTTGATGTGTCGCCCCTATAAGATAATTTTTTTTGAAACTATAGAGAATTGTTAGAAATAATTCCTCACCACACTCCCTCACGTGTTTGCACTCAAATTATGTCGCTCACACTCGTGTTTCACTCTTAAATTGGCTATTTTTTTCCACGATATTATTCTCACACTCTCTTGCCTTTTTCCTCTCGTAGCTTCCCCTATTCAGTTCTTTGGTAAACTAATAAACTTGATCAAGAAATTCAACTTGTAGTATTTAAACCAATACCGACGGCAAAAAATATTATAGAAACAACGAATCAAAGAAAAATGATAAGAATCAGATTTTTTTTTGGAGAGAGAACTGAAACTACAAAAGTCACGATTCAACAAAAAATTAACTTTGATAAGTACGGTGAAGGAAAGTATTTGTTGTTTCAGTATCACCCCTTTTTTTGTCTTTTTCCCTTCTTTTTTTCACTTTTTTTTCTTTTCTATGTTTTTTTTGGGGTGCACAACAGTAAAATAAGAACCAGAAAAAAATTGAACACAAACGGAACAAGATAGGATGATAACAAGAAATGAAAGATAAAAGGATAGTAAACTTGATTTTTAGAAGTTGGCTATGATACCAAATGATGAGAACCTCAACCGACACGCTTTGAGACCCAACAAACAATATTGGAATACTTGCCCAAGAAAGCTAAAATTCAAGTTTTGATAGAAAACTCCGAGCCAACGTTTATAATGAAACGCAAACCGAAGGTATAAAGTAACAAAACTCGACCCAATGATTATAACTGAATCACGAACCGAAGGTATAAAATTTGAACGCCACAAGGAAAAATCCCTGATAAGTTTATAAGTTCTCTAAAGAACCAATAGAGGAAGCAAACCTCACGTTTTTCTGATTTTTATTCTATATCTCTCATTACAATGAGTGCATGCTATTTATAAGCTTTTCAGCCCTACACTCCACTAAAAAGGAAACTAACTTGGTTACAAAATAAGAAAATAAATAAAGAAAGAACTAAAAAAATACACTTTAGGAAAGTCTGAGATAGGCATGTCAATCAACCAATTAATTGGTATGGAACTGGAAAGTCAATCAGCCAATTAATTGGTCTGAAATTAGAAAGTAATCAGCTGCTTTCTCCTTTTAATTCCATGCCCCTCAAGCCATAATCAACCATTAATCAACTCCATGGCTAAGGAAATTAGGCTCAATTAAGCAAGATCAGCCCTATCAATAGCTTGGATTAAATTTATATGCTTTTATCTCCTTTTGGGCCAAGCTTGGAATGCCCCGTTTTAGAATCAGCCCATTAAGTGCTTCTTTGATTTTCTTGGATCTTGCTCTAGTAATTAGCCCAACTAGAAGATGCAATGCATCCTTTAATGGTGCTTATTGATTCTCATCAAAAAGGGTTGTGAAAATGTGGTTGTGGATCACTTATCCAGGTAACTTCATTATGAAGAAGGAACAGAGAGATCAAAAGAATCCTATAAAAGATAGTTGTGTGCTCAACAATGGAGAGGCTTCGGTTGCCAAGAGAGAACAGCAGGATGAGGTTCTTGTTGTGTGCTTAAATTTGAGCAGGAGGCAAGGCAGCGGAAAGTGGATTCTTGATTTCGGGTGCACCTACCATATGTGCCCTCACAAAGAATGGTTCAAGAATTTCAAGGAGATCAATGAGGGAAGAGTCTTCTTAGGGAATGACAATTCTTGCTAAGTGAGATGGATTGGAGACATCTAATTGAGGATGTTTAATGGAGTCACAAGGCTGCTACGAAATATAAGATATCTTTCAGATTTGAAGAGAAATTTGATCTCATTGGGGCAGCTAGATTTCATGGGGTACACAAGCAAATTAGAGGGAGGAAAGATCAACGTGGCCAAGGGATCTTTGGTAGTGATCAAGGCAGCAAGAAATGATGGACTCTATGAGATGATCGGAGAGACAAAAATCAATGATCAAGCAGTAAGCTTGATGGCTGAGATGGACAAGGTAGCCCTTTGGCACACTCGCTTGGGACACATGAGCGAAAAAGGTCTGCAAGTACTTAGCAAGGAAGGTCTACTTGGTGGTGACAAAGTAAAAAAACTAGATTTCTGTGAGAGTTGCATTCTTGGGAAGCAACACCGGGTCATCTTCAACACTGGAGTGCACAAGTCCAAAGGGATTCTTGACTACATTCATTCGGAGCTTTGGAGACCAGCAAGAACACCAACACAGGGAGGTAACTTTTACTTTCTGTCTTGAATTGATGATTATTCAAGAAGAGTGTGGGTTTATTTGCTTAGTAATAAATCTGATGCCTTGAATAAATTTGTTTTGTGGAAGAAATTGTTGGAAACCCAAACTAGTAGGGTAGTTAAAGCTTTACGAACCGATAATGGCATAGAATTTTGCAACAAGGATTTTGATAAATTCTGTGAATTAAATGGCATTCTAAGACATAGGACGGTTGTAAAAACACCCTAGCAAAATGGAGTTGCTGAAAGAATGAATCGAACCCTTATGGAAAAAGTTAGGTGCATGCTAATATGATATGGGTAACCAAAATATTTTTGGGGAGAAGCTGTAGCAACAGCTGCATACTTGGTGAATAGATCACCCTCTAGAGCAATAGAGCTCAAGACTCCCATGGAGATGTGGAGTGGAAAACCCCCTGAATTAAACAACCTTAAGACTTTTTGGTGTGCAGCATATGCACATCAAAAGGAGGATAAACTTGGCCCTAGGTCTAGAAAATGTGTATTTCTAGGATATGGTGATGGGGTTAAGGGATATAGGTTGTGGTCCTTAGAAAATAAGGGCATGAAACTGATTATAAGTAGGGATGTTATTTTTAATGAATTGTTATTTCCCTACTTGGAGAAAACTAACCCTGCAGGGGCTAGTGAGCAAACCAAATCGGAAGTTGTGGAGCATCGCATCGAGGAGAACTCGGTTCAGGTAGAGCATAGAAGGCAAGAGGGTTTGAAGCAAGTAGAGCCCTTGGATGAAGGCCAAGAAGCTCAAGAAACTCAAGAAGAGGCTAAAAAATAAGAGGTTGATGCAGTAAATAACTACTAGCTCACAAGAGACCGGGGAAAGAGAGTGGTTAGACCACCCTTGAGATATGGGTTTGCAAATGCTGCAGATGCAGCAGCTCCTTGGATAGAAGGAGAGATGGCTGAACCAGAAACTTATACGGATGCCATGGAGTGTAAGGATTCATCAAAGTGGCAGCTGTCTATGGAGGAGAAATGGTCTCTTTGATGAAGAACAACTCTTGGGAGCTGGTGCCCAAACTAGAAAAACAGAGAGTGGTGGATTGTAGATGGCTCGACAAGATCAAAGAAGGAAATACTTTAGGGGATAAAGTTTGATATAAAGCTAGGCTGGTGGCGAAGGGGTTCACACAAAAAGAAGGCATAGATTTCACCGAAATCTTCTCACCAGTTGTGAAGTACAAGACAATACGGATAGTGTTAGCATTAGTGGTCCAATTTGATTGGGAAATCGAGCAAATGGATGTGAAGACTGCATTCTTGCATGGAGAGCTCGATGAGACCATTTTCATGAAGCAACCCAAAGGCTATGAAGAAGGAAGGTAGGGAGAGCTAGTGTGCAAATTGAAGAAGTCTCTCTATGGCCTGAAGCAATCACCTCAGCAATGGAACAAGAGGTTCGATTCCTTTGTAATCAACTTGGGTTTCATGAGGAGCTACTATGATTCTTGCTTGTACTATAAGGGGCATAAGATTGAGGAGATGGTGATCATCCTCATCTATGTTGATGATATGTTACTGGGTGGGAGCAGCATGGAGAGGATAAATAAATTGAAGGCTCAACTCAGTGAGGAGTTTGAGATGAAGGATCTTGGCCATGCACTAAAGATCCTTGGGATGTGTATCATCCGGGAAAGGGAGAGAAACAGATTGAAGATCTCTCAAAATTCCTATGTAGAGAAGATAATATCTAAATTCTCTATGGAATATAGCAAACCAGTGAAGGTTCCACTTGCTGGTCATTTCAAATTCTCCAGCGATCAATGTCTAAGATCGGAGGTGGAGAAGAAGGAAATGGAGAAAGTCCCTTACTCTAGTGCTGTTGGTTCTGTTATGTACACCATAGTGAGCACTAGACTGGACATTGCTCATGTAATGAGTGTTCTCAGCAGGTTTATGAGTAATCCCAGAAAGGAGCATTGGCTTGGGATGAAGTGGTTGCTGAGGTATTTGAAGGGAAGCCCAGAAGTAGGGCTGGTGTATGAGAAAAGGGGTAATGCAATCTGCCTTGAAGGGTTTGCAGATTCGGACTATGGAGCAGACCAGGATAAAAAGAGATCGGTTACCTCCTACTTCTTCAACTTAAACGGATGTTGTGTAAGTTGGAAGGCTCAGTTGCAGCCAGTGGTAGCACTCTCAACAACTGAGACTGAGTACATAGCTGCTACGGAGGCCATTAAGGAAGCTATATGGTGCAAAGGGTTGCTTGAAGAGTTGAAGGTACTGGATGAGCAGGTTGTGATATTTTTGGATTGTCAAAGTGCCTTGCACTTGTGTAAAAATCCAGTGTTCCATGAGAGGATAAAGCACATGGATGTTCGGTATCATTTCATTCGGGAAAATGTTACGAAATGATGCATCCATGTGGACAAGGTTGCCACGGAAGAAAATCCTGCGGACTTGGGTACTAAAGTTTTACCTCTAAGTAAGTTCAATCATTGCTTTGAATTACTTAGGATTAGAGTTGGTTAATTGGTAACTCAATATGAGTTTGGATCCCGAAGCTTTCTGCACAATGGTTCAGGTTTTTTGAACACTTAGACAAAGGTAGAGATTGTTGTCATTTGTCTAAGTTTTCAAACATGTCCAAACATGGTCTAAGGTTGGTTAAACTCCAAACAAAATGTGGGGTATCAAAGTTCAGCAAGTCTAATGGCTGCACACATGTGTGTGCTCAAGTTTTGAGCATGGGAAGGTTATGCACACTGCTGTGCAAACTTCTACACATAGGCAGGAAGTGTACGCACTGCAGCAGAAGGCAGCAGCATCAGGTCTGGGCGCGCCACGCACGCCCAGCACTGTGCCTCACAGCATGCACGCCATCAAGGACAGCCTCAGTGCCGCACTGCCCATGCCTAGCACCGCACCGCCCAGGCACACTGCTGCACACATAGGCAGCAAGCTTCAAGGCTCTCCAAAAGTGTGTGCACAAGTCTAAAACGCACAGCACCACTTAGGAAAGTAATGAAGGGCCAAGATTGAGCAATAATCAAGATCAAAGGGAGGAGAATAAATCTCAAGAATGTCCAAGAATTGAGAGGCTATAAAAGGGGTTCTCAAGGCCTCATTTCACAAAATATACAACACAAATACAAGAGAGATTTGTGACATTGTGAGATCATTGTAAACACTTAGAGAGAATTGTGTAGAGTGACAAACATAAGAGGGACTCTTTGTTAGGCTGGTTGTAAAGAGAGGATAGTATAGAATTGATAGAAAACTTTGTAATAAGACTATCACTTTCTAGTTCTCTTCTTGTTTCTTCAAGAACTTGGATTCTTGAAGAGGATTGTTGTAACTTTGTAAGAACCATTGAGATAGTGCAGAGAGTTCGGAGGAACTCACGGGGACGTAGGCACATTGCCGAACTTCGATAACAATTGCTTGTCTTCTTTTCTTTCTTTGATTTTCTGTTCTTGTGTTCGATTGCTGTTTTTCTTTCTACAAGTCATTCAAGACTTGGGTGTTTGGAAGATCACCACATGGGCATCTTGTCAAGGTGATTTCCAACAAGAAGCTTATTATTTAGGTTAATATTTGTATAACAGACTTTTGCTTGTCTAATGGATAATAACCCAAGCTGGATTTTCCTCCATTCATCCTTTGGCTAGATAACACTTCATCTAGCTTTTCTTTTCCAAGTATAAGTCTAGATATTGTGCTATCCATATCCATTATTTTCTTCTTTAAAATGTCATTTTCATTTTTTAGAAAAATCTTTTCCTTTTCTTCCTTTAAGCCCTCCATCTCTTTAGAAAGAGATGAAACTTCCTTTTTGAGAGCCACATTTCTAGAACCAAATTTCTTCAATTCTTCATGCATCTCATTTACAACTTCAGTTAACTCTTCACTACTAATAACAATGTTATTATTATTAGAAGAGGAAGAAGTTAATACCTCATTCTCATCATCGATTGCCATTAAGCATATGTTAGCAATCTCCTCGTATCCAACTTCATTGTCTGAAGTTTCTTCCTCTTCATCATGACTCCATTTGGTTGCAATCATACCCTTCTCTTTGAAGCTCTTATATGGTTTGCTTGTTGTTGTACAATCGGCCTTAATGTGACTGAGTTTCTTACAACCGTAACACACAAGAACTTGTGAAACCTTTTGGTGATTAAAGCCATCTCACCGTCTTCTTCGCTGCTCTAATCCTCTTCTTCTTTCTTTTCCACTTTATTACTTGTAGGGGCCTTAAGAGCAATCATCTTTTTCTTCTTCTCATCATCATTGACAACAGGATTCATTTCCTTCATCTTGTATGTCAATAGTGATCCGAGGAGTGTTTTGACATCAAGTTTGTCGAGATCTTTGACCTCTACGATGACTGTCTTCTTTGCTTTCCAAGTGGATAGCAAAGTCCTTAAGATCTTCCTCGTTAGTTCAAATTCCTCAAGAAGATTTAGACTGTTAACAATGGTAGTAAAACTTGAGTGCATTTGAGAAATAGTATCATTTGGAGACATTTTGAAAGTTTCATATTTGGACACTAGCATATAGATTTTTTATTTTTTAACTTCGCTAGTTCCTTCATATGTAACTTGAAATTTGTCCCATTTTTTTAACTGAAATACATGCAAAAATTTTATTGTATTTGGCAATATCTAAAGCACAATGTAACATGCTAGTTGCTCTACTATTGAGACACATCATTCTACAATCCTCTTTATTAAACTCTATTTTGAGTTTAGGCATTGTATGATTGATTTCTCCAATGATTATTTCCTTTGTAGGAATTCTAGGTCCTTCTTTAATGACTCTATATAGATTGTAATCCTGTCCTTCAGCAAAGATTTTCATTCTATTTTTTCAATAGTTATAGTTGGAGCCATTTAACAAAGGAGGTATAGTGTAGGAATGCCCTTTGGTATAGCTATTTTATGCCATCGGATCAACTCAAATATTTTAAGCTTGAAATTGAATACGAGACTCTGATACCAATTGTAAACTGAGGTTCAAACCTAAGAGGGGGTGAATTGGGTATTAAAAAATTTTTGCTAATTACTTGCAAGTTTTTAAACAGTTAAATGCACAAAGCACACAAACAAGTAATATGCTTGAAAGTAAAAGAGTTTAAGGAAGAGAAAATGCAAACTCCATTTATAGTGGTTCAGCAATATTGGATTCTTTCTGACCCTACGTCCACTCTCTTCAAGAAAGCTCCTTGAAGTAATCCATTAAAACTTTAGTCGTAGAACTTCACCGGTATTGTACAAACCTTACAACCGATCCCTTCCTCATGGAAGCTACAATGAAGTGTTTAATCCTAAACAATCTAAGAGTTATATTAACTCTTTCCCTTTACAATAAATGAATAATATCTCTCTTTCAAGAACAAGCTTGAAGAATGGCTCAACAATAAATTTTTCAAAGCTTTTGAGAATTAATTAGCTATCTTGTGAATTGAATGTGTTCTCTCTTTTTATTTTAAATGCTCATTGAGGTAGATTTATATAGCCTTGAATCAATATGATCGTGTGACACTGACTTGGTAGGTTTAAGGCATTAAATGCTCAACTCCGCATCTCAAATGGTCATATTTTCGAATTACCAGTCAAGTGGGTCAAGTGAGAAATTTCACTTTTTAGGCTCTGGAAGAGTGCTAGTCGACTGGGTCAGAACACCAGTCTCTTGGGATCTTTCTATCCCAAATCTTAGTTGACTGGTATATAGACCTAGTCAACTAGATTTTCCTTCAACCCAGTTTTCCTTTTCAAAAACAGATTTTTACTTAGAAACTTTTATATTTTTAGTTTTGTCAAAGTTTTTTTTCTTTTTTGGAAAATTGAACCACAGATCAAGCTATGTAATTAAACATGAAAGATTTTCAATTGTTTCCGTTACCTTAATGCCTATTGTAGATCTTCTGTCTTGTCTTGGCATCTAAATCGAGTTGAGTTCTTACATCTTGTTTCTGTACTGAATTCTTTTACCATTTAAACATTAGATAAAACTGTTAGTGCAATTAGAGTAGTGTTTTGTCATTACTAAAATCAAATATGGGTCAACATTTACAATGTCTTTCACCAACCTTTTTGAGTAGTAAAGGGGCTCTTACTGTTTTTAGGTGTTATACTGTAGGTTCGAGACATCTCACTATTTTAGGGCATTAAACCTTTCGAGAGAGATTTTTCGAGGTTTGTGTCTGTTGACTCCATATTTGATTTTGATAATGACAAAACATATTATTGTGCTAATTGTTCCATTTAGTGTATACTCTCTCTTGTTCCAAACCAATTCATTCATTCTCAAAATGTAAAACAATTGGTGTAACTCTTGTGAGTGTTTAGGTGTTAAACACTTGAGAGATAAATTTTTTGTAAAAGAATATTGTAAAGATTTGGGAAACACCTTGGAAGTTTCTTATTTGATTTTGTGGAAACCTTCAAGCAGAATCCTTAAAGAGAGTGGACGTAGGGTTGGGAGAGATTTCAATATTGCCGAACCACTATAAACTGAGTTTGCACTTTCTTCTCCCTTGCTCTTTTAATTTCCAACAATTCAATACTTATTATTTTTGCTTGATTTCATATTTGTGTGGACTTATTTGCTTTACGTAAAAAGTTTTTAAAACTCAATTCACCCCCCTATTGGGTTGCACCTTGATTAACAATTGGTATCAAAGCATCATTTTAAAAAATAGGCTTAAAATCCTTAAGTAGATTCTATGGAAAATAATATGTATAATGAAGTTCACTCTTAGACTAGGCCCCTATTTTTTAATGGAACTAATTATAACTATTGGAAGAATATAATGAAAATTTTTATAGAAGTTCAAGACTATAATTTGTGGAGAATAATTGAAGAAGTACTTAGGATTCCTATGAAAAAGATAAAAGGCAAGGAAGTAGAAAGTTTAGTTCCTAAGACTAAACAAGAATTTGATGTTGAAGATTTTAGAATGATGTCTTTGAATAGTAGAGCTACTAGTATGATTCAATGTGCTTTAGATATAAATGAGTATAATAAAATTTTTGCTTGTTCTTCTGCTAAAAATATTTGGGACAAACTTCAAATTACTTATGAGGGTACTAATCAAGCAAAGAAATCTAAAATTTATAGATTAGTATCTGAATATGAAGCTTTTAAAATGTCCCATAATAAAAATATTTCTTAAATGTATTATCGATTCACTAACATTATTAATGATTTGATGTTTTTTGGTAGACATTATTAAAATTGTGATTTAGTAAGAAAACTTCTCGAAGCTTTACTGCCAACTTGGGAATCAAAGATGACAGCAATTGAGGAAGCCAAGCCAAGGACATTTTGGATGAAGAAATTGACTATCAAGAGATTGTCAATCTTTGTTTCATGGCAATTGATGATGTAAATGAGGTAACCAATTCTTCTTCAAGTAATGATATTGAAAATTAAAATGTGAATAAAGAATTGACAGAATATATAAATAAATTGCAAGAAAAATTAAAGAAATTTGATGCTAAAAATGTTACTCTAAAAAAGAAAGTTTCATCTCTCTCTAAAGAAATAGAAGTTTTAAAAGAGAAAAAAAGGAAAATTTTCTTTAGTGCTTTGCAACTCATCACAAGAGTCTTTAAAAAATAAAATGTGATTTTGAAAAACAAAGTGAATAAGTTTAGCAACACTATATCTAGATTTGTGAGAGGAAAGGAGAAGTTAGATGAAGCGTTGGCTTGCCAAAGATTAAATGAAGAAAAATCTAGTTTGGGTTATTCTCCATTAAGTAAGCAAAAATCAAATGAAATTATTTTTGGGAAAGCAATAAGCGTTAATGATCCCTCTACTTCTAGATTACCTACTAATGATCATAATACACCTTTGAAAAATGCTAATGTCAATTTCTATGGTAGAAATTCACATGCTAATACTAAGAATAAACATTCATGAAGTACATATACTCATTCTAGAATGCAAATGTTAGGTATGCTCATTTAATGAAAATGCTAGGCATGCTCATTCTAGAAATTCCTATGCTAGGAATGCATACTCAAGAAATGGCTCACTAATATCTTAGAAATAACATATATTCACATAATTTTCATAATGCTAGAAACATTTATTCTAGGAATGCAAGATTCTCACATCCAAGGAATAATAGATTTGTATATTTTAGATATCCTAAAATTATCTTGATTATCAAACTAGAATCATGCATCATATATATCATTACAATTATGGAACAAATTATAGAATTAAGAAGTTATAGGCTCCAAAAGGATCTGTATTTTCAAGGACTAACTTGAATGGATCTAAGAAATTTTTGGTACCTAAAAGTTCCATTGTGTATCCTTGTGTGATGTAGATGTGTCTTTATATAAAGATAGAAGGTGACCATTGGTACCTTGATAGTGGATTCTCTAAGCACATATCGGTGATCAAAGCATTTTTATGGAGTTAACTCTAAGGGATGGCAGACATGTCACCATTGGAGATGTCACTAAGATGAAGATCATTGGACATGGTAAAGTTAGTAAAAATTCTTCAACCATTGATAATGTTTTACTTGTGCAAGGTCTTAAGTATAAATTAGTTAGAATTAGTCAATTGGATGATAAAAGTAATAGAGCCATATTTGAATCCTCTCATTATCTTACAATAGACATCAAGAGTAACAAGATCAAATTTGTTGGCCAACGACATAAAAATGTCTATATAGTTGATCTCAAATCTTTGACTTCGAAAAATGAAAAGTGTTTTTCAGCTTTTAGTGAAAATTCATGGTTATGGCATAGAAGGCTTAGCCATGTGAATATAGATTTAATTAAAATTATTTCTAAAGAGGATTTGGTTGTTGATCTTCTTAAAATCAAATTTGAAAAAGAAAAAGTTTATGATGCTTGTCAAATGGGAAAACAAACTAGAATATCTTTTAAATCCAAAAATGTGGTTTCAATTTCTAGACCTTTTGCACATAGACTTGTTTGGTCCAATAAGCACCATTAGTCTAGGTGGCCATCAATATGCTCTTGTTATTGTTGATGAATATTCTAGATATATTTTTGTTATCGTTATGGCTTATAAGGATGAAGCTTTTAAAGGTTTTGTAAACTTTTGTAAAAAGGTTCAAAATGAAAAATGTTTTACTATTTCTAGCATAAGAAGTGATAATGGAAAAGAATTTGAAAACCAATGCTTTTCAAAATATTTTGATGATCATGGTATTAATCATAATTTTTCAGCACCTAGAACCTTTCAACAAAATAGTGTCGTTGAAAGGAAAAATAGAGTTTTAGAAGAAATTGGTAGAACTTTTCTTTGTGAAAATAGTTTATCAAAATATTTTTTGGTATTTGTCTAAGGTTTAAACATGGTTAAGGTTTAAACAAGAGCTGGAAGAGTGAAGTTCAGCATGTTAAAGGAATGCACACAAGTGTGCGTGGCACCTTGGAAGTGTGTGCACCTCACTGTGGAATGAAGCAAAGGAGAGCACACCAGTGTGCGCCATGGCCCAGCTTTTCCTAAGCCTCGGTGCCAAACATGGAGGCTGCCCAAAACTAGTGTGTGCCGTGGCTCAGACTCCTCCAGGCCGCGGCGCCCAGAAAGGTCACAAAGGAGATTTGTTTCCGCCCTGCTTTAGGCCGCAGCGCACCCTATTCCAGACCGCGGCCTGAAGGCACACCAAGGCTAGTTTTTCAGCCTTATGTTGAGTGCGTGGATGAAAGATCAAAATGCACAGCTTGACTAAAGATTGATCAAGGGCCAAGGTTGATTGGTCATCAAGATCTAAGGGTGGAGAATGACACTCAAGATTGAACAAGAAGTTAGTGCACTATATAAAGGATCACCTAGGTTCAATCTCAAGAGAATGTAATGTGAAAGACATTGTGACAAGAAATAAGTGAGACACAAGAGTGTGTGTGAATGAGAGAATTATGTGAGAGTGCAAAGACACAGACATACAAGAGGGACTCATTAGAGATGCTGGTTGTAAAGAGAGAGATTAGTATCGAAAGTGATTAGGTCTTTCTTGTTCTCTTCTTTGTTCCTTCAAAAACTTGTGGATTCTTGAAGAAGGTTGTTGTAACTTGTAAGAACCATTGAGATTTAGTGCAGAGAGTTCGGTGGAACTCATGGGGACATAGGCTATTACCGAACCTCGATAACAAATTGCTTGTGTTCTTTTCTTCCTTGCTTTCGTTGGCTTTTTCATTTCATTACAAGTCATTCTAGACTTGGGTGTTTGGAAGATCACCACATGGGCATCTTGTCAAGATGATTTCCAATAGCAGTATCAGAGCTGAAGGAGCTTGCACAGCTGGGTACCGGAGCAAGAACCGAAGGTATCAGAGCAAGACTCCAAGAATCAAATAACAAACTTCTTTGGTGATTCATGAACGGATTAAGGATCAAGATCAGATCGTGTTCTTGAGGTTGATTCAAGAACGGTGTTGAGATCAATCTTTGATCATTTTCTTGAGGTTTAGAAGAAGTTCGAAAACATTTGTGGGTGCTGCACATATCTGGGATCATCTCCGCAAGATGGGATCAAATTTATGTGTTGAGAAGTTTGATGGAAAGGGAGATTTTTCCCTGTGGAAGCAGAAGATCAAGGTTGTTCTTATGCAATAGAAGGTGGACTTGGCTATTGGAGAAGATGATGCTTTTTCAGCAAGTATCACGGAGGACCAGTGGGCTGAGATGAAGAAGATGACTTACAACACCATTTTCTTGTACATGTCGGATAGTATCACAAGGGAGTGCGGAGACTCAGAAGATCCGGCTGTGATATGGAAGAAACTAGATGAGTTGTTTCTTGCCAAGACTCTCCCTAATAAGAGGTATCTTCGTAAATGAATCTTTGCTTTTAAATTTGATCCTAATAAAGAGTTTTAAGAAGATTTTGATACCAAGATGAGGAGTGCATCAAGTGGAGAAGGGCTATTCATTAGAAGAAGGCCAGCAACTCGGTATGACAGCAACATCCATGGCTACTACCGAGTCAGAGATAGAGGAGAAAGCCATTGGAAAGTGCATAGCAACATACATGGCTACTACTGGGACAGAGGTAGAGGAGAGAGCCACGGGAGAGTGCACAGCAACATGCATGGCTACTATCGGGACAGAGGTAAAGGAAAGAGCCATGGGAGAGTGCACAGCAACATACATGGCTACTACTGGAATAGAGGTAGAGGAGAGAGTCATGGGAAAGCACATTTCAAACTGAGATTTAGAGGGAATAGATGTTACTATTGCCACAAGGAGGGTCACTTCAAGAAAGATTACAAGAAGATGAGGGATGAAGGAAGAAGCCATACCAAGAATGGAGAGGCTTCGATTGCCAATATAGAACAGCAAGATGGTGATGTTCTTGTTGTGTGCTCGGATGTGAGTAAAGGGCAAGAAGGCAGCGGGAAATGGATCTTGGATACCAGGTGCACTCATCACATGTGCCCTCACCGGGATTGGTTCAAGAATTTCAAGGAAACCAATGATGAAAGGGTTTTCTTGGGGAATGACAATTCTTACCAAGTGAGGGGGATAGGAGACATCCAGTTGAGGATGTTTGATGGAATCACAAGGCTACTGAAGAATGTGAGGTATCTTTCAGATGTGAAGAGGAATTTGATCTCATTGGGGCAGCTGGATTCCATGGGGTACACATATAAAGCAGAGGGAGGAAAGATCAAGGTAACCAAGGGATATTTGGTAGTGATCAAAGCAGTAACGAAGGATGGTCTCTATGAGATGATCGGAGACACGAACATCAAGAATCAAGCAGCAAGCTTGATGGCTAAGGTGGAGAAGGCAGCCCTTTGGCACACTCGCTTGGGACATATGAGCGAAGAGGGCCTGCAAGTTCTCAACAAGAATGGATTACTTAATGATGACAAGGTAGAGAAACTTGATTTCTGTAAAAGCTGTGTTCTTGGGCAGCAACATCGGGTCAGCTTCAACATCGGAGTAAACAAGTCTAAGGGCATTCTTGACTACATTCATGTGGACCTTTGGGGACCAGCAAGGACACCAACATGAGGAGGTAACTTTTAATTTTTGTCTTTAATTGATGATTATTTAAGACAAGTTTGGGTTTATTTGGTTAAAAATAAATCAGATGCTTTGAATAAGTTAGTGGTTTGGAAAAAACTGGTGGAGACTCAAATGGGTAGAGTAGTTAAGGTGTTAAGAACCAATAATGACTTAGAAACTTTTAGCCAAGAACTTGATCAATTCTATAGGTTAAATGGCATTTTAAGACATAGAACGGTTGTGAAAACCCATCAGCAAAGTGGAGTTGCTGAGAGGATGAATAAGACCCTTATGGAAAGGGTTAAGTGTATGTTAAATGGATCCGGATTACCAAAATGTTTTTGGGGGGAGGTAGTGTCTACTGTTGCATACTTGGTAAATAGGTCACCCTCTAGGGATGTGGACCATAAGACTCTCGAAGAGAAGTGGAGTGGAAAACCCCTTGAGTTGGACAACCTTAGAACTTTTGGGTGTGTTTCGTTTGCACATCAAAAGAATGATAAGCTTAGCCCAGGATCTAGAAAATATGTAATTCTAGGATACAGGGAAGGGGCTAATGAGTATTGGTTGTGGTCCTTAGAGAAAGAATGATTGAAACTCATAATAAGTAGGGATGTTAATTTTAATGAATTGTTATTTCCCTATTTGGAGAAAACTAACCCTGCAGGGGCTAGTGAGCAAACCAGTTCGGAAGTTGTGGAGCATAGCATCAAGGAGAATTCGGTTCAGGTAGAGCAAGGAAGGCAATAGGGTTTGGACTAGGTAGAGCCCATTGATGAATGCCAAGCTCAGGACATTTATGAGGAGGCTGAACTGAAAGAGGATGATGCAGGGAGTCGGAAGGACTATCAACTCACAAGAGACCAGGAAAGAAGGCTGGTTGGACCACCTTCATGATATGGGTTTGCGGATGCTGTGGATGCAGCAGCTCCTTGGAAAAAAAGAGAGATTAGTGAATAAGAGACTTATATTGATGCCATGGGATGTAAGGATTTGCCAAGATGGAAGCTAGCTATGGAGGAAGAAATGGATTCTTTGAGGAAGAAAAACTTCTGGGAATTGGTGCACATTCCGACAAAATAGAGAGTTGTGGATTGTAAGTGGACTTACAAGACCAAAGGAGGGTACCTTCCAGGAGATGAAGTTCGGAACAAGGCTAGGCTGGTAGTGAAGGGGTTCACGAGAAGAGAAGACATAGATTTCACAAAAACTTTCTCACCTAGACACAAGGTGGAGAAAATGGTGAGTATCCTCATCTATGTCGTTGATATGCTGTCAAGTGGGTACAATACGGAGAGGATGAAAAGGTTTACATCTCAACTCAGTGAGGAGTTCGAGAGGAAGGATCTCAGCCTTACACAAAAGATCCTTGATAAGAAGAAGGCCCAGTGGCAGCCGGTGGTAGCACTCTTAACAACCGGGGTAGAATACATAGTGGCTTCGAAAGCCATAAAGGAGGCTATGTGGTGCAAAAGGTTGTTGGATGAGTGGATGGTCCTAAAAGAGCAGGTGGTGGTGTCTTCGGATATCCAAAGTGTGTGGCACTTGTGGAGGAATCTGATGTTCCATGAGAGGACAAAGCATGTGGATGTTTGGTATCATTACATTCCGAAAAATGGTATGAAAGGATGCATTCATGTTGACAAAAAGGCCACGGGAGAAAGTCCTGCAGATTTAGGCACCAAGGTTCTACCTCTAAGTAATTTCAATCATTGCCTTGGACTACTTAGGATTGGAGTCGGTTAATTGATGGCTCAAGATGAGTTTGGATCCTGAAGTTCTCTGCACAATGGTTCGGGTTTAAACACTTAGACAAAGGTAGAGATTGTTGGTATTTGTCTTAGGTTTAAACATGGTTAAGGTTTAAACAAGAGGTGGAAGAATGAAGTTCAACATGTTAAAGGAATGCACACAAGTGTGCGTGGCACCTTGGAAGTGTGTGCACCTCACCGTGGAATGAAGCAGAGGAGAGCACACTAGTGTGCGCCACAGCCCAGCTCTTCCCAAGCCACGGTGCCCAGCATGGAGGCTGCCCAGAACCCATGTGTGTCGTGGCTTAGACTCCTCCAGGCTACGGCGCCCAGAAAGGTCACAAATGAGACTTGTTTCAGCCCTGCTTCAGGCCACAGCGCGGCCTGAAGGCACACCAAGGCTAGTTTTTCAGTCTTATGTTGAGTGTGTGGATGGAAGATCAAAATGCACAGCTTGACTAAAGATTGATCAAGGGCCAAGGTTGATTAGTCATCAAGATCTAAGGGTGGAGAATGACACTCAAGATTGAACAAGAAGTTGGTGCACTATATAAAGGGTCACCTAGGTTCAATCTCAAGAGAATGTAATGTGAAAGACATTGTGACAAGCCACAAGTGAGGCACAAGAGTGTGTGTGAATGAGAGAATTATGTGAGAGTACAAAGTCACAGACATACAAGAGGGACTCATTAGAGAGGCTAGTTGTAAAGAGAGAGATTAGTATTGAAAGTGATTAGGTCTTTCTTGTTCTCTTCTTTGTTCCTTCAAGAACTTATGGATTCTTGAAGAGAGTTGTTGTAACTTGTAAGAACCATTGAGATTTAGTGCAGAGAGTTCGGAGGAACTCACGGGGATGTAGGCTATTGCCAAACTTCGATAACAAATTGCTTGTGTTCTTTTCTTTCTTGCTTTCGTTGGCTATTTCATTTCATTACAAGTCATTCTAGACTTGAGTGTTTGGAAGATCACCGCCTGAGCATCTTGTCAAGGTGATTTCCAACAATATTTTTGGGTAGAAGTTGTAAACACCTTTTATTATGTTTTAAATATAGTTTTAATTAGGCCTATAATCAAGAAAGCTCCGTATGAACTATGGAAGGGTAGAAACCCAAATATTTCTTGTTTTTATGCTTTTAGTTGCAAGTGCTTAATCTTGAATAATAATAAAGTTAACTTAGGTAAATTTGATTCTAAGACTGATGAAGGGATTTTCTTGGTTTATTCAACCACTAGCAAAGCTTATAGAGTCTTTAGCAAAAGAACTCTAGTGGTTAAAGAATTTGTTCATGTTGCATTTAAAGAAACTAACCCTCTTTATAGTAGAAGAGTTTCCTTTGATGATGATATAAGTTTCATGCTAAGAGTGGAGACTAACACTCCCATTGTTGGCCTCAAGGAGAGTCAACCTCAAATAACTCAAGTGGATGATTTATCTAGGCTTGATCAACCTTCAACAAGTCAACAAGGAGATGGTCTCCCTAAAGATTGGAGGTATGTGAATTATCACCCAATCGATCAAGTGATTGGTGATCCTTCACAAGGGGTAAGAACTCGTTCTTCTATTAGAAATGTATGTAATTATGTAGCTTTCTTGTCTCAAATAGAACCTAAGAATTTTGATGAAGCCGAACATGATAAAAATTGGATAATGACTATGCAAGAAAAATTAAATTAATTTGAAAGAAATAAAGTTTGGACTTTTATACCTAGACTTAAAGATCATTCGGTAATTAGAATTAAATGGGTTTATTGAAATAAAATGGATGAAAATGGTGTAGAAACTAGAAACAACGCTAATCTTATAGCAAAAGGTTATAAACGATAAGAAGTAATTGATTTTGATGAGACTTTTGCACCCATAGCTAGATTAGAAGCAATTCGCATGTTGCTCACAGTTGCGTGTTTTAATAACTTCAAATTATTTTAAATGGATGTGAAAAGTGATTTTTTAAATGGTTTTATAGAAGAAAAGGTTTATGTTGAACAACCTCTTGGTTTTGAAAATCTTGATTTTCTAAACAATGTCTATAAGCTTTTTAAAGCTCTCTATGGGTTGAAGCAAACTTCTAGAGCATGGTATGAAAGATTAAGCAAATTTTTACTTCATAATGGTTAGGAAAAATTGACACTACTCTTTTTACAAAAATTCACGAGCATGGCATTCCTATGGTATAAATATATGTTGATGATATTATATTCGGTGCTATTAGTGAATCCATGTGTCAAGGTTTTGCTAAGTGCATGCAAGGTGAAATTGAGATGAGCATAATGGGAGAGCTCAACTACTTTTTTGGTCTTCAAATCAAAGAAACAAAGGAATGCATCTTCATCAGCTAATCCAATTACATTAAAGGCTTGCTAGAGAGGTTTGGGATGGAGAATACAAAGTCAATTGGGACTCCCATGAGCACTTCAACTAAGCTTGACTTGGATGAATGAGGTAAAAGTGTTGATATTAAGAAATATAGAAGTATGATAGGGGCTTTACTTTATTTAATTGCAAGTAGACCCGATATTATGTTTAGTGTGTGTATGCATGCTAGATTTCAATCTAATCGTAAAGAATCTCTCTTAATTGATATTAAAATAATTTTAAGGTATTTGCTTGGAACTCAAAACTTAGGATTATGGTATTCTAAAGAATCTTCTTTTGACGTAATTAGGTACTCGGATGCTGATTTTGCTACCTGTAAGTTAGATAGAAAGAGTACTAGTGGAACATGAAAATTTTTCGGTGTATGTTAACCTCTTGGTTTTCAAAGAAATAAAATTAGGTTGCACTATCAACAGCTGAAACGGAATATGTAACTGCCAGTAGTTATTGTGCACAAGTTTTATTGATTAAACAACAACTAGAAGATTTTAGAATGTGATTTGAAAAGGTTCCTATCTTATGTGATAACGCTAGTGCTATCAATCTAACTAAGAATCTAATTCAGCATTCTAAGACCAAGTGTTTTGAAATTATACATTACTTTATTAGAGATCACACTCAAAAAGGAGATATTAAACTTGAATTTATTAGTATAGAAAAACTATTAGTTGAAATTTTCACAAAACTCTTAAATGAAGATAGGTTTTGCATTATTAGAATGGGGTTAGGAATGAGAAATTGTGTGTGATTGTTCTTTGATTTCATGTGCATTCATTTTTTCCATAAAATCCAATGAATGAAAATATTTATTTTTCGTTCAACTAAACTTAATCACTCCTTTATGGATACATTAAAAATCTCTAGCAAATCTTGTCTAATTTCTCAAATTTTATTTCATTTTCTTAATGTTTTGAACTTCAAAATTATTTTAACCTTTTAGTTCAGTTGAAATTGGGATATAGAGAAATTGAGTCGACTATATCTTCAAAGCTTTTACAAAATTTTTTGTTAGTAGGTTCTTATAGTCGACTGTAAAGTCCCATAGTCGACTACAACTTTAATAAAATTTCAATTTTTGAGATAGAACTCACCTGTAGTTAACTATAGGCTTCCATAGTCGACTACAGGGTCCTTTATAAAAAGCTCTTGCCTAGAAATCTACTTTTCAGCTCATTTTCTGCACTTTTTTCTTTCTCTAAAGAACCTAAACGTGCGTCCTCTCTTCTATATAAAAATAATTTCTACAATATTTTTACTAAATTAGCTCTCAATCTTTAAAGTCCATCAAATAAACTTATTGTTTTTGGTGTTTTTCAAGATCAAAACTCAAACTTTTGAAGATTTGGTGTTCTCACTCTTTAAAATGCAAATTTTCTCTTTCACAACGTTCTTGCACTTAAATCTCTTTAAATCTTCAATTTGTTTCCACAAAATCTCATAATATTCCATAGCCAACACCTTTCTAAAAGTTTTTAGTGATTTCGAGTGAGATTTATCACTTTTTGAACGTTTCTTTAGAATTTCTCTCTTTAAGTCCGAAAATGCTTTTTTTATTTCTAAACATTTCGGCTATGCCTCCAAAAACTAGTGGTTTAAGGTCAAAAGGAAAGGAAAAATGAGAAGATGATGGGCCTTTTAAGCAAAATATGTAAAACAATAAGGAAAACTTGTCTCTGCATTTCCTTACAGGGCAAGCTTTGGAAAGGTATGAAAATTTTTTTAAAGATAGATGCATTCGTCCTGATAAATATGTTGATTTGTTTGAACTCTCTCTTTGCAATGTGGAGCTTGAGAATTATTTTGAGAAATTAAATTGGTCGTCTTTGGTGAAATTAAGTGCACAATATTATCCTGGATTGATTAAGTCATTTTACATTAATTTGGTAAGGCATTCTCCAAAGAATTATGATTTTACTACTCAGGTTGAAGGAATATAAATTAAGGTTAATCCTAGACTAATCGATAGAATTTTAGATATTTCGGACGAAGGCCAGAGTTGGATGTGTCGTGATGATTGGCCTGATTATTTTGACCTTGAGATAACTTTGAGAGAATTTACGTGTAATCCAAATTTTTCTGTGGCCACTGATTTCAAGCATCTTAATGTGACAACATTTTCTATTGAGTGGAGAGCAATATATTCTATTATCTATCATTATCTTGTTCATCTTAAGGGAAGTTATGCTACTATTTGTCATTTTGATGTAGTTCTTCTGTGACACATCATACGGGGTAATACTTATAATTTACCTTATATTATAGCTTATAAGATAGTTGAGACGACCACCGATACTAAAGGAATGCTAATTTTTGGTATGTTGATTACTCTCATCATGAAGCACTTTGGGATAATTATGTTAGCATTGGGTTGACACCTAATTATTGCATCAGTACTCTAGCTTTGAAATGAATGAATTTGGATTTATTTTAATAACGATGGGCAAAATAATGGGGAATGGGTACCGAATGATGCTTGTGTTCAGATAAAAGGGAAATGGGTCAAAAAGGTTGATTGTGTTCTACTCAATGAGGTTTGGGTTCGCAAGGCAGATGACATAGCAAATGATCCTCCTTTAGCTAAATCAAAAAATATTGAAGAAGAAGTGCCTCTACCTGCTTAAAATAACTGGATGGCCCCTAATGATGCTATTTTATTTGCCCATCAAGGAATCCAAACCGGTATAGCTAATATGAGGTTGGAGATGCAATCAAATTTTGATGATTTACTATTTGAGGTTCAGGAGTCTTATGGTGAGTTATGGTAAGAAGTTTATGGTTTACAGATTAAGATTCGAGATATGCGTCATGACATTGATCAGTTTCTCTCTCAACAACAAAATAGGATCATGGTTTTGTACATCTATACTCAACCACCTCACAATGAAGAAATTTTTCAGCCATATCTCCCTTAAGCTTCTCAACTGTCATCATCCTCTCGCTTCTCCCACATTTATGAGCCCGTGACTCTTCTTCCTCATCATCATTGACTTTCCTTTTTACTTCTCTTTTTATCTTATAGTTTAAGATTGTCTACTTTTGCTAGAGTACATTTTCTTTCATGCATTGCATCATTTATGGTTCTTTAATTCTTCTATGTCTCGATGTTTTAGATGCATAAATTTAGAGGGAGCTTTAATTTTCCTCTTCCTTTTATGATGTTGACCAAAAGAAAGGGAGAATAATCTAAGACTTAATATTATTTGTTAATGTTATCTATGTTGTTATCACTTTATGCTACTAGTGCCTGAAATACTTTTCTCTTCAAGAAATGTTTATAGCTATTTATACATTTCTTGGTTGGTTAGATATAAAATTGCTTTCTTTTGCAGGAGGAAATATTGAATATATAAAGGAAATACTGTCAAAATATCTGTAAAATTTCAACATGTAGATTTATTTTAAGTTAATTTTCAAAATAGTTTTGTCATCATCAAAAAGAGAGAAATTGTGGACCCCATAATGATTTTTATAATGACTAAATATATTGTTCTGGTTATCATCTTTGTGTAGTCTTATTTCAATATTAAGGTTCAATACTCACACATATGAAGAAAAGATCGTTCGTAAGAAGCAATGCACGGTCAAGGGAACTTTGAAGTCACTCAGAAGACATAGAAGCAAAGTAAGAGATTTCTAGTCTAGCATAGGTTAAATTCACTATTAATCTCTCTCTGTGCTCCTAGATCAATTATGGGTTAAAGATTTTTATATTAAAATTGTTTTGATTAAAACTAAACTCTTTTGATAAAAGATTTCAAGAAAAAACCAAGTTTTTTAAAGGCTAGAATCAACTACAAGACTTGTTGTGGTCAATTACAGGAGGATAAAAAATTGTCCAAAGGCTTCATGTAGTCGACTACAAGGCCTGTTCTTTATCAATTCTTCATTTCTTTAAGGTTTTAGTCGACTACACCTTGCTGTAGTCGACTATACTAGCCCAGTAACGACTAATTTACTTAAAATCTTACGCGGATTAGTTGCATTTAATAATTCAAACGGCTATTTGGAGCTTTTGCTATAAATAACCATCCATTATAAGCTTCAACAACCATCTTGAGCATCATAAAACTCATTTATTATAAGAATTAAGCTTTCAATATTTCAAATTAAGCCATTGTTGAGCTTTGAGCTTTAGAGAGAGAAATTGTTTAGTTGTAACCATTTATTGTATACTCTCTCTTGTTCCAAATCAATTCATTATTTCTCAAATTGTAAATGAGTTCATATAACTCTTGTGAGTGTTTAGGTGTTAAACACTCGAAAGAGAAATTCTTTATAAAAGAATTTTGTAAAGGTGTGGGCAAAACCTTGAAAGTTTCTTGTTTGATTTAGTAGAAACCTTTAAGGAGGATCTTTGAAGAGAGTGGACGTAACTTCGGGAGAGATTCTGATATTTTCAAATCACTATAAACCAAGTTTTCACTTTTTTCTCCCTTGCTCTTTTAATTTCCAACAATTCAATATTTATTGTTCTTGTTTGATTTCATATTTGTGTGAACTTGTTTGCTTTGTGTAAAAAGTTTTTAAAACACAATTCGCCTCCTCTTAGGTTGCACCTTGGTTAATAGTGTCATCTTAGTACAAAGCCTAAATGACAGGTAAGTTGGAGTCACCATTTAGCCTTAAAGGGGGCCAAATCTCTTATCATTAGTCTGTGAGAGATTGGGGGAAAGGGATTAGGATACGATAGAAGAAGGATTTAAGGCTTTCCCTCTCACCTAGGTTGAAACCTAGCCATCCTGTTCTTGGAAAAATAATTAATAATTAACTAAAACTACTTTTACTACACTCTAACATGCAAGAATTCTCAATCACAGTTTATATTAAACAAATTAGCATAACATAAATTATATTAAATCATCATAATTAATAGAAAACCACGTACACTTGAGAGATTATTGAATCGAAATCATAGTTGGACAACCTTGTCGTCTTAAGAAAGAGTGAGGTTTTCAATTAATCGCGTTCAAAACAAGAGGTATAATATACATGCATGGAATTGATAAAATAGTCAAGATAGAGAGAATTAAGATCATTCACGAAAGAAAGCACGTTAGTAATGAGAAATATAGGTGCAAAAAACCAAAAGAAAACTACAAAAATCACGAAATTGAAGAAGTAAACATTAGGTCAGTCGATCGGCCCCTGATAAGGATGAATCAGGTATCTAATCTGGCTGATTAGTCCCTTATGGGAGCTGATTGGTCAATCTTGCAACTGACGAGTGTTTATTTGATTTGATTTGATTTTTTTTTAGCAAATTTCACATTTCAAGTAATTCTTATTAGCTTTAAGTCATACTATAGATGTAAATAAACCTCATCTAGACTACATACAAATTTTTATATAATCCTAGAACATACTTTGATAAAAAAAAATATCTATATGACATGTTTAAATAATTTATATTATAGATCCAGGCTGGTTCATAATAATAAATAATCTTTTATGAAATTTTTTAGAAAGAGTTAAATTACTAACCTTGTTACAATGCGATCTATTCGTATGATACGAAGAGAATAATTACGACGAATTAATCCAAATTTGTAGTGCAAAAGTGTTCCACATATGGCATGGAGTGCCCTTTAAAATTTTAATTGTTAGAAGACCGTGGACAAACAATTGTAGGAATTCAAATTTCGATCATGAACAATTAAAAGAAAGGATTAGGGTTTTTGTGGGTTCGTAGAATTTGGTGGAAATTTAGGTAGAAGCTAGGGCTTTCAAAAGAACAAAAAGTTTTAGGTTTTTTTATGTTTAGGGTGTTTGGGGAAGTAATATTACAGGGGATTCAAAGCTTTTAAGATCTTACAGATTTCTAGGTGCTTGTTACAATTTTTTTTTTCTTGTTGGCGAATAGGGGTTTATATAGGAAAAGTATAAGGTAGTTTTTTGTGACCGAAGGTGAAGATAAGTTGGATTTTATCCTATAGTCACAATGGTTTCTTGTGGAGGAGGTAAAAAACAAAACTTTTAAAAGGTTTTTGGACCAAAACAACTTTCAAAAGGTTGTAAGGTGAAAAATAAAAAAATTGCACAATATTATCGATCGATAAACCGTAGCAGCCAATTGGCTACCTGGGCCAACCGATTGGTCTATGGGCCCAACTTATCGGCTAGACCTCTTTTTTTTTCTCTTGTTTCCTTTAGTTCAGTTCAAGTTCCTTTTGTGTTTATGTGATTAGTTCTTATCCAAATTGAATCCCAATAATTCATTTCATCTATCTTGATGGTCTCGAGACCAAAGTCTCATCATCAGGCCCCACACATGGGTCATTCTAATATTTGAAATAAAATAGAGTGTCTATAGTTTATCCCCTATGACTGAACTTTTTCATAAGTGAAAGTCAATGTATGTAAGTGATTGTCATTTTATTTCAAATATTAGAATGATAAGGTGTAGTGTGTACAATATACGAAAAGAAAACATGTGGGAAAAGGGTGTCATAGGTAATCATATGTTAGTGGCACATACCTAGTGGTGATAAAGTCGGTTTCCATCACTTTGTGTCACTTGATTCCACTGAGGGAATTTATTAACAAATCTGCTTCGAAGGTTTGATGATCTTGAGATTAACCTCCACTAGGGATGTGATACTTGAACTCTGGTTCAACCTCCACTAAGGATGTGATACTTGAACTCTGGTTCAACCTCCACTAAGGATGTGATACTTGAACTCTGGTTCAACCTCCACTAAGGATGTGATACTTGAACTATTATTGAAATTGTTTTGCCCAACCTCCACTTAGGATGCAATTTTTAGAAAAAATAAATGTTAGCATCTAACCTCCACTCGGGATGCGATTATTGGTCTCCAATAGGGAACTGCTAATTTTGAGCTCAACCTCTTCTTAGAATGCAATTTTTGAGCATCAATTAATTTTGAGTTCAACTTCCTCATGGGATACAATTGTTGAACTATGGTTCAAACTCTATTCGGGATGCGATTTTTAAACCAATTTTATTTTTCTTCATGAAACCACCACTCAAGATGCAAAAGTTGGATCATATATAATTTCTGAGCTCAATCTTCTTTCAGATTATGATTATTGAGATTTTGAGTTCTACCTCTTCTCAAGATGCGATTCTTGAACTTATTGGGGATTTTGCTGGTCCAACTTCCATTCGGGATACAATTCTTGGATTTCATCAAAGAAGTTCAACCTCCACTCAAGGGTGTGATACTCAAACCAAAAATAAATTTATGAGCTCAACCTATTCTTGGGACGTGATTCTGGAACTCATTAGGGATTCCACTGGTTCAACTTCCACTCAGGATGCAACTCTTGAATTGAATTTTTATTTTCTGAGCTCAACCTCCTTTCGAGATGCAATTTTTGAACTCTACTAAGAAAATATTGATTCAACCTCCACTCGAGATGTGATTCCTGAATCGAAAATTGAGTTATCTTGAGGAAATATTATGATTTCTTTTTCCTTAAAATCAACTCAGGATTCATTACTTGAACTAACCCTTCTACATCACTGATTATGCAGATAACTGTGTAGTACTGATGATTGTACTGAGAATCAGAGAGTGCGATATCTCATTTGAACTTAAATTTTAAACTTTCATTTGTTCAAAATTGGAATTAGATCACGAAACTGAGCAAAACTGTGCTAGGATGGGACTGGAGCCGACCGACCATGGTTGATTGGCGATCGGCCAGACCAGTCTATCGATCGACAAAATGACAGGACTGATTGGTCCCAACAGTAAAAAAATGGCTAATTTTGACCAATAACTAGTTTGGCTAAATTTGGCTATAAATGCTCCAAATTCCCTTTTATTCTTCCAAACTTTCTTCTTTACATTTTCTTAAGAGAAATCACTCAAACTTCTTCTATCTAGTGATCTTACAAAGCTTCTAAGCTATCCACACTGCGTATTCACCTTTAAGTGCTATGTAAGCATCATGGTGTGTTTTTTTGCACATCTTCTATTTATTTGCTTTCATGCTCTTTCTTGAATTATCCACAACATTTGTAGATATCATGGCTTCATCTTGAGGATCTTCTTCATTTTGTGTAGGCATGCCTAATCATCATTTAAGTTCAAAATTCAAGATGATGTATTACAAGCTCGACATTCCTAAAGGTTAATGTATTCATTTAACAGTAAATATCGACAACACTACTCCAACTATGCAAAGTAGCGAATAGTAATTCCTTTTCCAAATATCTTTTACCTTGCCCATGTTATTGCTATTACTTGTCTGAAGTAATTCTATTGATTGGAACTACCTCCAATCAAATATTACAGTAACTTGAATTAGGATTTTTGTGAAAAAGAAGAACTAAATCCCTAGGAGAATCTTGTATGTAGATTACATGTTAGCAAATTTCTGCACACTTGTAAACTATTTATGGTGTTAGGGTTAAGTGCAACTAACCATTAATTGCAAACTAAACCCATGTAGTTATTTCTTAATTACACACTGCCCCTTTTGTATGTGACTTTTTAGGTTCAAATTATAGGTCATATCTTTATGTAATTGCAATTAGAACCCTTTTCAATTAATTAGAACTCATTCTAATTTCTTTTGAATCAAAACTCCTTTTAATTCTCTCTTTTATAAGAATTAATTAATTGAACATTAAATCAATTATTAGGGCTTATACAATCATGAGTGATACCTAGCAGTATATCATGACTATTCAGATAGTGTGAATTTGGTTATGAAATCTTGAACCTTTTTGTTATTAGTTATGGTGCAGTTCAATATTTCCATCATGCAATGTCTAGATTAAGCTAATTTGGGCATGGAATTACTGTCAAAGCCTTAGCGTTAATACTATGTGTATAGATATCAAGAATATAATTTTTATGGTAAAATTAAAAATTCCTTTCTAATTCTCATCTTGCCTTGACCAAGGAACTTCCCAAATTATATCTTAACTTAATAGATCAGATAAGACATTCTATCTTTTTACTTAGGAGTGATAGATACCTTATTTTACACTCACATACCTCCATATGAAACCTATTATACTCAATTACTACCAATTAATGATCCATGAATAGAACCATCTTAAATATCATCAAAGTATAATTAGTCGCATACAAGATAACCATGGTGCCTCAAGTATAAGGATCACATGCACAACTATAACATAAGAAGTAGGGGTGGGCATGGTTAGGTTATCTTAAAATTTATCCGAACCATAACAGTAATTTATCCAAAATCATAACCATAAACCTAACCATTCCTTTTGGTAACCACACTTTTGGTTTGGTTTGGTTATCAAAATCTTACAACTAACCACAGTTAACCAAAATTTCTCAATTCAAGAAACTTATACTAATCAAAGTATAATATAATTTATAAAATCCATATTAAAATTCTTAACAATTGATTCACATTCAAATACTTCAAAATAAGTTACAGAGTGCAAACTTTCAAATGAAAACTAAAATAATCAAAACATTAAACAACCAAGCTTTTCTCATCCAAGTTTTTCACCTTAATCATCAATGTTCAAGACTGATTAGTTTATTGTCAAAGTTTACATTTGCGATTATGCTCAAGATTTAAGAATGACTATGATTAATAGATTAAGTGATTAAGCTACAGGGAGTTAAGTTTTTTACTTGTAAGCTATTTTACTATTATATCCTTGGTCTTAAAAAATATATCTAATTTATTGTTGTAATTTATAAGGATAAAATTTTGATTAGATATATAATATATATTTAATTATATACTTATCAAATGTATATATATATCACTATAAATTATATATAATTTTAATATGGTTAGGTTAAATTGTTAACCAACATATATAAAAATCACGAACCATAATCGTAACCATAACAATATATATATATATATATATATATAAATTTGAACCGTAAACCGAACTATTTCTTTTGATAACCATATTTTTTGGTTCAGTTATGGAATGGTTCAGGTTCAGTTAGGTTTTTAGGTTATTTGTGCCCAGCCCTAATAAGAACTACATATTGACAGGAAAGTAAAACTCTATTAGGGGTTCTTAAGTCGAGTCAAGTTGAGTGAACTCATTCTCCGATTAGCACCTACATACTTGTTTTAGTATTTACCATAGAAGAGACATTGAGATCGGTCACCTTCCCAATTGAACAAAAATAGCATGTACCAGTCTATTCGGATCATTAATCGTTCAATTAGTATCATATGACCAAGATTATTTGAGAGAGAAACTTTCAAGAAGATTAGGTCTCAAAATTATGATCTCATCATAATCTTATCTTCATTGCTTATTCTATGGACTTAACCATGGCAATGTAATTAAAAAAAAAATATTTATGATAAATAAACTTGCCATAAATTATGATAAAAATTTGAATAAAATTGTTTTACAAATAATATCCCTTGACATAAAATGTCATTGACTTGTAGGGCATACTACCAACAAGGTGAACCGTTTTTGTAGGACACTAAATTCAATAAGAATGAGGAAAAAATGTTCGAACTGTTAGGCATCTAGATTCCTTCTTTATTAAATGGCAGCATCAAGGTTAATTAGCCGAGTTCAACATGTATGCCTCCAAAGGAAGGGCCACCAAGATAAACATCACATTGGACCAAATAGCTTGGCTATTTTAGGTATATCTATTCAAAGAATTCCTATTAGTATAAACTAATAGTCAAGACATAAACCTCTTCTTTCCAACTACTTTAGAGAGAATTGATGAGATTGAGGATTATAACTGGGCTAGTGCTGCTCTTGTTAACTTGTATGGATACATAGATAGAGTTTATCAAGGTGTCTCTCATGGAAAGACCTATAATGTTGGTGGATACTGGTAAATCTAGGAGTTATGCCTTATTCCTTATGAGCAATTTGGCCGAATTTTGGATATTTATGTCGCTGTTCTAGGTTTAAAAGTGAATTCCCTTGTCATTCTTGATGGAGCCATAAAATGGCCATAAGTCTAACAAGTGAGCTTGGAAAGTACTAACATCTCCTTAATGCTAAGTCCTATCGCGTTGCAAAGAAAATGAATCATTTTTCCTTTAATCTTATCAAATTCATTCTATTGTTGGCAATTGAGAAAAGTGGTTTTGTAGATCAATTGGCACCCTTAGACTGATCTTTCATTACATGATGACTATCTGGTAGCTCTTTGTGAATTTAATTGCAAATATGTCATTCTCTGTGGATTTGTGTGCGGGGTTTTGTATCTAGGACAAGAATTTCCTCTTCAAACAAAATTGCAAAAGTACTGACTCATCCCCCATGATCCTCCAACTTCAATGTTTAAAGACAAGTTCACTCTAGTTGATCTGGCAAAATATAAAGATGGGTATGATGTCCAAAACTTCTTCAATGAGGTTGATGAAGAAGATGTGACTAAGTTTTATCATGACATATACTTTGGGCCAGTTTGTCCTCAACGCCGATAACATGTACTTCCTTCTTAATATATGCATTCAATATTGAAATGCATGCTTTCCTTTTGTAGTCCTAGCCTCTAGCTTCGACTCAAACAACGGGAACTTTTGAAACATCTCACAGAGGAGCTGGTCCATCTGACAATACTACCCAATTTGATCCAACTAAATTTGAATTTGTAATGCCATATGACTTACCACTTCCATCCAGGTTTCAGATGTTTCCAAACGTTGGTGACGATACCCAAATGGTTGTGTAATATCCCATCCCGAATGGGCTCAATCAAGATGGTATCATCACTTTTCAGCATGAAGCACAAACTTATATGCAACAATTTTTCCATAACTTGAATGATAATTACAAGATATAAACCCCAACTCTTTCAAGAGGAGATACAAAACTTTAGTGCATAATATACAAAATTTAACATGTTTATGAGTGACCATGTACAAGACTTACATACACATATCACAAGTACATTTCTTTTTTAAGAATGTCGACCACGAGGACCCTCCTAGACACTAACGAACAGGCCTCAAATCAAGGAATTCTACCAACATTCTTGTCCCCAACCTAAAATTTAATTAAAATAAGAGGGAATTCTATCAACATTCCTATCCCCAACCTAAAATTTAATTAAAATAAGAGGGTGAGCTTTACAAGATCAGTGATGTTCAATTTACTAGAAGCATTCAATTTTTATACTTTAATTTATAATTATAATTACAATTAATATTTAAGTCAATAATCATCATTTCTCATATCATATTATATCTCATGTATTTCATATCATTTTTCTCATCACAAGATTTCACAATTATATTGATGTATCAACATCTCAATTAAATAATATTCATATGTCATGAATACATATGCATAGTTTCCTCCTCTCTTTTTTTTCACACCACATCTCACCGTACCATAACTCAAGTAGGGGTATTTTCATCCATTTTTTGGTATCCGTGCGAGTCTCTAATACATCTATTAGGGACGTCTCCCCACATGTCGGCACTCACTCATTCAAACCAACATGGTTTTGGCCTTCCCCAAACCATACTACTCTTATGACCCGATAATGCATATGTACAATCACATACAAGCAAGTACAAAATTAATAAAATATAAATTAAATAATTACATTATAATTTCCAATTTGTCATAATAATCAAATTTATAGGATTTATACATCCTTCAAAGGATATAGTTTACATCAGATCATTATATATTTCCATACATCCTGTCTTTTCATCAAATTAATATAATTAAGAACAATATTTCTCTTTAATCATTAAATTCATTCTTATATCATGTATTTCATCAAATTTAAAATATTCATAATATACTCATTAGTTTTTCTCACTTATAAACTATTTCAAGTTTTATTCATATTTCTTACTTCTTCTCCCTTACTAATAGTAAAATGGACTCAGCACGAAGCACTAAGCACTAACCATGGCTCACTTCCTTGCATTTAGTGCTCCTCTCGATGACATCAAAATATGTTTCACCTCCACCTAACAGGAATATGCTTACCCAATATTACTAACTCATAACTTAATCCCAATCTTATGATGGGTTAAATACATGAATATATGTATGCGTGCTCCATCTTAGTTTCAAATTCAAAGTTTCAGTTAAATTCCTTTCTTTTTATCTTGAATCAAATTCAAATTCATTTAAGAAGAATATAAAGGTTTTAAGTTCTTAAAATCAATATATATATATATATATATATATGAAAGAATAAGAAAAAAAAAGATTACATTCACAAGTCCTTTCATAGAAATTTCTTGAATGATCGAATCTAACAATAGTTTATGAAAATCTTAACTTTTAAAATAGCTCTTCAGTATTTTGAGAGAAATTTAGAGAGAGAGAGAGAGTAAAGTTAAAATGAAGAAAATAGTATTTTTGAATGTTCAAAAGCTATTTATATAGTCGTTTTATCTTACTAGTCAATTGCGGAGTCGATTGATGTGCTCCAAGTGATTGCCCAATCGACTGCCTAATCAACTGGTATGGCACTAGTCAACTACCCAATCGATTGGTATGGCACCAGTTAACCGTTAAGGTACGGATCAGTTGGCTATTCAACTGACACCTTCTGATGCCTTAAAAATTATTATTTTTTAATCATTTTTATGCATTCCACTTTATTTTCTTCAGTATATTTTCAAATTCTTGTCTCAATATTATTTCAAACTTAAGTTTTAAATCAATATATATATATATATGTGTGTGTGTGTGTGTGTGTGTGTGTGTGTGCGCGCGCGCGTGTGTGATAATCATAATATTAATTTTAAGAAGTTACCAAATTATACCTACCCCTAAAGGTAAGTATCTTACATTTCTACGTACCATATAAAATTTCGTCCTCGAAATTTTCTTAGCCATATTAGGAAAAATTTGAGGATATTGTTTTCTCATGTTCGCTTCACATTCCTAGGTAATTTCCTCAACATCACAATTCCCCCAAAGCACTTAAACTAACAGAATGCGTTTATTACATAAGACATGTTCTTTTGTATATAAAAGTTTGATCGGAACTTGTACGAAAGATAAGTATTCCTGAAGTTCTACAGATTGACATGGAATTATATATGACTCATCAGGTATGTATTTTCGTAAGGTAGAAACATGAAAAACATTATGTAATTGAGTAAGTTCTAGAGGTAATGCCAATCTATATGCCACTGGCCCAATTCTCTCAATTGTTTCATAAGATCCAATATACCGTGGACTTAACTTTCCCTTCTGTCTAAAACATAATACTCTTTTCCAGGGAGGAATTTTCAAATGTACCCAATCACCAACTTGGAATGCAAGAGGTCTTAACCTCTTATCTGCATAGCTCTTCTGTCTATTTTGTGTTGTTTTAAGATGCTTCCTGATTAATAATACCTTCCCAGTTGTCAAGTCTATTAATTTTGGCCCAAATATCTTTTTATCTCCCACTTCTTCCCAAAACACTGGAGTTCCACTTCTTCGACCATATAGAGCTTCAAAAGGCGCCATCTCAATACTAGTTTGAAATTGATTATTATAGGCAAATTCTACAAGAGGTAAATAAGAATCCAAACTCCTATGAGAAGCTCATTACACGAGCTCTTAACATATCTTCTAGCATTCAAATGACTCTTTCAGTCTGCCCATTTGTTTGGAGGTGGAAAGCAGTACTAAATTGTAATTGAGTACCCATGGCTTGCTTAATACCTCTCCAAAATGGAGAAGTAAATCTAGCTTCTCGATCTAAGACAATACCCAATGTACTCCATGTAGTTTCACAATCTATGCTACATACAATTCAGCTAACTTCTCAGGACTCCAAGTGATTCTAATAGGGAGAAAATGAGAAGAATTGGATAATCGATCTATTATTACCCAAACAACATTATGACCTATATGAGTATGAGAAAATCCTATGACAAAATCCATAGTCACATTTTTCCATGGTCATTCAGGCATAGGAAGAGTTTGTAGTAAATTTGCTGGATGCTTATTTTCTAATTTCACCTATTGACACACTAAACATCGAGAAATATACTTTGCTACATTCCTATTTAAACCTTACCACCAATAATTTTGTTTTAGTCCCCTTTACATCTTATTATTTCTTGGGTGAATTGAGTAAATTGTATCATGAGCCTCTCTTAATAATTATTTTCTAAACTGCATCATTTGGAACACAAATTCGATGTCCCAACATTAGCATACCATCTTCTCTTATTCTAAAGCCTATTCAATTTCCATTGAATATTTCTTCCTTTATTGTCTCTATCATCACATAGTAACCTTAGGCTTCTAAAAGACAATCTACTATAGATGAATGCATAATCATATTTGCTATTAGTCCTCCACTCTCATTTATTTTTAATTTTATTCTCATACTTCTCGATTCCACCATCAAATTGATATTATGACTCTCCAAAGCGGCTAATTTGCTTATGGATTTTTTACTCAAAGCATTAGCCACTACATTTGCTTTCCCTAGATGATAATGAATGATATAGTCATAATCACTAATTAATTCCATCCATCGTCTTTGTCTCAAATTTAATTCCTTTAATTGTGGGTAACTAGGTAAGACTCTTATGATATGTGTATATTTCATAAGTAGCTCCATATAAATGGTGTCTCTAAATTTTCAATGAAAAGACTATGACAACCAACTCTAAATCATGGGTTGGATAGTTTCTCTCATGGGTTTTCAACTGTCTAGATGCACATGCTTCTACCTTCCAATGATGCATTAATACACAAGCCAACCCCTGATGTGATCTATAGTAATACACTTCAAATCCCTAATCTTTTGAAGGAAGTATTAACACTAGAGCAGTAGTTTACTTTCTTTTCAATAATTGAAAACTCCTCTCACATTCCTCATACCATTCAAATCTTACTTCTTTTCTAGTCAGTCTGGTCAAAGGTGTTGCAATAATTGAAAAGTTTTAGATAAACCTCCTATAATATCCTAGTAACCCCAAGAAACTCCGAATTTCAGTCACATTAGTAGGTTTCTCCCAATTCAACACTGCCTCAACCTTTTGTGGATCTATTGTTATTCCTTCACCTGACACTACATGCCCCAAAAATGATACTTAACTCAACCAGAATTCATACTTAGAAAACTTTTTGTTGGAAATCACCTTGACAAGATGCCCAGGTGGTGATCTTCCAAACACCCAAGTCTTGAATGACTTGTAGAAAGAATTTCAGCAATCGAACACAAGAACAGAAAATCAAAGAAAGAAAGAAGACAATTAATTTGTTGTCGAGGTTCGGCAATGTGCCTACGTCCCCGTGAGTTCCTCCGAACTCTCTGCACTATCTCAATGGTTCTTACAAAGTTACAGCAATCCCCTTCAAGAATCCAAGTTCTTGAAGAACCAAGAAGAGAACGAGAAAGTGATAGACCTATTACAATGCTTTCTATCAATTCTCTACAAACCTCTCTTCTTTACAACCAGCCTCACTACAAGAGTCCCTCTTGTAGTTTATGTCTCTCACACAATTCTCTCTTGTGTTTACAAGGATCTCACAATGTCACAACCTGTGTGGTTCTCTCACACACATTTTTCACCACCTAAAATGAGGCTAGGAAACCCTTTTTATAGCCTCTTAATTCTTGGACAATCTTGTGAATCATTCTTGACCCTTTGATCATGTTCTTCCTTTAATCTCAGCCCTTCATCACTCTCAAAGTGATGCTGTGCATTTTGGTGTGGTGCACACATGATTGGAGAGGTCTTATGCATGCTGGATCATGTGTGCAGCCATGTTCTGTGTGCTGCGGCGTGACCTGATGCTGCAGCCTCCTGATGCTGTGCGCACACCTCCTACCTGTGGGCAGAAACTTCCACAGCAGTGTGTCTGACCTTCCCATGCTCAAAATTGAAGCACACACATGTGCGCAACCTTAGAACTTGCTGAACTTTGATATCCCATATTTGGTTTGGACATTAACCAAACTTAGACCATGTTTGGACATGTTTGAAACTTAGGCAAATAACAACACTTTTCATATAATTTATTCTTAACCAAATAAACCCATACTTTTCTTGAATAATCATCAATTAAAGACAGAAAGTAAATGTTACCTCCCTATGTTAGTGTCCTTGCTGGTCCCCAAAGGTTCGCATGAATGTAGTCAAGAATGCCCTTAGACTTGTGCACTCCGATGTTGAAGCTGACCCGATGTTGCTGCCCAAGAGCACAGCTTTCACAAAAATCCAGTTTTTCTACTTTGTCACCACCAAGTAGACCTTCCTTGCTAAGCACTTGCCGGCCCTTTTCGCTCATGTGTCCCAAGCGAGTGTGCCAAAGGGCTGCCTTGTCCAGCTCAGCCATCAAGCTTGCTGCTTGATCATTGGTTTCTGTTTCTCCAATCATCTCATAGAGTCCATCGTTTCTTGCTGCCTTGATCACTACCAAAGATCCCTTGGCCACCTTGATCTTTCCTCCCTCTATCTTGCATGTATAGCCCATGGAATCTAGCTGCCCCAATGAGATCAAGTTCCTCTTCAAATCTGGAACATACCTCACATTTTCCAGCAGCCTTGTGACCCCATCAAACATCCTCAATTGGATGTCTCCAATCCCGCTCACTTGGCAAGAATTATCATTCCCCAAGAAGACCCTTCCATCATTGATCTTCTTGAAATTCTTGAACCATTCTTTGTGAGGGCTCATATGATGAGTGCACTCGGTATCCAAGATCCATTTCCCGTTGCTTTCTTGCCCCTTGCTCACACTTGAGCACACAACAATAACATCATCATCTTGCTGTTCTGTTTTGGCAACCGAAGCCTCTCCATTCTTGGTATGGCTTCCTCCTCTATCCTTTGTCATCTTCTTGCAATCTTTCTTGACATGACCCTCCTTATGGCAGTAGTAGCAGCTCTTCCCTCCAAATCTCAATTTGGAATGCATTCTCCCATGGCTTTCTCCTCTATCTCTATCCCGGTAGTAGCCATACATGCTGCTGTGCACTCTCCCATGGCTCTCTCCTCTACCTATGTCTCGGTAGTAGCCATACATGCTGCTGTGCACTCTCCCATGGCTCTCTCCTCTACCTCTGTCCTGGTAGTAGCCATGATTGCTGCCATACCAAGTTGCTGGCCTTCTTTTAAAGAACAGCCCTTTACCACTTGATGCACTCTTTTTCTTGGCATCAAGATTATCTTGCAACTCTTCCTTAGGATCAAATTTAAAAGTAAAGATTCGTTTTCGAAGATACCTCTTATCCGGGAGAGTCTTGGTAAGAAACAACTCATCTAGTTTCTTCCATATGACAGCTGGATCCTCCGAGTCTCTGCACTCCCTTGTGACATTATCCGACATGTGCAAGAAAATGGTGCTGTAAGCCATCTTCTTCATCTTGATCCGCTGGTCCTCTGTGACACTTGTTGGAAAAGCATCATCTTCTCCAATAGCTAAGTCCACTTTCTGCTGCATTAGAACCGCCTTGATCTTCCGCTTCCATAGGGTAAAGTCCCCCTTTCCATCAATCTTCTCCACACAGAAATTTGAAGTCATCTTTTGCGGACAAGATCCCAGATTTGTGCACTAACCACAACTACTTTCTTCAACCTCAAGAACAAAGATCGAAGATGGATCTTTAACACCATTCTTGAATCAACCTTCAAGAACACGACCGGATCTTGATATTTACACCGTTCTTGAATCACCCAAGAAGTTTGATCTTTGATTCTTGGAGTCTTGCCTCCGTACCTTCTACTTCTAGTTCCGATAACCAGCTGCTGTGCTCTGATACCACTGTTGGAAATCACCTTGACAAGATGCCTAGGTGGTGATCTTCCAAACACCCAAGTCTTGAATGACTTGTAGAAAGAATTTCAGCAATCGAACACAAGAACAGAAAATCAAAGAAAGAAAGAAGACAAGTAATTTGTTGTCGAGGTTCGGCAATGTGCCTACGTCCCCGTGAGTTCCTCCGAACTCTCTGCACTATCTCAATGGTTCTTACAAAGTTACAGCAATCCCCTTCAAGAATCCAAGTTCTTGAAGAACCAAGAAGAGAACGAGAAAGTGATAGACCTATTACAATGCTTTCTATCAATTCTCTACTAACCTCTCTTCTTTACAACCAGCCTCACTACAAGAGTCCCTCTTGTAGTTTATGTCTCTCACACAATTCTCTCTTGTGTTTACAATGATCTCACAATGTCACAACCTGTGTGGTTCTCTCACACACCTTTTTCACCACCTGAAATGAGGCTAGGAAACCCTTTTTATAGCCTCTTAATTCTTGGACAATCTTGTGAATCATTCTTGACCCTTTGATCATGTTCTTCCTTTAATCTCAGCCCTTCAACACTCTCAAAGTGATGCTGTGCATTTTGGTGTGGTGCACACATGATTGGAGAGGTCTTATGCATGCTGGATCATGTGTGCAGCCATGTTCTGTGTGCTGTGGCGTGACCTGATGCTGCAGCCTCCTGATGCTGTGCGCACACCTCCTGCCTGTGGGTAGAAACTTCCACAGCAGTGTGTCTGACCTTCCCATGCTCAAAATTGAAGCACACACATGTGTGCAACCTTAGAACTTGCTGAACTTTGATATCCCATAATTGGTTTGGACATTAACCAAACTTAGACCATGTTTGGACATGTTTGAAACTTAGGCAAATAACAACACTTTTCATATAATTTCTCTCTTCGAAGTGTTTCAATATTATTTCTAAGTGTTTTTCATGTTCTTCTTCATTCTTAAAATACACCAAGATATCATCAATAACCACCACCACAAATTTATCCAAGAAAGGTTTAAATACTCTATTAATCAAATCCATAAAAGCAATTGGAGCATTTTTCAACCCAAATGGCATAACTAGAAATTTATGGTGACCATATCGAGTCCTAAAAGCAGTCTTAAGAACATTTCCTTCCTTAATCCTTAATTGATGATACCTTGATCTCAAATCTATTTTGGAAAATAACTTAGCTCCTTGTAATTGCTTAAACAAATCTTCAATTATGGGTAAAGGGTATATATTTATAATTATTGTTTTATTCAATATCCGTAATCTATACACAACCTCAAAGTCCCATCTTTCTTCTTAGCAAATAACATTGAGGCTCCCTAAGGTGACATACTAGAATGGATAAACTATTTAACTAATAATTCTTGAAGTTGTAACTTAAGCACTTTTAATTCAACTGGCACCATTCTATAAGGGCATATGGAAATTGGTGTAGAACCAAGAACTAAATCAATAGAGAATTTAATTTCTCTACTAGATGGTAAACCAAGTAATTATTCAGGAAACACATATGGATAATCTCTAACTAACGATATTTCCTTTAATTTCATACCTCCCTTACTAGAATCAATCACATAATTTAGGTACCCTTCATTCCCTTTTCTCAACCACTTACTAGCTATCAAGGGAGAAATAAGATAATTGGAAAGTATTTTACGTTCTTTTTGAAAACTAAACTCTTCCTACCCAAGTATTCTAAAAATCACATTCTTTCTAAAACATTCTACCTATGCAAGATGTGAGGACATCCAATTCATTCCCAATATCATATCAAAGTCCACTATATTAAAGAGTAACAAGTTAACTTCAAATTTTCTATCTCCAATAATTATAATACATCCCTGATAAATCATTCTAATCACCACCCTATCTCTTGTAGGAACCTCAACAATTATTTGATAAAAGAATTAGAGGAAAAGGACTAAGTAGCTCCTGGATCAATTAATATTTTTTTAGTTTTAATAAAGATAGATATTGTACCCATAAAAATATTAGGTGTGGCTTGAGCATCCTTTTGAGTAAGGGCATACACTCTGCATTCTCTCTGCTAAGTCTAACTAAAATGTCCCATTTCAACTATTATTCACCGGCCTTGAGTTCCAGCCCATGCACTCCCTGATCCACCAACTCAGCCTGGCTGGCCTCTCCCAACACCCCCAGTAGTAACCACATCAACTGGTTTAGCTTTCAATGGGAAATCTAAACCTCTATATCCACCCTATCGCAAACAAAACATATCAAAGTAAGGCAATCATGAGACAAATGTCCTACTTGATTACACCTAAAACATACCCTATTTTACCTACCTGATACAACATTACCACCCCTTCTAGCTACTACACTCCCTCCTCTATTAAATTCTCCCACTACCATAGGTTGTTTCCTAAACCTAGGAGTTCCTCCTACTGAACTCTGAACAATAGATGTCGCCGACCCACTCTGCCTTTACTGACTAAGAGCAACTGGTCCGTGTGAAAAAGAACGACTCCTTTAAGGTGGGTGACCTCCTTGTATTCTAAACCCAAGACTACCTCCTCTAACACCTTCAAATCTACTACACTTCAGCCATTCTAAGTGTCCTCTAGACTCAAATATGTCTTTCTCTATTTAAAGTGCCATATCCACCAATGCAACATAATTTGAATGCCTCAAAAAGGAAAGCGTAGAAAAGATTTCAAAATATAACCTATCTAGAAACCTTTTACCTTTCCTCTCTTCAATATTCACCAGTTCAGGAACAAACTTAGACAAAGCCACTAATCTCCGATCATACTGAGATACATTCATTATATTATGTCCCAACTGAATAAAGTCTCTCTCCTGCTGAGATCTGTATGTATCGAGAAAGTATTTAGAAAAGAATACTTCCTTAAACCTATTCCATGTTAAGGATTGATCTATATCCATACTAAGTCTAGGAAAGATATTATCCCACCAATTAGAAGCCTCACCCTCCAGCTGAAACGAAGCAAAAACAACCTTTTGCCTATCAGTAACTGGTAATACCGCCAAAAAATGCTCTATTCATTTAATTCACAATTCAGCCTTAGATGGATTTTCAAAATCCTTAAAGGGCAAAGGTTTTAACTTAATAAATCTACCAAAATTATCTCTATGCATCTCTTAAACAAAACTACCCTCTCCTCTCTAGATATCATGTCCATCTAAAATTTTCACAGGGCCTACTACTAGGTCTAGATTCTTCCTAGTCTGTTTATCCAACCTATGTTGTAAATCATCAACTCTACCTTAAGCCTGATTCAATCTGAGAAAAAAGTCCTCTTAACTCATCTCTTTCAAACTCAAAATTTTTCACTGCACCACTAGTAGTGACAGGTGCGCTATCTACATGTTCCCTATCAGGAACTACAGAATCAACCTCAGCTTCAACCTCCTATCTTCTAAACAAAAGTGGCATCCCATGCCCTCTTCGTCCTACTACCTTACCTCTAGGTGTACTACATCCACGTGGCATCCTCAAACCTACACCAAAAGAATTTATTTTAGAAACGAAAACACCAAGTTCATGCAATCTACAAGACCTTAAACCTAAAGTTATGATACAAAAATTGTAACGACTTATCTATGACAGGCTCACCCACGATAGTATCATCACCTTTCAACACGAAGCACGAACATATATGCAACAATTTTCTCATAAATTGAAAGATAATTACAACATATACACCTTAACTCTTTTAAGAGGAGATACAAAAGCTAATTACATAATATACAAAATTTAACATGTTTATGTGTGACCATGGACAAGATTTAATTACAAATATCACAAGTATTTTTTTTAGGATGCCGCACAAGGACCCACCTAGATACTGAAGAATAGGACTTGATTACGCCCAAAGAATAACGCAAAAGTTGTAGCACAGCTTTGGGGTGTTAATTCCATATAGAGACAAATTTAAAGAATAGTAGAAGGAACAAAGAAACTAAAGAAAAAACATTAAATGATTAATGGAGAACAAAGATTAATTTTAAATGCAAATTAAAGTGAAGCAAAGTGACTAACGGAGAAAGTACTCAAATTTGACAAACGGTAAAGCGTCGGGAATCCCTTACACAAATCTAGTATTTTAATTATTCTTAATTCATTGAATAACTCAATTCCCAAAATTCCCAATCGGAAGGTGTAGATTTATAAACCAAGATTAAACCAAATATAACCCTTTGAAAAATCATTCACCACTTTTAAAATACGTAAATTATTATCACTATTGAGAAAATCCAACGACGACAATATACTCAAGAAGCGATATTTCAGTAAGAGTTAAATCAATATAGATAAATAATTGATCCAAACATAATCAAAGAGCTAATCTATTCAATAGAGAAAGCATGACTGAATCCATAAACAGAATAAATTCTACAATTATTTAGAGAAGAAAACATCACTAACGAATTGAGAATGATAAAACAAAAGAATTTTAGTAACTGAAAAATAAATTAATTAATTAAAAAATAAACAAAAATACCATCTACTGTGAAAGTTCATCCCTAGCCCCACTTGAGAATTTAGTTACGCATAAATATAATGGATAACAAAAATCTCCAGGGAAAAATTAGAGCAAACATTAAAGTGCTAAACATTAAACTTTAAAACTTAAAAGAAATAAATTAAAACTAACAATACATGGAGAGAGAAATTTTACCTGCAGCTGCTCTGCGGTGCTTCCCCTGTTTGGTAGCAAAATCCTCCAGATTGCACCCCTTGGTAGCAAAGCCTCCGAGATTGCACACCCATATGATGAAGTGAAATGGGGCTTTTATAGGGGAACTCCATGAGTGCAATGTGTTTCCAATCTGATGTGGGATGTGGGATGTAGAATGTGTTTCCAACCGATGTGGGATTTAAGCCTTCACATGCCCATCAAAACTTCTGCCCACGTTGAAATCATGGATAGCCTGACCTTTGCCTACTAAAACTGCCATAACTTTCTCTAGAAAAATCATATTTATGAGCCGTAAAATTCTCCAGAAAATAGACATTCGGATCTTTCCAAGCATATATGGCTCATCTCCTGTTTCTTCCTAAATCATTACAGTTTAATCCGCAAAAATCACTTCTACCACACTGAAATCACGCACAACCTGACCTTTATCTACTAAAACTGCCATAACTTTCTCTAGAAAAATCATATTTATGAGCCGTAAGATTCTATAGAAAATAGACATATGGATCTTTCCAAGCATATATGGTTCATCTCCTGGTTCTTCCTGAGTCAATACAGTTTAATCTGCAAAAATAACTGATCTGTACGGGCAATTCTGGAAATTTAGTGAAACTCCTTTCCAAGTGCTTGTAAACCTGTAAAACAACGAAAAAAACAACTCAAAGTAACAAATTTCTAAGCTAAACATTTAAATAAATACTTGAGCGCTGTTGCACTCGATCGCAGGTCTCCTGTTCTCATAGCAACAGTAGATTCCAGCTTTTGCATTTTTTTCACATTAAATCCCCAATTCCCCTTGCAATCCTATAAAACATTAAAAATCATAGAACTAACACAAAATATCAGATTAGGACACAACTAAAGAATTAACAAATGTAAATTAAGGGGCCAAAATATGTAATATTTTGCACTCATCAAATACCCCTAAACTTACATTATGCTAGTCCCTTAGCAAAACAGAATAAATAAAAAAACTAAATGAAAAACAAAGAACAAAAAGATAAATCCATCATTCATGGTGTCCAAAAATTTAAGTAGCTCACAAAACAATGATATTCATTCATGAGTAAGCTTAAAATATAAACCTGTCTTCGCAATAAATAGGAATTTTAAAATCTAATTACTTACAAGAGGCCGGCTAAGGCATCACAAGCTCGAATCCATGTAAAGTGAACTAGCACATAAAAATGAAGCTTCCAAATAACTCCAATGTGTAATGTCTTCATGCTTCAAGATTCACCGAATTTCCATCAGAATGAACAACAATGACATAGTTTTATTTCTTTCTTTCTTTTATTATGAGGCTCGCTATGTTTAGTTCCCTTAAGCTTTCTAATTGACCCATGTAGCGAGTGTTGAGTCAATGACTCTCAAACCAGATGGTTTTAAGGCAATAGGTGTAAAGACACCCCTAAAGACTTACTAACTCGAGTAAAAAAGGCTACGAAACTAAGCAAAATTTCCACCTTTTGACGTGAACACTCACTGCTTACTGAGGCAAGAGGTCCAGTTACTCAGAGGAAAGTTTGTCAATGATCATCATGAGCAAAATTCCCACCTTTTGACGTGAACACTCGCTGCTTACTGAGGCAAGAGATCCAGTTACTTAGTAGAAAGTTTGTCAATGATCATTATGAGCATTTTTTCTTACTTCTCTATGCCAAAGTGTCCATCCATCAAGTCATCCGGAATCAGCTAAACAATGGAAACACACACATTAAAATCACATGTCATACCTCACACGATTATGTGCTCGTGTCAAATTAGATCAAACATGTGAATTCTCAAATACCTAAAGTAAGTAATTAAACTTTAAAATTCTATTATCAGATCATGTATTCATGATTTTAAGCTTTCCAATGAAATCACATCACAATATTGTTTAGATTAACCAAAATTTCAAAACAATCATGAACATGCATTTATCTTTTCAATAAAAAAAACTGGGACAAAGTGTGTGTGAATGTGTCTCCCATACCCCTAAACTTAAAGTACACAATGTCTCCAATGTGTGAATAACATGGAAAGAGCTGACTTGGGAGATGGAGAACTAGCTGGACTAGCATGGCTTATAGCACACCCCCAAACTTGAACTGATGCACACATTGTCCCTGAAAAAGAAATACTGGAAACAAAAAAAAATATTAAAAATAAACAGTAATAAGAAATATGAAAAAAAAATAAAAACAAAACAAATAAAGAAAGAAAAAAACATACCTGCGTGGTGTGGTAAAGGTTGATAGACCGGATCCATAAGTGGAATGTCTTCTACTTCCAGACCTTGCCTATCAATTAATACTTTAAGTCGTTGACCATTTACTTTAAAGATCTGACCATCCTTATGGGTCCTCTATTTCTACCACCCCATTTGTAAAAATACTCTTCATTACAAATGGGCCGGTCCACCTAAACCGAAGTTTTCTTGGGTGCTTATGGAGTCTAGAATCATATAAGAACACTCGATCATTAGGCTTAAATGTTTTTCTCAAAAAAAATTTATCATGAAACACTTTATTTTAACTTTATAGATTCTAGAGTTCTCATAAGCATCATTTCTCAACTCCTCTAACTCGGTCAACTAAAATTTTCTAAGCTTACCTGCTTCTCCCATATCAAAATTAAAATGCTTGATGGCCCAATAAGCTCGATGCTCGAGCTCCACATGTAGGAGGTAAGGCTTTCCAAAAACAAGCCTATAAGGTGACATACCTAAGGGAGTTTTGAAAGCTGTACAGTAGGCCCAAAGTGCATCAACTAGTCTTAAAGACCAATCTTTGCGATTTGGGTGGATTATTTTTTCTAAAATTTACTTAATTTCCCTGTTTGCAAGTTCTACCTATCCATTTATCTGGGGGTGGTAGGCAGCAAAGATCTTATACACCACCCTATATTTTTTCATCAAAACTTCAAAAGAATGGTTGCAAAAATGCATACCCCGGTCACTAAAGATAGCACATGGTGTACCAAATGAAGATAACACATTTTCTTTGAGAAATTTAATTACCGTCCTATTATCGTTGCTCCTACAAGCTGCTACCTCTACCCATTTTGACACATAATCTACTGCCACAATAATATATTGATATCCAAAAGAATGAGGGAATGGTCCCATAAAATCAATGCCCCAACAATCAAAAATTTCAATCACTTAAATTGGGTTTAAGGGCATCATATGACGATGGGACATAACTCCTAACTTTTGACACTTTTCACATAAGTGACAATAGATGTTTGCATCCTTAAACAAGGTGGGCTAATAAAATCCACATTACAAAATTTTTACAGCAGTTTTCTTCATTGAAAAGTGGCCCCCACAAGCTTGGGAGTGACAAAATTCCAAGATGCTAGCAATCTTTTCATTAGGGATGCAATGCCTTAAAAATTGGTCAGGGTAGTATTTGAAAAGAAAAGGGTCATCCTAATAGAAATTACATACCTCAGTCATGAACTTCCTCTTGTCCTGAGTGCTCCAATCCACCGGCATCTCACCTGCAGCCAAATAATTCACAATATGAGCAAACCATGGTAGAGGGCTAATAGAAAGTAAAGGCTCATTGGGAAAATCATCCCTGATTAGTAGGTGGTCAGAGGGGTCCTCAAATGTGAGCCTCGAGAGATGGTCAGCCACTATGTTCTCTACTCCTTTCTTAACTTTGATGGTGATGTCAAATTCCTGCAAAAGTAAAATCGACTGTATTAGTCACGCCTTAGCATCCTTCTTTGTAAGAAGGTACTTAAGGGCTGCATGATCTGTGAAAATAATAATGGGAGAACCAATCAAGTAAGCACGAAACTTATCCAAAGCAAACACTACAGCTAGCTCTTTTTCAGTGGTGGAGTAATTCATCTGAGCACTATTTAGAGCTCTACTGGTATAGTATATGACAAAAGGCTTCCCCTCCCTTCGCTGTCCAAGACCAGCGCCCACAACAAAGTCACTAGCATCTCACTTGATCTCAAAAGGTAAAGTCCAATCAGGTGACTACATTATGGGTGCTAAGGTAAGCTTGCCAATTAGCATTCTAAAGGCCTCTTGACAAGCTTGTGTCCACTCAAATGGGGAATTTTTAGCTAGGAGGTCACACAGTGGTCTAGATATGGTGAAAAATTCTATATGAATCTCCTATAAAAGCCTGCATGACCAAGAAAGGATCTCACATTCTTTACTGTCCTAGGTGTAGGTAACTTAGAGATTAATTCAATCTTAGTTTGATCAACCTCTATACCCCTAAAAGAAATAATATACCCTAAGACAATACCTAAAGGTACCATAAAGTGGCATTTTTCCCAATTCAAAACTAATTCCTTCTCCTCACAATGAGTCAATACTCTCTCTAATTCAATAAGCATGCATCGAAAGAAGATCTAAAAACAGTCAAGTCATCCATAAAAACTTCAATGCAATTTTCAACAATGTCACTAAAAATGCTAATCATGCAACGTTGAAAAGTAGCAGGTGCATTACACAATCCAAATGGCATTCTACGAAAAGCATAAGTACCAAAAGGACAAGTGAAAGTGGTTTTATCTTGGTCTTCTAATGCAATTTCAATTTGATAATAACCATCTAAGAAACAATAAAAAGGATGACTAGCAACACACTCAATAATTTGATCAATAAAAGGGAGGGGAAAATGGTCTTTCCGGGTGGCAACATTCAATTTTCTGTAATCAATGCACATCCACCACCCAGTCACAAGTTTGGTAGGGACTAACTCTCCCAGGTCATTCTTCACCACAGTAACACCTGACTTTTTAGGAACAACTTGTGTAGGACTTACCCATTTACTATCAACAATAGGATATATGATTCCTGCATCTAATAGTTTCAACACTTCATTCTTCACCACTTCTTTCATTGTAGGATTAAGCCTACACTGGGGGTCTATACGAGGGCCAGTTTCTTCCTCCAAATTAATTTTATGAGAACAGACCAGGGGAATAACACCTTTTATATCAGCCATGCTCTAACCTAAGGCTGACTTATGCTCATTTAGGGTCCAAATTAATTTCTCACCTTGAGACTCAGACAATTGAGATGAGATAATAACAGCTGGACCAGGAAAGCATGCTTTAAACCCTTAGGCAGAGGCTTCAATTCAACTTTGGGTGCTTCTACACTTGAAGGAATTTGTTTTTCACTCCTCTCAGGTAACTCATCAAACTTCGGTTGCCATGTTCGAGTGCCATAATCCTGAGTTCTATCGAAAATAACACAAATATCAACTACATCATATGGATCACTGATAGAATCAAACACATAATTAACAAGAAAATACTCAAGGGGATCAAGATCATGAGTTATAGAAACTCCCCTATCCATGAGTGAGTCAATCATGTATGTCTGGTGGCTCTTGTCATCATCTTCTAGTTGTTTTGCAATATGGAAGATATTCAGCTCGAGGGTCATGTTTCCAAAAGACAGCTTAATGAGCCCATTCATGCAATTAATAAGAGAATTAGCAGTGGCAAGGAAAGGCTTACCTAAAATTAAAGGAATTTTAGAATTAGTATCAATAACAGAGCTAGTTTTAAGGATTAAGAAATCAAAAGGATAATAAAATTTGTCAATTTGAATTAAAACATAGTCTATCACACCCCCAGAGTACTTTGACTGAACGGTCAGCCAATTGTAATACCACAGTGGTTGGTTTCATTTCTCCCAACCCCAACTACAAATAAATAGAATATGGCATTAGATTCACGCTAGCTCCTAAATCTAGCAAAGCTTGCCCAACCTCATGATTTCCAATGCTGTATGCAATGGTTGGATAACCAAGATCCTTATACTTGGGAGGAATCTGCTGCTCAATTAGAGCACTAACTTGCTCTATCAGGAACGTTGTCTTCTTCACATGGTGCTTCCTCTTAACTGTACACAAATCCTTGAGAACTTTTGCATAAGTAGAAACTTGTTTAATCACAAGCAAAAGAGGAAGATTGATTTTTGCTTGCCTTAGATTCTTTAGAATTTCATTGTTTAGATCCAGAGTTCGCTTGCTTGATTTTAAAGCTTGAGGGAATGGTACCTTAACAAGACTCTTTGTCACCTCAAGTTTCTTGAGTAGCTCGGCATCGCTACTATCGTGACCCTTTTTCCACATCCTCTGATTTGTTCATTTTTGGGATGTGTAATGACTTACCACTTCGTGTCACAATGGCATTCACATCCTTCAGATTCTTTTGCGCCATGTGTTGACCATGGGATGTGGACTAAGCTAGAGAAAGGAACTTACCTCGCTCATTCACACTCAAGGAAATCATCAATTTGGACACTTGGCTCTTTATCTCCTTATTTTCTTCAACAACCTAGGTAATCAAATATTCACATTTTTGGTTAGTCTTACCCTGTGCCTCAATAAAAGCATGCAAAGTGTATTCTAAAGGACTCCTTGAAGATAAAGGTGCATGATATGGTGCAGGATATGATCTAGGGGGTTGTGCAAGCGGCTGGTTTTCAGACTTCCAACCAAAATTGGGGTGATTGCGCCACCCCGGATTATAGGTATCAGAGAAAGGTGAAAAAGGCTTTTTATACATACCTAAGGCATTACATTGTTCCTCATACATCCCTCTCATCTCAGCAAATGTGGGACACTCTTGAGTGAGATGATCTACCCCGCCACACACAAAACATGGTCTAAAAGATTCTGCATGATTAGCCACATGTGTTAGAATTAAGTCCTTAGTCTTTAACACATCTAGCATCCTAGTGAGCATCTCAAACTTAGCCTTTAGGTTATCCTCTTCCCTGAGATGGTAAATTCCACCACCATTTGGGTTTACTGCAGGGTGTGACCTATTTGTGCTCTCAGTAGCACTAGGTCTAGTTCAAATGTGAGCTTTTTCAGCAAGGTCGTTGAGGTATTCTATGGCCTCATCAGGATCTCTTTGTAAGAACTCACCATTACACATCATCTCCACAAATTGGCGCTCTCTAGGTGTAAGTCCCTCATAAAAATAGCTCACTAAGTTCCAATTCTCATACCCATGGTGAGGACACATACTCAACAACTCCTTAAATCTCTCCCACGACTGATACAAAGTCTCATTGTCCTTTTGTGCAAAGGTAGAGATTTGCCTTTTTAAAGCGTTGGTCTTATGTTAGAGAAAGTATTTATTAAAGAAATCCTGAGTCATCTCATTCCACGACCCAATAGATCATGATCTCAATGAGTATAGCCAACTCTTAGCTCTATCCTTCAAAGAGAAAGGAAAGAAATTAAGTCTCACAATGTCATCAGTTGCATTTTGACTATGGAAAGTCGCAACTACTTCCTCAAACTCCCTAATGTGCACATATGGATTTTCATTTTCCAAACCATGGAACATAGGGAGTAACTATATCATCCCTATTTTAAAATCCAGTTGGCGAGTATTAGCTGGAAACATGATGCATGATGGTGTGGCTATACGTGTAGGGTGGAGGTAATCCTGAAGGGCCTAGTGGGTTGATCTCCATGTTCACTCATTTCTTTAGGACTAGATGGATTGTCAAATAAAGGATTTAAAAAGTTTGATTTTAACTCTAGCACAGGCTTACAAGCAAATCTAACCAAGGCATCTCTATATCTGTGCATGCAAGGTAACAAAATAAAAAAAAATACTATAAAAAGAAAGAAGAGAAAAAGAAAAAAAATAATGCTGCAAGCCAAAAGAAGGAACGGAGTTACTGCCTTTACAAATTGCTGAAAAGAAAAACTATCTAGCAATTCTTCTATCGTCCCCCTGGCAACGGTGCCAAAATTTGATTACGCCCAAAGAATAACGCGGTAGTTGTAACACAGCTTTGGGGTGTCGATTCCATATAGAGACAAATTTAAAGAATAGTAGAATGAACAAAGAAACTAAAGAAAAATATTAAATGATTAATGGAGAACAAAGATTAATTTTAAATGCCAATTAAATTGAAGTAAAGTGACTAACGGAGAAAGTACTCAAATTTGACAAACAGTAAAGCGTTAGGAATCCCTTGCACAAATCTATTATTTTAATTATTGTTAATTCATTGAATAACTCAATTCCCAAAATTCCCAATCGAAAGGTGTAGATTTATAAACCAAGATTAAACGAAATGTAACCCTTTGAAAAATCATTCACCACTTTTAAAATACATAAATTATTATCACTATTGAGAAAATCTAACGACGACAATATACTCAAGAAGCGATATTGCAGCAAAGAATTAAATCAATATAGATAAATAATTGATCCAAACATAATCAAAGAGCTAATCCATTCAATAGAGAAAGCATGACTGAATACATAAACAAAATAAATTCTACGATTATTTGGAGAAGAAAACATCACCAATGAATTGAGAATGATAAAATAAAAGTGTTTTAGTAATTGAAAATCAAATACATAAATTAAAAAATAAACAAAAATATCATCTACTGTGCAAGTTCATCCCTAGCCCCACTTGAGAATTTAGTTACCCATAAATTTAATTATTGATATTTGTCTAAGGTTTAAACATGGTTTAAGGTTTAAACAAGAGATGGAAGAATGAATTTCAGCATGTTAAAGGAGTGCACACAAGTGTGCGCATCACTTTGGGTGTGTGTGCACACCTCTATTCAGCAAAACAAAGAAGTTTGCACAACATCAGGAGGTCTAGCTTCAGTGTGCGCCGTAGCCCTACTCCTTCCAGGTTGCGACACCTAGCAAGGAGAAAGTCCTGCTGGAGGGCAGCGTCGCACCTCTCCCTCACCAAGGCCGTGATGCCCAGAAAGTGGTGAAAAGGGTGTTTTGCCTAGCGTCGCAGCATGCCCTGTTCAGTGCCTAGGCACTAGGCACACTGAGGCACACATATTCCGCTTGATTCAGCCTTTTGTTAAGTGCATGGGTGCAAGGCTAAAATGCACAGCATCACTTAGGATTGATAGAGGGCCATGGTTGAGTGGTCATCAAGATCTAAGGGTGGAGATTGACTCTCAAGATTGCACAAGAAGTTGGTGCATTATATAAAAGGTCACCTAGCTTTATTCTCATTAACTTTGTGACATAATTTGAGATCAATTGTAAAGAGTGACAGACATACAAGAGAGAATTGTGTGAGAGTGCAAAGACACAAAACACAAGAGGGATTCATTGTAGTGAGGTTTGTTGTAAAGAGAGATGAGTATAGATTAGATAGAGAGCATTGTAATAGTTCTTATCATCTTCTTTATTCTATTCTTGGTTTCTTGAAGAACTTGAGGTTTCTTGAAGAGGGTTGTTGGATTGTAAAGAACCATTGATTTAGTGCAGAGAGTTCAGAGGAACTCACGAGGATATAGGTTATTGTTGAACCTCGATAACAAATCACTTGTCTTCTTTCTTTCTTTGATTTCTATTCTTTTTTTTTATTCCAAATCTTCACAAGTCATTCTAGACTTGGGTGTTTGGAAGATCATCATCTGGGTATCTTGTCAAGGTGATTTCCAACAGTAATGGACAACAAAAATCTCAAGGGAAAAGTTAAAGCAAACATTAAAGTGATAAACATTAAACTTTAAAACTTAAAAGAAATAAATTAAAACTAACAATACATGGAGAGAGAAAGTTCACCCACAGCTGTTGTGCAGTGCTTCCCCTGACTAGTAGCAAAATCCTCCAGATTGCACCCCTTGGTAGCAAAGCCTCTAAGATTGCACACCCATTTGATGAAGTGAAATGGGGCTTTTATAGGGGAACTCCATGTGTGTAATGTATTTCCAATCCGATGTGGGATGTGGGATTTAAGCCTTCACATGCCCTTCAAAACTTCTGCCCATGCTGAAATCATGCACAGCCTGACCTTTGTCTACTAAAATTCCCATAACTTTCTATAGAAAAATAATATTTATGAGCCATAAAATTCTCTAGAAAATAGACAACCGGATCTTTCCAAGCATATATGGCTCATCTCCTGTTTCTTCCTAAATCATTACGGTTTAATCCGCAAAAATCACTTCCGCCATGCTAAAATCACGCACAGCCTAACCTTTTTCTACTAAAACTGCCATAACTTTCTCTATAAAAAATCATATTTATGAGCTGTAAAATTCTCCAAAAAATAGACATTTGGGTCTTTCCAAGAATATATGGCTCATCTCCTGGTTCTTCCCGAATCAATTTAGTTTAATCGGCAAAAATGACTGATCTGTACGGGCAATTCTGGCAATTTAGTGAAACTCCTTTCCAAGTGCTTGTAAACCTGTAAAACAACGAAAAAAACAACTCAATGTAACAAATTCCTAAGCTAAACATATAAATAAATACTTGATCACTGTTGAACTCAATCGCAGGTCTCCTGTGCTCGATCGCAACAGTAGATTCTAGCTTTTGCATTTTTTTTACATTAAATCCCCAATTCCCTTTGCAATCCTATAAAACATTAAAAATCATAGAATTAACACAAAAATATCAGATTAGGACACAACTAAAGAATTAACAAATGTAAATTAAGGGGCCAAAATATGCAATATTTGGCACTCATTAGGACTAAAATCAAGGAATTCTATCAACCTTCCTATCTGCAACCTAAAATTTAATTAAAATAAGGAGTGTAAGCTTTACATGCTCAATGATATTCATTTTACCAAAAGTATTTGATTTGTATAATTCAATTCATAATTATAACTAAAATTAATATTCAAGTCACTAATCATCATTTTTATATCATATTATATCTCATGTATTTCATTCAACACATAGATGTCATTTAAGATATCCAATTCAGCTTCATTTTTCTCATCACAAGATTTCACAATCATATTGATGTATCAACATCAATATAAAATAATATGCTGTTGGAAATCACCTTGACAAGATGCCCAGGTGGTGATCTTCCAAACACCCAAGTCTAGAATGACTTGTAGAAAGAAATACAGCAATCGAAAGCAAGAAAGAAAAGAAGACAAGCAATTTGTTATCGAGGTTCGGTAATAGCCTACGTCCCCGTGAGTTCCTCTGAACTCTCTGCACTAAATCAATGGTTCCTTATAATTACAGCAACCCTCTTCAAGAAGCTCAAGTTCTTGAAGAAACCAAGAAGAGAAGAAATGAAGAAGATAAGAACTAGCAATGCTCTCTATCTAATCTAGACTCCTCTCTCTTTACAACCAGCCTCACTACAATGAGTCCCTCTTGTGTTTGTGTCTTTGCACTCTCACACAATTCTCTCTTGTATTGTGTCTTGTCACTCTTTACAATTGATCTCAAAGTATGTCACAACAATGTTATGTCTAGAATGAAGCTAGGTGACCCTTTATATAGTGCACCAACTTCTTGTCCAATCTTGAGAGTCAATCTCCACCTTTAGATCTTTATGACCACTTAACCATGGCCCTCCATCAATCATAAGTGGTGCTATGCATTTTAAACTTGCATCCATGCACTTAAGAGGAGGTTTAAACAAGCTGTCCATGTGTGCTTCAGTGTACCTAGTGCCTAGGCGTTGAACAGGGGGCGGTGAGGCGCTAGGCAAAGCTCCTTTGCACCACATTCTGGGCGGTGCGGTGCTAGTGGAGGAGTGGTGCAGCGCTGCCCTTATTCAAACTATATTCTTGTTGGGCGGTGAGGCGCTGGTAAAGGGGCAGTGAGGCACACACTGATGCTGCCCTTCACACAACAGTGCACACTACTTTGCTTTGTTGTTTAGGGGTGTGCACACACACCAAAATGGATGCACACACATGTGTGCACTCTTTTAACATGCTGTATTTTAATTTTCCAACCTTGATTTAGACTTTTACCATCTTTGAACCATGTTTAGACATGTTTAAAACTTAGAAAAATACCAACATATGCATATGTCATGAATGCATATGCCTAGTTTTCTTCTTTCTTTTCACATAACATCTCATTTCATCCATACCATAACTCAAGTATAGGTATTGTCATCCATTTTTTGATATCCATACCAGTCTCTGATACAGCTGTTAGGGACATCTCCCTACGTGTCGGCACTCACTCATCCAAACCAGCCATGGTTTTGGCCTTCCTTAGACCATACTCCAATCTTATAGCTTGACAATGCATATGTACAATCACATACAAGCAAGCACAAGAAGAACAACATATAAATTAAATAATTATATCATAATTTCCAATTTCTCATAATAATCAAATTTATTGGACTTATACATCCTTCAAAGGATATAATTCACATAAGTTCATCATATATTTCCATACATCCAGTCTTTTCATGAAATTAATATCATTAAGAATAATATTTCTCTTTAATAATTAAATTCATACTTATATAATATATTTAATCAAATTTAAGATATTCATAATATACTCATTAGTTTTTCTCAGTTATAATCTATTTCAAGTTTTATTAATACTTCTTGCTTCTTCTCCCTTACTAATAGTAAAATGGACTCACCACGAAGAACTAAGCACTATCCGTAGCTCACTTCCTTGCATTTTGTGCTCCTCTCGGCAACATCAACATATGTTTCACCTCCACCTAACAAGAATATTCTTACCCATTATTACTAACTCGTAACTTAATCCAAATCTTATGATGGGTTAAACGCATGAATATATATATATATATGCATGCTCCATCTTAGTTTCAAATTCAAAGTTTTAGTTAAATTCCTTTCCTTTTATCTTGAATCAAATTCAAAATCATTTAAGAAGAATATGAAGATTTTAAGCTCTTAAAATAAAAAAAAATAATAATAATTATATGATAGAACAAGAAAAGAAAAGATTACCTTCACAAGTCCTTTCTTTGAAATTTCTTGAACGATCGAATCCAACCATAGTTTATGAAAATCTCAACTTTTAATATAGTTCTTCAGTATTTTGAGATAAATTTGGAGAGAGAATGAGTTTTGGAGAGAGAACGAGTTTTGGAGAGAGAGAGAGAGTAAAGTTAAAATGAAGAAAATAATGTTTTGAACATTCAAAAGCTATTTATGTAGTCATTTTATCTTACTAGTCGACTATTGTGCTCCAGGTGACTGCCCAGTCAACTGATATGGCACCAGTCAACTACCCGGTCGACTGACACATTCTGATTTCCTAAAAAAGAATCCATTTTTATCATTTTTATGCATTAAATTTATTTTCTTTAGTATATTTTCAATTTTGTGTCTCAATATTACTTCGAACTTAAGTTTTAAATCAATATATATACATATATATATATATATATATATACATATGTATGCTTGATAATCATAATATCAATTTTAAGAAGCTACCAAATTATCCCTACCTCATTGGTTTGGATCTTATAGGTTAGTGTCATCTAAGCCATTCTGATGATATTGTTCCTCTCCCAAGCCATATTCCAGTGGTAAGTCTTCATCCATCTTTCTTGAATCCATTTTGTTTGCTTCTACCATATTGACAAGTCTTCATTCTTAGGTGATGCACTCAAATATTGAGAAAGTACTACTGGTTTTAGTAGTAGCAAAGAAAGCTCTGGTTAACAAGGCGTTCAAAGTGATTAGCAAGTTGAAGCTTTGTATTAAAGATAAGGATGTGGAGATTCTATGTACTTTGTCTTTTGTCTGCCTTGAATGTTGGATAGATTATCCCACATATTGATTGCACACTATCTTGAAATTGCAGGCCCAACTGATGGCTGATCAGGATTAGCTCGTAGGAGAGCTTGGTAGATCACGTAGTCATGCCAGTTTCCAAACACCTCCAACGATGTCATTTTTGAGATCTGACGAAGATAATGATGACACTAATTCTCTAGAAAATTGATTTGCAAAATCAAAAGATAAACAAGCAGCAACCATAGGTGCACGTGGGCATAGTAAGATATCAAGGCATCAATCTTATTTCTTAGGATTATCTTTTTGTTTGGGAAATGTTGGTGTAAAACAATCTTATGTTTATGCTTTTAAATGATAATGGATGGAAATGTATGTTATTCTGAAAACATTTATGTTTTGTTTAAAAAATGGATATAGTAATCTTTGAAAATTTCCAAATAACATTGTAATATTGATGAAAAGTATATTGATGTTTATAAAATTACTTTACAAGTCAAAATAGGTTTGAAATTGGCATCAAAATGAGGAAAGCACAAAATTTTGTGTTTTTCAGGACCATAACCGATCGATGGTCTGGACTAACTGATCGAATTCTTAGGAAGATCGATCGGTTCTTTCGAGGACCTGATCGCCCGTCATCGACCTGATGCGAAAAATTTCCTAATTTTCCTTTTTATCTTCCTTGATTTCCCCAATAAATTTCCAAGTCTCTTGCTTTGTTTTGACTCATCTTATAAACTCCAAAATAGTAACTTAATCCTTGAATTCTTGTAACAATATATGACATCAATAATCAACTAAACTAGTGGCTTAAAATATCAAGTCCATCGAGCAACAAAAATTCTCTTTTTTCAAAGTGAACACTATCTTCTCTTTGACTCATGTGAAGTTGGATTGGAATTTCTTGATGGCTACTATAGAGAGATGGGATCCAAAAACATATGTGTTCCATTTTGAGTTCCCCAAAATCTACCCCACTTATGAAGAATTTAGCTTGCTACTTGTTGATGCCAAATATGTGCGTTACTGAGCTGGAGGTCGGATAGCGGAGGTACCTGCACAGGGAAAGAGAGTAGCTATGGGGTCGACGGAGGGGATGCCTCCGAAGATGCTCCGATGCTTAAGTTAGGGCAAAGTCAAGTGTATATATCGGAAGTTGAAAAAGAATCCGTCATTTTGAATGCTTATCAAGTCCTTTTTATAGAGTTTCAGAGGCGGTGTTGGGCCTAGGGCGGCAGCGATACGATGCCCCAACTGGGTTGGGTAATTATGCCTACGAGGCCCAGCTAGGTGGCTGGGGGCTGTTCACTAGGGCTTTCGCCTTGTTGGCTTGATCAGGAGCCCTCCAGATACAAGGGCGGTTGCTCACCTGACATCCCAACTTGATTTCGAAATTATGCCTAGGACTACGTTGGCGGGGGTAGTGGGCAGACCGTTAACCACGGACGTGTTCAAAGCTCACTTTCTCATTAGTAGGCACGGTCAGACCGGCTGGGTAGTTTTTAGTACTCGACCGAGAAGAAGGTTATTGCAGAAGACACCTTCATCTATTAAGAGATGGAAGAAGAATTTTTTCTTTGTTCAGTCGGACAAGGACTTTGGCCTTCCTCAATCCTGGAGTATGGACCGGATCGGGAAGTGCAAGAAGGTGGGTCTTCGCCCCTATGAGCAGGAGACTGTAGATGCAATGGTGGGCTCACCTATTGACGTCCAAGTCCTCTATGATAATGAGGCGTTAGCTCGGCGAGGTCTCTGCCCCCCTGTCCTGGGCCTTCCCTTGAGAGTGGTACACTTTTTGTTTGTCACTTTTCCCTTCAGTTGTTTGTCTATACTTAACACTAAATACTTTTCTCTTGTTTATGTGGGCAGAGATAGAGACCGCGGCTCGTGCGAAGGAGTATGCCAAGAAGGTGGCCCTGGAGAAGCGGAGGGCTGCCCGGGCTGAGAAGCAGCAGGCTTCTGGGTCAGGAAGCAGAAAGAGGTCGCGGACCCAGCCCCACGTACCCATAGAGCTGGAGACTCCGTCGAGGTCCCAGTCTCAGCCCGAGATGGTTTTCGATCCTATCGCTTCCCCACCAGGTTCACCTACGGTCAGGCCTATCTCGGCTCCAGCTCTGAGTCAGGGAACTGCTGCAAAGGCCTCTGTGTTCATACCTTTGTGGGCCTTGAGGTCAGACGATTCTGTTTTCGTGCATCCTCGAGTAACGCGTGAGCATCTGACGAAGAGGACTCTTCCTCGAGATGTCGCGGAGCTAGGACGGAAGACCACCGAGTCTCTCTGTGCGGCTGCGGAGATAGTAGCGTCCCAGGTACGTTCTATGTTTTATCGGTTAGTCCTTTAAATCTCTAGCTTTCAAATCTTAACATATTTTCGCTGGTTTTCATATGGGAGCTATCTTGGGCGCGACAGCTCGCCGCTGTATAGAGACAGCTGAGCTTCTTGGGCGCGCCAGGTAGAGGAGAAGACCGAGGGGGTATTTCATCTTCAGGCTTTACTGGAATCTGCCAGGCAGGCTCGGTCTGATGCTGATGCCCGAGTTCAGGAGGCTGAAGCTCGTACTCGAGTTGTCGAGGAGGAGATCGAGTCTCGCATTCGAGCAGCTGTGGAGAGGGCGAAGGCTCGTGCTCAAGTGGCTATGGAGCAGGCTCTGGCTTTGTTTAAGGAGTTGAAGGCATATCAATAGGCCGTTGTTGCCGAGGGGGGCCAACAGTATTATTCCGGGTTTATGGACGCGAAGGGGAAGGCTGAGGCTCTATACCCTGAGCTTGATTTTTCCAGCCTAGACCTATTGGGTCCTGAGGATAAGGAGCTAGAGGTTCTGGATGAGGACCAGGACGAGAAGTAGGAGCAGAGTGGAGATCAGGAGGACCATCCAGGCGCCGGGTCTTCGACTCAGGGTGATGCGGCTTTAGACTGACTGTGCCTTCATCCGACCCAACCAGAAGTTGTAGCTAGTTTTGTATTCCGGAGCCAGTAGTGCTTCTTTTGTTTCCCCATGGCAAAGCTTAACACTTTAGATTGTTTTGTAGCGAACTCCAAACTTTTATATATATAACGACTATGCTTTTTACTTTGGGTGTTATGTTTTTACATGTTACTGAAAAAAACGTCGAAGGTGTTCGGCATTCCAAGTTCGGGGGATGGGTTTCCCACCAAGCTCCTCAAGCTCAAAAGTTCCAGGGCGACATATTTTTCTGATTCGATAGGGCTCTTCCCAGTTAGGGACCAATTTGCCAGATTCTCGAGGCCTAGATACTTCATTCTTTCGTAAGACGAGATCATGGAGATCGAAGTGCCTTACTTTTACTCTTGAATTGAAGTACTTGGCAGCTCGTTGTTGATAAACGGCAAGTCGAATTTGGGCTTTATCCCGGGCTTCATCGAGAAGATCGGCGTTCATGCGAAGGGCTTCCTCATTGCTTCGTTCCTCGAAGCTCTGTACTCGCAAGGAGGGTACTCCTATTTCCAAAGGGATCACTGCCTCGGATCCATAAGTCATGAAGAAGGGGGTTTCTCTCGTAGGTGCTCAAGCCGTGGTTCGATATGCCCAAAGTATGTTGGGTAAATGGTCTGTCCACTGCTTATCTGCTTCATCTATTCGCCTTTTAATGCCTTACAGGATCATTCGGTTGGTAACTTCGGCTTGTCCATTTGCTTGTGGGTATCCAATAGAAAAAATATGATGGTCGATGTGTAATTCATCGCAAAATGTTTTGAACCGAACACTGTCAAACTGTTTGCCGTTGTCTGTTAGTAATACTTGGGGTACTCCAAACCGACATACGATTGACTTCCATACAAAGGCTCGGGCCTGAAATTCGATGATACTGGCTAAGGGCTCAGCTTTCACCCATTTTGTAAAGTAATCTATTGCAACTATGAGGTACTTTCGCTGGCCAGTTGCTCCAGGAAAAGGCCCGAGAAGGTCCATTCCCCACATAGCGAAAGGAAGTGGAGTGATTATTGGCGTCAAAAGGTTTGCTGGCTGATGTGGCACAGCGGCATACCACTGAAAGCTTTGACATTTGGTTACCAGCTCCATAGCTGCTTCCCTTATCTTTAGCCAATAGTATCTTTGACGAAGGATCTTGAATGCCAAGGCACGTCCCCCGAGGTGATTTCCACATATACTTTCGTGGACTTCGCGGAGGGCGTAATTAGCTTCGGTTGGGTCAAGCCATTTCAAGTAGGGCATTGTTAGCCCTCGCTTATACAGGTGATCGTCTAGAATTACGTATCGGGTGGCTCGAGACATAATCTTTCGGGCTTCACCTTTGTTGTCAGGAAGAAGATTGTCACGCAGATATTCCAGGATAGGACTCATCCATGTTCTCTCACCAATAACAGGTAAGACCATTATTTCATCGATGCTCGGTATAGCTAGGGTTTCAAGGTAGACCGCTCGCCTTGACTCGAGCTGGCAAGATGACGCAAGTCGGGCCAATGAGTCGACCTTCGTATTTTCAGCCCGAGGAATCTGGTTCAGGGAAAATACTTCAAACTGTGCAGCTAATCTCTTTGCTGCTGCTAGGTAACGAGCGATTTTTTCTCCCCTGGCCTCGAATTCGCCGTTCACTTGGTTCACCACCAGTTGGGAATCGCTATATACATGCAAATTCTGCACAGAAATCACCTTGGCTAACTTCATGCCCGCGAGTAGAGCTTCATACTCGGCTTCATTGTTGGATGCTGGAAATTTAAACCTCAAGGCGTACTCAATGGTGAAGTTGTCAGGACCGCTCAGGATGAGCCCGGCTCCGTTTCCAGAGTCAGTGGAGGATCCGTTAACATGGAGGGTCCATCGTAAAAACGGGCTCGATTTGTTAACATCCTGCGGAGACTCTCCTTCCGTTAATGGCAGAGTGGTTTCCATGACAAAATCAGCTAGGGCCTGGGCTTTGATAGCTGTCCGAGGCCGATAGCGGATGTCGAACTCGCCCAGCTCTATTGACCATTTGACCATTCTGCCGGAAACATCTGGCTTGTAAAGTATTTGTCGAAGAGGCTGGTTGGTGAGGAGAGTGATGGTATGGGCTTGAAAATAGGGTCGTAGTTTCTGGGCCGAAATCAACAGTGTATACGCCATCTTTTCTGCAGGAAGATATCTTGTCTCGGCATCGTGAAGTACCTTGCTGACATAATACACCGGCTTCTGTGCGCCTTCCTCTTCCCGAATTAGGACGGAGGCCACTACTTCGGGTCCGGCCGAGAGATACAAGAAGAGTTCTTCGCCAACCACTGGTTTGGTAAGTATGGGGGGTGTCCCTAAATATATTTTCAATGCCCTGAATACTTCTTGACAATCTTCATTCCACACAAAGTTCCGGGTCTGACGAATGGCCTTAAAAAAGGGTAGGCATTTCTCGGCCGACTTCGACATGAATCGACTGAGAGCCGATATCCTTCCAGTGAGTCGCTGGACTTCCCTCACAGTCCGAGGTGGGCCCATGTTAAGAATAGCGTCGATCTTCTCTGGATTGGCCTCTATACCTCTGTGGGTTACTATAAAGCCAAGGAATTTCCCCCCAGTGACTCCAAAAGCACATTTCGTGGGATTCAACTTCATGTGATAATGGTGAAGGATATCAAAAGCTTCTTAGAGATCAACCTCGTGGTCTTTTGCTTCGATACTTTTGACCAGCATGTCATCTACGTATACTTCCATATTCCGACCTATCTGTCTTTTGAATATCTTGTTCACCAACCTCTGGTAGGTGGCCCCGGCATTTTTCAAACCGAATGGCATGACTCTATAACAATAAAGGCCTTGTTCTGTGACAAACACCGTTTTTTCTTGGTTAGGCTAGTGCATGAGGATCTGGTTATACTCGGAGTAGGCATCTATGAATGTTAACAGTTCATGGCCGGATGTTGCAGCAACGAGTTGGTCAATCCGGGGCAAAGAAAAACTGTCTTTTGGACAGGCTTTATTTAGATCTGAAATGTCTATACAGATTCGCCATTTGCCGTTTGCCTTTTTTACCATTACAACATTGGATACCCAGTCTGAATAGCTCACCTCTCGAATGAAGTTAGCCGAATGCAATTTGTCAACTTCTGACTGGACAACTGCCTGTCGCTCAGGAGCAAATGACCTTTTCTTCTAGATGACTGGCTTGTGGGTTGGATCCACACTTAAGCAATGTACGATGACATCCGGGCTGATCCCCGGCATATCTGCAGCGATCCAGGCGAATAGATCTTGGTTTGCTCGTAGAAGGGCTAACAGGGATTCCTGGAGTGTGTTGGACAGGTTTGAACCAATTTGGAAAGTTTTGGTGCTGTCTTCGCCGAGGGGGACCGTGAGTACATCTTCTACGGGCCGACCTCGTAGGTTGTTCGCTTCGTCTCTAAGGTTGTCCAGTTCAAGTGGTAGGGCTTCCGTCTTCTTACCTTTTACCGCACTAAGATAACAAGATCTAGCGATTCGTTGATCTTCTTTGATTTGGCCTACTCCATCTTACGTGGGGAATTTGATTTTGAGGTGATGGGTAGAGACAACCGCTCAGAGTTTATTCAGTGTAGGTCGTCCAAGTATCATGTTGTAGGAGGAGGGTTGTCGAAAAATTAACAAAGTGGAGTGCACAGTTGTTGTTTGGGGTGTCGTCCCTGCAATTATCGGGAGGGTTATGCTGCCTTCTGTAAAGACTGGTCCTCCTGAGAAGCCATAGAGTGGGGTGGAGACCAGCTCTAGATATGTATCGCCCAGTTGCATTTGTTGAAAAGCATCATAAAAGAGAATGTCGGTCGAGCTCCCGTTGTCGACCAGGACTCGTCTTATTTCATGATTGGCCACGAGGAGTGAAATTACAACAACATCGTCATGTGGGATCTGTACTCCTTCTAAGTCTTCATCCGAAAATGAAATGATCTCTCCGGTCTTAGGTCGTTTATGTGGTCCAGAGACAAAGGCTATTGACCTGACATAAGACCTATTGCGAGCATGCGACCCCCCTCCAGCAGCGGGCCCTCCGTAAATGGTCTTGATGATCTTTGCCACGGGGGCCTCTGGTTTTTTCTAGCTAGGCTCCCTATAACTTGGCGCTGGGCTTTTCCGAATTGCCCTTGTAGGTCTGTTTCGCTCGAGAGGGCGTTCAGGGCTTCTGCGTGCTCGTTCATCGAATTTTTCCTGTCGTGGCCCGACGTATTCTTTTAGATGCCCTCGATTGATGAGGGCCTCGATCTGGTTTTTTAAGGCCTGACATTCTTCCATGTCATGGCCGAAATTTTTGTGGAATCTACACTAAGCATTTCGATCTGGGTTGAGGTTTGGCGGTCTTGGGGGCCATTGCAAGAGGTCCCTATCGTGAATCTGCATTAGAATGTTGGTCCTGGAGGCATTCAGTGGTGAGTAGCTATGGATTTGCCCCGCAGTTCTGGCTCTGGTTTCGAAAGCTGTAAGATTCTGAGGTCTATCCTCAAAAGGCCTGAGGGTTCTGGGTTTCTCATCGTGGAATGGTCGCTTAGTGGGCTCACGGCAGGGACTAGTGGGGCCTCTCTTCCTCCTTTCCATGTCTCCTTCGCGTTCTCTTCGGAACGCCTGATCGTCTTCTGCCAGCATGTATTTTTTGGCTCGTGCCAAAACTTCACTCATATCCACAGGCGGATGTCTGATGAGTTTTGAACTGAAGAATCCGGATCTTAGTCCATTTTTGAATGCCAAGAGCTAAACACTGGAATCAAGATCTGGGATCTCCCAAGCTGCAGTATTGAATCTAGAAATATAGGCGTGAAGCTTTTCTCCTTTTGACTGGACAATATTGAACAGCGACTCTGAAGTTTTCTTGGGTCCTTTGCTGCTGATAAAATGAGAGGTGAAAGCATAGCTTAGGTCTTTGAAGGTGCGGATGCCTCCTGGTTTCAAACGGGAATACCACGTCCCAGCTGCTTTCTCAAGGGTCAATGGAAAGGCCCGGCACATCATAGGGTCCAAATGTCTATGGAGGGTCATTGTGGTTCAGTAGTGCTGGAGATGATCCAGGGGATCAGTGGATCCATCGTAAGGTTTGATTTGGGGCATTCAGAAATTTGGTGGGAGGGGGGCGTCGAGGACTTCTTGTGTGAAAGGTGGGTCCTGCACATCGAAATCATCGCTAATACTATGGCCGCATTCTTTAAACGCCTCATTAATTCGCCCTTCTATGTCCTCGATCCGCTTGCTAAACCCTTCGCTGTTCTTGGGCACGGGACTTTCTCCGGACTTGGCTGGGGGAGGTGAGTGGGTTGCCGAACAGTCATTTGCTGGTGGGCGGCGGTTGGCGGAACCGTTGTGACCTGGTTCTTGTGACGGGAGTGGTACAGTATGTTGAGGTCTCTCGTGAACTTCGGCAGCCAGATCGGCTACTAGTTGTGCGAGTTCTGTGAATTGCGCCTGGAGTGTACCTTCATTCGGGTGAGCCCTAGGTTCGACGGAGGAACTCGCTCCCGCCTGTTGTCCCGACCGTAGTATGCGAGCGCCTAGATCCCTGGCGGGTGTCTTTGGCGGCATGATAACAGATGAGTTCTTTTGGACTTCTTCGCTGTTACTGTCAGCGAGAGATGTGGTTTCCCACGGACGGCGCCAATCTATTGATGCCAAATATGTGCGTTACTGAGCTGGAGGTTGGACATCGGAGGTACCTGCACAGGGAAAGAGAGTGGCTATGGGGTCGACGGAGGGGATGCCTCTGAAGATGCTCTGATGCTTAAGTTAGGGCAAAGTCAAGTGTATATATCGGAAGTTGAAAAAGAATCTGTCGTTTTGAATGCTTACCAAGTCCTTTTTATAGAGTTTCAGAGGCGGTGTTGGGCCTAGGACGGCAGCAATACGATGCCCCAACTGGGTTGGGTAATGATGCCTACGAGGCCCAGCTAGGTGGCTGGGGGCCGTTCGCTAGGGCTTTCGCCTTGTTGGCTTGATCAGGAGCCCTCCAGATACAAGGGCGGTTGCTCACTTGACATCCCAACTTGATTTCGAAATGATGCCTAGGAGGCCCAGTTGGATAGCCAGGGGCCGTTCGTTAGGGCTTGGCCTTGATGGCTTGATCACAAGCCATTCACGTGTCTAGAGTAGCTTGCCGACCTGACACCCAACTTGATTGGGCCATGATGGCGCGGAAGGTGGTGATGACGTGGGGGCCGAGTGGCCCTGTAGGGTGGTTATGACCTGGAGGCTGAGCTGCCCGGTCCTGGATCATCCACGTGTCTTCTACAGACCTACTGTTAATTGGATCCACGCGTCGTCTTCCTATTGGAGGGGTATTTTTTGGCAGTATCACTACTCAATTGCAAACCTTCTGACAAACTATTCTTTCTAGCTTTCCAAGATCACCATGCAAAGATTGTGGTTGATTTATTTGGTATAGTTAGAAAGCGAGCTCATTCACTCTTGGTAGATGACCAATTTTATTTTTCCCTTTATGGTTTTCAAATTTTTTGAGACAAATCCCAAATTCTTGCCAACCCAAGTACGACAACTATTGTTCTTGTGCATATTAGCTTGCTACTTCATACACGAACATAACCCAAGTGTTAACAAATCCCTACTAGATGTGGTGAATCAACTTACGGAAGGTCGTTACCCTTAGGAGCGATCTTAGCCATGATTTGAATGGTTTGGATGCCTTTAGGCACTAAGAAACCATATCTTGTAGGAAGTCCTCTTATGCTTTAGGTAAAATCTCAAAACCAAATTTTGTTTGTATTTTAACTTTGAATTGAACTACGAAACCCTTTTCCATGCAGATGTGGCTATTTTTCAAATTATCTATCATTTCCCTTGCAAGGACTCTAGCCACATTTTATGAACCACGAAACTACCGAGAGCGCAAACTCTTAATTACTCGAGATTCTCTTAAGGGATAGTTAAATTGGTTTTATGAGCCAAATCCTTGTAAAATACGTTTTGTGTGTGCTTGGTGGCGAATCACATTGGCTACTCATTCCACCTTCAAGAAAGGTCATCTAGACTTGACAATTACAATCGATTTCTATTTCTATTCTCTTGCTCATATTAGTCGTCAATTTGGTCAACCAAAAACCCTTCCAAAATTTAACCATGGTTACTACATTTATCCCATCTCTTGGGCTCCTTAAGAGAATCCAAGACACTTGAGGCAAATACTCTAGAAATCAAATTTTGAAGGTTATCACTGTGGTACATTTTTTTGTGAGTGATGACTACCTTCTATGGGTGTGGAGTCAAATCGAGAAGACTTTTAAGGAGGATAAGAAGAAAGCAAAGAAGAAATCCAAGATGCATAAAGAATGATTCAATGAGACTTGGTAGTTTATCTTTCATTATGCAATTAGATAGACCAATAATGTGAATAATTACCATATCAATGAGACAAAATAAGAGAACTCTAGTCATTAATTTATGAAATAAATCAATCCATTTTATTTTGAATTAGGCTCATTGTATCTCATTCAAGTTTCAAGAATTGATTTTACTTTTACTTTTCCATATTTACAAGATTTTTTGTAAATACAAAAATAAATGGGGGAATGGGGATTTTTTTAAGAATACGGATGCATCAAAGTGGTTGCCTAAGTTCTCAAAAAGGGATCAAGCTAAACATAGTTCAAAGGGAAAATTTTACCAAATCGCTCTTTTGAGGTTTCGACTTGAATTCTGAACACCCTAACTTTTTCCTAAGCTTTATTTCGGGTTTTCAAATTAATGAGTTATTTTTTCTTCTTTTTTAATTTTTTCAATTGAAAGGGAAAGATAGAAAAGGGATCCAATAATGAAAAGAGGAAAGGAAATCGCAATTAAAACTTCTAAAGGCGATCAAGATTAATAGGCCCTGTGAACTTGTTACCATCTAATTCCATAAGACGAACTGTACCTCCTCACAAGATATTCTTTACTTCCTATGGGCTGACCTAATTTGGTCTCAACCTTTTTCTTGGATCGAAAAGTGGTAGTCTAAGATCCTTGACTGCGTGGTCTCTTTTTTCGATATCTTGCGGTTTTCTAATTATGTCAATGCCCTAAGTTTCCAATGACCATGGTAATCATACTAAAGAGCTCCCTTAGAGGCATGTGTTGTAGATTAGCATGAAATTGACGTTTTCAACACTTCTTTATATAGTTGTAATAATCGACTTCCACACTAATCCAATAATATCCCAAGTAAAGAATTTTTGTAGTGAGCATACAACCATTCATATATGGCCTACCAGTCCTTTCAGGCACTACTACCATGATTTTCTTAGTGGTATTCTCATCCACACACAATAGTTGGATCTATCGAAAGACTTTTTGTATAAATAGCTTTCCACAAATAACAAACTAGGCAGAAAATGATTAAATAGCTCTCCTTATCCTCTTGCTAGCATCAAATAGGAACTCTTGCTTCTATAAGAATTTCAAAAAGTCAGTGTACCATAGCAATCCATTTAAAGATCTGGCTTCAATATCAATCATTGCAAAATAGACTGGTTCATTTCGTTGTTCTACCACCAATGGGATTTCTTCGACTCTGTAGACATCAAATTTCACGCCCTTTGATAATTAACAATCATTTGCCTTCTTGTTCTTTGATAAAGATGATGGTTCATGTATATGATCAAGATGTAATCTTTCTAAGTTTGAGTATTTTCTATGATTAAGAAATAATTTAATGGATGAATAAAAGTTCACAAAAAGGGATTAAAGAGATAAAGGAAAAATATCATATTTCATTATTTTCGGGGTCTATCTTTTGTGGCTTATAACGTTTATCCCCAGATATTTAAAACATTACCTTATCTAGATCAATTGAACTTTTAATTAGCATTCCAATGATATATTACAAGAAATTTTGTGATAAAGAAAGTGGGAGAACTTATTTGTTTACCGCAACAGGTCTGAACATGACTAGTTTTAGTGTCTGAGTCACCATTTTAAATTTGTGTGTAAAACCAATTTTAGTTGAAATAAGACTCTCTAGGATTTTCATAAAGTCCAATAACACCTTCAAAATCATTTGAACGAGTGAGAACAACCCATTTGAAATTGAGATCCAAAGTATTCCATATTTCCTAATTCTTACGAGTTTAAGATTTGGAAGTTGTCTGAATAGAGATGATTCTTCTCCAATTCATCCATATTTGATACCTAACCCTAATGAGGCTTATAAATACTCCCTTTAAAATATTTTTGGGGATCCCTTTCAAACCTTATTGCATACTTTTAGCTGCTACAAAGTGCATTCCCCTTTTTCATAGTAAAGTGAGAGAAAAATAGTGCAAAAGAGTGAGATTTGTGTGAAAATATTCGTTCTTGAGCCCTAAGCTTCACTATAACCCTAAGAACTGATCTTTAACTAAAAAATACATTAATAATCTTCCATATAACTCAAGTTTTTTTATCATAGCAAAGAAAGAATGAAGCTTGGAGTTGCATCGATGATCATTGGCATCCGGATCATCATTTTCTTGAGAAGAATGAGAACACAGTCCCCTGCCCCCATTCGAAGACGAAGAAGAAGGATTATGGGACCTTAGTTTTCCATGTTTGACTTCTTAAAGATGATCTCACATTCATGCTTTGATGTTTGTAAGGGATTAACACACTTCAAAGGTAGAAACTTGATTTTTTCTCTCTATTTAGAGTTCACCTTGCATATTTGATTTGATCTTGTGTTTGATTTAATAAAATTTTTTTTCATATTTAGAAGTTAGAAAATTGTTGATATGTGATTAATCATGTGTTATTGCATGATAGAATAAGTTTAAATTCATAAAAATTGAATTTTGATTAAAAAATGAAGAAAACACAAAAGTAGCAAACGTTTATGAGAAAGGTGCCACTTCAGGTCTAAAATTGGCTCTGGTGCCACTCTAAACCTGCCCTTGGATAGGGTGGAGCCAGTATAGAGTGTAGCCCCTATCTAATTCATTTTTAGAATTATTTTTTCTTGTTGTTTGTTTCAATTGTTTTCCTTTACATGCTTGCTTGATTTTAATTAGTTTGAATCTCTCCTATAAAATTTAGAAACCCTAGGTTAACACGAATCAATATCTTTAACATGAAATCAAAGCTATGAAATTTAATTTAATTGACTTGATGCATGTTTGTTGATCTTAGTTTGTTTCTAGGTTAAATATGAGGATTTAGATTAGTGTAGTTTATGCTTTAATGCATGATCACATGGTTAGTCGATTAGATTTGGATTTTTCACGCTAAACCTTATTTTCCATAGTTCATACGATGCTCTCATTGTTCCATATGATTTCTAATTGTTTATCCTTGATCTTATGATTGATTTGATATGAAATAGTTGGTACTTTACATGAATAATGCATGATAAAGTGCCTGCCCTGATTTGGTTCTCACATATTTAATCCTCTTAGTCTTATATCATGATTGATAATATGCTTATACTTGCATATTGAAATTATGTGAGATTGTGATTAATTGATTTGGTGAGATTGGGTGACTTTTCTTGCATTATTGATATGAATGGTTATTGTTTTAATTATTTTTTTGGTCATGGATGAATGAATTGAATTATATTACCTTTTATAGTTGTTATGGACGACTGATCATTTTATGCATTTGTTGATGGGTTATTTTTATCGCTTTTATCTAATTTTCTGTAATTTTTTGGAATATAATTCGCATTTAAGCACTTTTTAATTTATTTCTATTTCACTGTAATTTATTTTTATTATTAATTTTTTAGGGATGTAAGTCATGTTTAGACACTTTTTTCCCGATATTTTCCTCTAATCACATTTTATTTTTCGTGCATTTTTATTTGATCTTATTTGCTATAGATGGATGCTTGACATAATTTGTGTCATGATCGTGATATTTTGTGTGACTCACATGGCTCATAATATTGTGTGCTTGAATAATCATTGACAAATAAGAATCAATCAATTCTTTAATTTTATTAAAAGAAATCCATTAACTTGTAAGAGTATGGACTATGCTCAACTAGGTCTAGACGCATTTAGGCCACTCATCTGTGACCTTCCCATTGTGTACCCAATCTTCAAACCTGAATCTCTATCTTGTAAACAACCAGTAGCTATATGGTTTCTTGGTCACTAAAACCAAGTGGGGACTCTTCAAGGATTATCTGACAATGACTTCGTGTCATTGGCATGCCCCTTAAAATGTTATACTATGGATAATCCTTTGAGGAGACGCTGCATGCCTTCAGATTATCCCTTCAAAATTGTCAATTTTAGTATTGACTCTTAGAAAAAGATTCAAAGATCAAACCTCCAAATGGATATGGGACTGGAGCGACCCATGGTAAGTTTGGCGACTTTGATGGGGAGATTAAACCAGAAATTACTTTGAATGGATTCCTTTAAAATTAAATTGATTAATTGATTGGCTCTTTTAAACACTTGCACGCAAATATATCGAGTCACCTATAGGAAACCCATTGAGGAGGAGGGAATTGGGCGTAGGTATCCCTTCGATACTAAGTCGTAACCGAAGACGTCCCTTCACCCCATGAAGGTCATGAAATCGATTCGATGACATGCACCAAGGGATTATCAAGCACTATTTGAGCTTGAGGGGAAATGTTTCCCTCTTGGAAGGCATATCAGGCATCCTATGTTATGGGGTACCAACCCAGCTGTACTAGTGCTTAGATGTTTGAAATCTCAAGTCAATAAAAGGGATCAACACCTACCAACCTATTAGTAGTATGTCCTACAAGTCAATGGCATTTGATGTCTAGGGATGATATTTGTAAAAGTGATCTTATTCAAATTGTTACCATAATTAATGAAAAGTTTTAAATATCATGAATATCAATTTAATAACATTATCATAATTAAGTTCATAGAGTAATAGTAATCGAGATAGGATTATGATAAGATCATAATTTTGAGATGTAGTCTTCTTTAAAGCTTTTCTCTTAAATGCTCTTTGTCTTAGGATACTAATTGGACTTTAGTAATCCGATTAGAATGGTAAATACTATGTTTGCTTAATTGAGAGGACGAGTGATCTCAATGTCACTTGTGTGGTAAACGCTAAAACAAGTATATAGGTACTCATTGGAGAATGAGTTCACTGAACATGACTCGACTTAAGAATACCTAAATGTAGTTTTAGTTTCCTATTAATAGGTGGTTCTTACATTTTGTTGTGCATGTAATCCTTAGACCTGAGGCACCATGGTTATCCTGTACGTGACTTATTATGCTTTGATGGTATTTAATATGGTTCTATTCATGGATCATTAATTAGTAGTAATTGGGTATAATGGGTTTCATATGGAGGTATGTGAGAGTACAATAATGGATTTATCACTCCTAAGTAAAAAGGGAGAATATCCTATTTGATCTACTACGGTGTAATTCGGGAAGTTCTTTGGTCAAGTTCATGATAATTAGAAAGGAGTTTCTAATTTCAACATTAAAATTATATTCTTGAGATCTAGACACATAGAATCAATGCTCTAGATTTGATAATAATTTCATACCCTAATTAGCTTAATCAAGATATTGCATGATGGAAGGATTAAATTGCACGATAACTGATAACGGAAAGGTTCAAGGTTTCACAACAAAATTCACACTGCTGGGTAGTCATGGTATGTTGCTAGGTGCCACTCATGATTGTTGAAGTCTTACGAATTAATTTAATGGTCAATTAATTAATTAATACAAAAAAAGAGAATTAAAAGAAGTTTTTATTCAAAATATATTAGAAAAGGTTCTAATTAATTAGAAAGGGTTCCAATTGTAATTACATAAAGCTTATGGCCTACAACTAGATTAGTTTTATCCTAAGGGGTCACACATAAGAGGGGCAATCTGTAATTTAAAAATGTCTCTAGGGGTTTAGTTTGCAATTAATGGTTAGTTGCACGTAACCCTAACACTATAAATAATTTATTAGTGTGCAGAAATTTGCTAGTACAAAATCTACACACAAGTTTCGCCTAGAGTTTTAGTTTTTCTTCTTCCCAAAAAGAGAGCTAATTTATAGAGAAATCCTAATTCGGGAGTTACCCTGTGTGCATCAACCTTGGAGACCACATACTTTTATGGTTGTTGTGAATTCAAGAATGTGAGGAATTTTAAATTCAGGTGTAGTAGAGAATTTGGCTACAACATATTCAAGGAGTCAAGAATACAACAAATCAAAGGTAACAATTCTATCCTTTAATGTTCTTGACTGTAAGATGTTGTATACAAATCATAAGATGATTAAGGTTTTAGAAATCAAGGAAAATTTTAAATTTTTGCTGCGTTTTAGAGATCAATTTCTTGTAAGTGGTATCAGAGTCATCCTTATGATTCATATAGAACATGGTAATTTATTGTTATAGCTATAGAAGATTTCATTTTAGAATTTTAAAGAGTGCAAATTGATAACTAAGAAGTTAGACTAGAGTTTATGAAACTCTAGGTCAATAAATTCTATAAGGTGTTCCAAAATTGATTTTTGTTATGTGATGATGATAAAATTGTTGTAGATTATTTTAGAAACAATAAAAATTAATAAGAATTGTTTAGAATTAATTAGAATGTCTAAAAATTGGTTTTAGAGCGATTTGAATCGAGTTTGAGAAGCAACAAACACAAAGAATCAGGTGAAAATCCTGAAACAACAAGTTATAGTCGATGGGCACAGGTCTCAGTCGATTGGACCCTTCTAGGTTTAATTAAAAATTTGGACTTTAAAGCAATTTTTTTCATTTTTAAAATGTATTTTTTAAAAAAATTGTTTCAAATTCTTTCAAAATTAAAACCCATTTTTAATCAAAATTAATTAATTATTTTTTGAATCTCAAAAGTTTAAATTAAATTGATTTAATTAATGAATTAAAATTTGTTCTTAATTCTAGAAATCAAAAGTTAAAAGAATTTGGAGTTGATTTGGAATTGGAACTCCAAAATCTTTATAATATTAGAATTATGAATTCTAGTGAATAAGAAATATGAAAACAAATTTTGAATGGGATTAAGAAAAGTCTTTGAAAACCTAATTTGATTAGGATAAGCAATCTTAGAATTAAATTCATATCTAGAATAAATTACATTCAAATTTATATATGCAATATGATTGTATGTATATTCAAGGATGGGTGATTATGGATTTAAGACTAAGTAATTGACCTATTTGATTGGTGGTTATTCAATATGATTGAATGTATGGTTATAATTTTTATGGGTTGTAATATTTATTTCTATATTCTGGGATATGCGATTTTAAATAGGGTTGGCATACCTTTCTTCTCTTTTATCTTTGGTTATAAAATTCTATCTCCCTCTTATTGTAACTCCCCTTGATTTTGAATCAAGGTTTCTTATTTATTATGTAATGTAATTAGATAGAATAGTTTGATAGGAATATATAGGAATTTTACATATAAAGCTTGAGGATGATCGAGTGCGCAAGGAAGTAATAGAGGCCCATTTAAAGATTGTAAGGCTCATTATGTGGGAATTGGTGAAAATATTATTGAACCCTAAATTAATACCAATGATTCATTTAGTGGGTCAAGTGAATCATGCACAAAAGTCCATAATCACCCAGAGTCATATTTTATTTGATATTATATGAGACAAAAGGCCAATTAAACTCCCTCATGAAAGTAATGACTATTAAGTTGTAACGAATAGACATTATGAATGTTTTATCGTGGCCTTCCACCATTGTAAGGATATACGAGATCTATTATTATAAGTAATTTTTACCACAGACATGTGGGGCTTACATTATGGAAGATTCATGGTGCGTTATTAATTATTTTATATAACGAGGTAGGAAATTAAAGGGTGCAAGAAACTATCATACGAAGGCTCATTGATTCAATCATCTACACTTATGAAAATGGTGGGTTTAACTTAACTAGAATATATTGTCCAAGAAACTATAATGTGAGGATAATATATTTCAGAAGTCGAAGGAATGATTGGGAATTGCATGATATGTAATTGAAAAGTGTTATCTACTTGTTAAAAGTTTATTACAGCCAAGAAACTATTATATAACGTTATTTTAAACTATTATATATCCCTGGAATTCGAAAAGAATAGTGAGAAATGCAAATATAATTAAAGACCAAATCTATTAGTGGATAATAAAATTGAATAGATGCTAATTTTCTACTGTTGTTGACTTGTAGATCACAATGACCAACCTCAACCCAGTACCCATAATTCTTGATACCAACAGACTGACTATAAGGCTCATATCCTTAAAGTAAAGGTAAATTGATAAAATCCATATGAAATTATGATTATCATGCATATATATACAAAAGTGATTTAAAAACTCAAGTTTAAAATAATATTGAGGTAAGAATTTAAAAATATATTGAAGAAAATGAGTTAGAATGCATAAAAATTGTGAAGAAAAATAAAGTTTAAAGGCACCAAGAAGGTACCAGTTGTCTGGATAGTTAACTAGTAACCTGTAGGAAGTCAATTGGTAATCTATGGGCAGAAGATTGGTATCCTATAGGTAATCGGCTTGTAACCTACCAATCGATTGGTAACCTATAGGCAGTCAACTAGTAATCTATGGACAATCGACTGGTAAGAAAAAATTTCAGTATAAAAAGCCTTTCATGAGAAAACTTTCATTTTTTCTTCATTCAACCTCTCTTTTTCTCTTCTAAAACTTATTCTCTCTCTAAATTTCTCTCCAAATACTAAAGAAACTTGAGATTTTCATAAACTAGCGTTGATTTCAATCATTCAAGGATTGATTTGAGGAAATTTCTAAGAAAACCTTTGTGAAGGTATTTTTAGTATTTTTTTCTTCTATAAAAACTATGATTTTGAGAGTATAAATCCTTATATTCTTCTTAAAAGGATTTGAGTTTGATTCAAGATAAAAAGAGAAAGGAATTTAACGGAAACTTTGAATTTAAAACTAAGATGGAGCATGCATACATACATCCATGAATTTAACCCAATATAGGGTTTGAATTAAGTTATGAGATAGTGAGACTGATAAACATATTTTGGTTAGGTAAAGATGAACCATTTAGTGATGTCACAAAGAGAACTGCAAAAGGCAAGAAAGTGATCCATGAATAGTGTTTAGTGCTTCGTAGTGAGTTCACTTTACTGTTAAAGTGAGAAGAAGTAGAAATATAAATAAAATTTGAAATGAATTATATTATGAGAAAAGTTGTTGAATATATTATGAATATGTTTGATTTGATGAAATACATGATATAGGTATAAATTGAATAAATTAAGAGAAATATAACTCTTAATGATGAAATGATTGGAAGTATGAAATATATGATGAATTGATGAAAATTATATCCTTGAAAGGATAAGTAAATTTTTATGACAAATTAAGATTTTATGTTAAGAAAAATCATTTAATTCATATGGTGATATGCTATGCTTGCTTATATGTGATTGTACATAGGCATTATCAGGCCACAAAAGAGGGTGTGGCCTAGGGAAGGCCAGAAATGTAAACGTGTCGACATATGGGGAGATGTCCACTACAGTTGTACCAGAGGCTAGTGTGGATACCTAAAAATGGATGAAATTACCCATACTTGTGATAGTATAGATGAGATGTGATATGACGAGATGTGAAAAATGAAATAAAATGATTGTGATGAGTTATGATATGATTAGATGTGAAAATAAGACGAGGAAATTATACATATGCATTCATTTATCTTTATTGAGATGTTGATACATCAAAATGATTGTGAAACTTATGATTACATGATTGTGAATCTCATGATGGGATGATTATGATGAGAAAAATAATGAATTAGATATCTGGAATGTTATCTACATGTTGAATGAAATACATGAAAAATAATATGATATGAGAAATGATGATTGAAAGAAATTATGTTGATTTATATATGAATTGTGATTAAAATTATGAACTGAAGTATACAAATCGAATACTTATAGTAAATTGAGCATCATTGAGCTTATAAAACTCACTCCCCGTTATTTTACTCAAATTTAAGGTTTTGGGCAAGAGGCTGGTAAGAATCCTTAACTTGAAGCCATTGTGAGTATCTAGGTGGGTCCCTATAGTAGAATCCTTAGAAAAATAAAAAGATATAAAAGAAAAAAAATACTTATGAAAATTGTAAATGAGTCTTGTATATGTACATACATGGATTTATTTATTTTTATCAATTTTGAAATAAACTTTTGTATCTCCTATGTAAAAGAGTTGAGGTGTACATGTTATAATTATTTTCAAGAAGTGAAGGAAAAGTTTGATACATATTAGTCGTGTTTCGTGCCGAAAGGTGACAATACCATCTTCAGTGGCCTCGCCTAGCTTGGGTCGTTATAATTTTGGTATCAGAGCTATAGGTTTAAGATTCTATAGACCATATAAAAAAAATTGGTAATGAGGTGTCTAAAAATAAATTATTTTGATGTAGGTCTAAGGATGCCACATGGATATGGTAGACCTAGAGCTAGAGTAATTGGACGAAGTGGGCATAAGAGACCCCCCCTTGTTTAGAAGAGATGAGGTTGAGGTTGATGTTGATTTTGTGGTTCTTGAGAGTGAACATGTTGATAGTGAACTTGATATTAGTGGTGTAGTGAGAAATTTTGAGCCTGAAAGAGATGAGTTAAGAGGAACTCTTACTAAAGCTCTTAATAGATTGAATCAAGCAGAGGGTAGAGTTGATGATCTACAAAGTAGATTGAATGATCAGGTTAGACAAAATCTAGACCTAGTATTAAACCCTGTGAGGATTCCCGAGAGACAAGATATCCAAAGGGAATATGGTGGTTTTGTTAATGAGATGCAGGGAGACTATTTTGATAGATTTATTAAATTGAAACCCAAATCCTTTAAAGAGCATAAAAATCCATCTGATGTAAAGTTATGGATTAAATGAATTGAGCGTTTATTTGGAGTATTACCAGTTGCTGATAGGTAGAAGGTTGCCTTTGCATCATTTCAATTAGAGTGAGGCTTCTAATTGGTGTGATGATATTTTTCCTAGACTGAGTATGGATATAAATCAACCCTTAACCTGGAGTAGGTTTAAGGAACTATTCTTTGGTAAATACTTTCCCGATACATTCAGATCTCAGCAGGAGATAGATTTTATTCAGTTGAGGCAGAATGAGAATAGGCAAGTGTTTAATGACTTTTCAAATCTAATTCCCATACCAATTAGAAAAAGAGAAACATTTTATACCTTAAATTAGAACTAGACGTTCTCATTTATACAGATGAGTTTGGGGATGTACTTAGAGTTTCTGGAAATATCAGAGAGCATTCTTTCAATTACAAGTGGTTTAACACTCAAATTCATCATGAATTTTAAATATGAGCTTAGACATTAAAACTAGTTAGTTTCGACACTGTTTCGGTAAATAATTAAGTTCTCACTCCTATCTTACTGGTTCATAGCTTATAATATATTATTGGAAATATAGTTAAAAGTTGTATTGATTTAGATAAGGTCAAGTTCTTAAGTGTTTGGGATAAAATGATAATAAGCTCGAAAGTCAAGTTCTCAAAACAACAAAAATAGGTCTTTTGGGAGAAGTCATCTTTTTTTGGCTTACAATGTCTCTTATTCTCTTGTATCAATCAACATTTGATGTTAATCATTCAAACTCATCTAGGAATGAACCTCAAGAGCACATGGCAACTCATCTCCTTAGTTGTTTTCATAGAGTTCCAAAAAGATGAATTATCATTTATCTAATGGTACAAAATTGGGTGTCTACAATGCCACTTTAAAGTAGCACCCACACCAAAGGGAAACACTTTAAAGTGGTGCCCTAACTCAGAATTCTTCCTATGTTCTTGTGATTTAGGATGCTATAGTATGTTATGGTTGTTTATGGATGTTATATGATGGTATTAATGATTTTAAGTTTGTGTCTTTTATATGATGATCACTATATGCCATAATTGTATGATGATATACATACTAATATGTTCCTTATCCATTCTCTTCATGAACTATATGATTTTTATTGAAGTATCAATGATCACATATTTGATTTGATGTGAAATAGCTACTATACATGCCATGATGATATGATAAAGTTTATGTTTTAATTAATAACGTGTTATAATTTGCATGGTTATGTGGTTACAATTGTTTAAATAAGATAACATGCTTTTAATGATGAATATGTAGTTAGTCATATGTCCTTGATTGAATTATATTCTTGAATGGATGAAATAGTTGTTATTTTGACAATAAACGAGTTTACATGTTCATTTTTATGGTTTATGTATGGATGAATTTATTACTTATATTACCAAGGGAATGGAGTCAATTTATTTTGTTTATTTAATTTCCATGGATGGATTTATTTACTTGTTATCGATGCTTAATTTATTTATCGTTTTATTTATGTTTTTCCCCATTTTGGGAATGTAAACTACGATTAGGCACCTTTGTATTTCTTGTCATTTTCCTATAATTTTCTTTTATTATTTTGGGTATGTAAGCCATTAGGCACCTTTTCATTATTGTTGTTTCCCTGTAATCGCATTCTACTTTTATCGCACTATTACTTGCTTTATAATTGTTATGGATGGGTGCATTTGATTACATGTTCAAGATATTGTGTACAAATTGTCATATTTCATTACATTGTGTGCATGTGTGAGCATTAAAAAAGATACAATTAATTTAAATTAATTAAAGAATCCGCTCATATGCAAGAGTATGGGCTAGCCCCATTGAGGCCAAGGCGCACTTGGGCTGCTCATTAGTGACCTTCCCAATACGTTCCTAATCTCCGGACCTGAATCTTTACAATAAATATTGACCAGTGGCTATGTGGTTTTTCGGTCCCTAAAACCAAGTGGTGACTCCTTAATGTGATTATTCGCTAATGGTCTTGTGTCATTAGAATGGTCCTCGAAATGACCCTTAGGCTAAAAATGTTAACACTTAGTGGTTTTAGAGGTGAAAATCTAAAATACTTATCCAATGGACAAGATGAGGGTACTGACACGTTTGTGGGGTCGAATGCGACTCACGGAATAAAACAAAAAATCATTGTGGATCATCATTTAGCAAAATATGGGGGGTTTTAGGCTAAAAAAATTAACACTTAGCAGTTTTAGGGGAGAATATGTAAATTACTTATCCAGTGGACGATCTTATGGTAATGACATGTCCATTGGGTCGAACGTGACTTGTGTGTTCAAACAAAATCTATTTTGGATCATAGATTAGCAAAAGTGTGGGTTTTAGTCTAAATACTTATCCAATGGACAAGTCAGATGTACCGACACATCTGTGGGGTAGAATGTGATTGGTGGGGCCAAATATAATCCATTTTGGATCATCAGTTAGAAAAATTTTAGGTTTAACACTAAAAACGTTAACACTTAGCAGTTTTAGGTGTGAAAATGTAAAATACTTATCCAATGAATGAGCCAGGAGTACCAACACGTCCGTGGGGTTGAATGTGACTCGTAGGATCAAATGGAATGCATTTTGGATCATTGGTTTGGATTTGATAGAAAATGTTTACAATTTTTAAATGATATTAATTTCATTTTCATTTATGTTTAATGAATATATATCTTATTGTTTTTGTTTTGATATACAAAATCAAACAAGTTCAATAGATGATTTTCGGATAGATGAGCCCGATGATCAGGATCATGCAGATTCATGACGCTGTTTTTTTTAATGAGAACATTATATCAGACTAATTTTATTTTCGGAATAGTTTTTATTTGATGATCTAGAGTTGTATTTTGTTAATATATTTTTAATTAATATAATTAGTAGTTGACGATTTGGGTTATTGATTGTTAAGAAATGATGTGGTTTGAAAATGATTTAAACAGGTTTGAAAAACTATATATATTAAAATTAAATATAAAAGAAAACATTATCAAGTATGTAAAATCGTCATTGTTGTAAACAGTAATCCGTTTGATGTTAATATTTTATATTATTTTTTAAAAACAATCATATTTTTTATTGTTCAAAATACTTTTAGCAACGAAAAAACAATCAATTTTTTTTTATTTTAGAAATACTTTCAGTGACAAAAAATCGTATTTGATGTCATCGCTAATAGTATTTCAACGATGAAAATCTATTCATTACAAAAAAATTAGCTATCAATGACGGCACTATCAAAGACATAATTTCCTTACTGATAAGTATCTACAACGGAATCTACATTATCAACGACATATTTAGTCCATCACTGGTAATGAAGTTTCTTGGAGTGGGTTTGAGCTTCATCCTTGAATCACTTGTACTTGGATGCATTGTTTCCTCAATCATGGATGACAATTTACCATTTATCCTTGTCTTGCTTAGGCTTCACCCGTAGCTCAACGATTTTGAAGTCACACTACTAGCTTAGAGGCTATGTCCTTCTGAGTATAGTTCCTCTCGAGTTGGATAGCTCTTTTCTCTCTATGCATTTCGCTTCGCAAGCCATTAGGAGTAGTGCTTACCTTGGATCTCTAGTAAGGCTAAGGCCTCAAAATCCTTGTTTCGAACCTTAACCTCATTGAGGGGTCTCTAATTCCTTCATCTTTCACGGTCAACTGCATGGCACACCTCATCATCTTCTTTTCATTTGTTTGGATTCTTCTATATTAGTGTACTTGTCAATTATTCAACAAAACTTTGAGAGAGTTTGGTATGACACCTATTCAATGAGATTGTGAAGTCAAAGGGCTTGAGGCCTACCACTAGTGCTGCTCAGAGGAATGAAATCATGTCCTTCACTTCCAGTACCTTATTGTCATCGCCACTAATGAAATCTTAGAGTTTTTTCTTACTCCTTTGTCTTGGGCAAGAGAGAATAGCAAAATACTTGTATGTCTTCCTAATGCTTTGGAAGCGATGATTAAGGTTATGGCCCAACTTAGGTAAAGGATTCGACGGAGCCTCGTGCACCAAGGTTGAGTTATCCTTTCAAGGGTGAAAGAGAAGGCTTGGCATATGATAGCGTTTGAGACATTGCTGAGTAATACCGAGGCCTTGAAGCTTTGGATGTTGTCACACTGTTTGGATTTCATCACACCATTTAGGTGATCTGACGGGTGAATGAAGTCGTCACACCATTTGGATGTCGACGTCTCAAAACTTCTAAGGATAGGTTCATCTTATACGTGTTGGTTTAAGAGAGGTTTACAATCCATGTAAAGGTTGAGACTGCTTCATCCTCTTGGTGCCTCCTCCAGCCTACGGTCTTTGGTCACCCTTCTTCTTCTCCATCCCTCGATCCCAGTACTGTTAAGAGGAAGCAAAGAGAGCAATATTGAAGATCGACTCCTTATGGCTTTAAATCATTGGATGTGTGCTGAATCAATCTTCCATCAATGTCACATCTCTCTTATAGGTATTGACGCTTTCATACCCATCCTCTTTTAGATCTACAATTTTTTCTCCCCTTGGTGTTGTCCCACTAATAGCTCTTAACGCTGATGTCTCTTAGTGTTTCTTTCTATTGAAGGCTCTTGGCCCTTGTTGGCGTCAACCCTTTCCTTGAGGACTAGCAGGCGATCTTCTTCTCCTATTATTCCATGTTGGTAGTTTTAAATTACTCGCAAGTGCACGACGTTTGCAATATAGTGTGTGCAAGTGCGAGGTCGAATCCACAGGGAATTGCGTCATGAAAATAGATTTTTATCTAAACTAAAACTATTTTAACCCAGTTCTGAATTTCGAACTGTGTCATGCAAAGAATATAATCTAAACTAAATTGATTTAAAACAAATGATAAAAGCACTAAGGTTTCTGAATCCACCCCACCAAATTAAAGCATATATTTTCATGATTTTTGTTCCTACAACCGACAAGCAATTACATCCTATGTATGTTCTATATAAAAGTATTTTATCAAATAATTCCATGAATCCATCGATATACAAATCACAACGAATACCCTAATTAAATCAAATCATCCAATGTATCCGTTTACTTTAGCATCACAATGGATATCCGATTTAATTTGAATGATTCGATGTATCAGTCAAATGAAACACATCGAATATCCAATTTGAACAATTTATAAACAAAACACTCAATCATAAGAATTTACTCAAAAAATTGAATTGAAATAGAACATCAATACAAAAATATTGGAATTGTATGAACATATATGAAAATATAATGCTAATCAATGGCGAGGCTTCATCTTTAACCTTGGATGAAGGTTTTAGCCTCTCATGATTATGAAAATAAATTTCACAATTAAAGTGCTAAATATTAAACTTTAAAACAAAAAAGAAGTAAATTAAAGCTAAAAATACATTGAGAGTGAAATTCCACTTACATCTCCTCTCTTTGTTTTTTCTTCTTTTTTTTTTTTGCTGTGCGGTGCTTTTCTCCTTGATAGCAAAGCCTTCGAGATCCACACACCTGAAGATGAAGTGAAATGGGTCTTTTATAGGGAAAATCCATGAGTGCAATATGTTTCCAAACGATGTGGGATGTGGGATGTAGAATGTGTTTCCAACCGATGTGGGATGTGGAATGTGTTTCCAATCAATGTGGGATGTAGGATTTAAGCCTTCACATGCCGTTCAAAACTTCAGCCCACATCTCTTTTATTTTAGTGGCTCATATACTCAAATAAAATCTTCATTTAAATGAGAGAAAAAGTCCCTTGACGATAAGCTGCTAAAATTTGGATCTTCCTTTTCTTCAAATCTGAAATAAAAGAGACATGCTCTCTTAATTGTCTGTCTCTCAACATGGTGCGCTCGATTAGCATGGTGCGCTCGATCAGCATGGTGCACTGATAATCATCACTTTCTTTTCCAAAATAGGCCCAACCGCCAGACTGCACAAATGCGCTCGATGGCAACAGCAGATTCCAGCTTTTCCCTATTTTACTCTTTAAGCCGGATAATTCCATAATGCTCCAAAAACCTAGAAAAACATAGTAAACACAGAAATGAGATAAAATAGGATGAAATAACACAAACTAAGAGCTTAACAAATATAGATTAAGGGGCTTAAATATGAATATTTAAGCACTTATCAAACCCCCAAACTTACATATTGCTAGTCCCTTAGCAATATGAAACTAAAAACTAAATGAAAAATAAAGAACACAAAGATAAATCTATCTTTCATAGTATCCAAAAATTTAAGTATCACACAAAACCATGATATTCATTCATGAGAAAGCTTAAAAAAATAAACTCATCTTCGCAATGAATAGAAATGTTAAAATCTAATTACTTACAAAAGGCCGACTAAGGCATCATAAGCTCAAACCAGTGTAAAGTGAACTAGCACATAAATATGAAACTTCCAAATAATTCCAATGTGCAATGTCTTCATGTCTCAAGATTCACAGAATTTCCCATCAGAATGAACAATCAATGGTAGGCTTTGCCATGTTTAGTTCCCTTAAGCTTTCTTATTGACCCATGTAGTGAATGTTGACTCAATGACTCCTAAACCAGATGGTTTTAGGGCATTAGGTGTAAAGACACCCCTAAGGACTTACTAACCCGAGTAAAAAAGGCTACAAAACTAAACTGGCTTTAATGCAACCAAGCAAAATTCCCACCTTTTGACGTGAACACTCACTGCTTACTGAGGCAAAAGGTCCAGTTACTTAGTGGAAAGTTTATCAATGATGAGCATTTTTCTCTTTTTGTGCAATTTTTTTTTATGCCAAAGTGTCCATCCAACAAGTCATCCGGAATCAGCTATGCCATGGAAACATACACATTAAAATCAAATGTCACACCTCACACAATTATGTCCTAATGTGCTCGTGTCAGATTAGATCAAACATGTGAATTCTTAAATGCTTAAAGTAAGTAACTAAACTTTAAAACTCTATCATCATATCATATGTTCAAGATTTTAAGCTTTCCAATGAAATCACATCACAATATTTATTCAGATCACCCAAAATTTCAAAACAACATGAGCATGTATTTATCTTCTCTTTAAAACGAAGGAAAAAAATAAACAATAACAAACTAGGACAAAAGTGTGTGTAATGTGTCTCCCATCACCCCCAAACTTAAATTACACATTGTCCCCAATGTGTGAATAATATGGAAAGAGCTAACCTGGGAGATGGAGAACTAGCTGGACTAGCATGGCTCATAGCATACCCCTAAACTCGAACTGAAGTACGTGTTGTTCCTAAAAAATAAAGACTAAAGTAATACTAGAAAACAAAAATACTAGAAACAAAGAGTAACAAGAAATATGAAAAAATAATAAAGACATAAAGGATATGCTCTGGGGTGCCTCCCATGAGCGCTAAGTTTTATGTCTTCAGCCAGACGGTGCAACCGCTCACTGCTATTTGGATAGTTTCAGGAACTACACTCGATCGCTCCAAGTTGGGTGCTCGATCGCACTGCGCTCGATTGCTATAAGCCGGCACTCGATCGAAATGCCAAGAACTCCTCTGTCGCAAACCTAATGGGCAGCACAAGTCAGGTGTGACGTATGAGCATGCTCCCCCAAACTTAAATAGCAGACATTTGTCCTGAAAAGCACAACAAAAATAAAAACCAAACAACAAGATCTAATGACAAGGAATAAAAGGATAAGGGTTGCCTCCCACAAGTGCTAAGTTTAAAGTCTTTAGCCAAACTCTCCATAGTAGACGACAGTCACTCTGGGTAACTAGGATCCTCTAACAATGTCATCTCAATCTCTAGACTCCTCAACTCCAAGAATGATTTTAGCCTCTGTACATTCACCTTGAAAGTGTTACCATTCTTTGGATCCTCAATCTCGATGGCCCCATGAGGAAAAATCGATCGAATAATAAATGGGCCTGTCCATCGAGATTTGAGCTTGTCTGGAAAAAGATACAAGCATGAATTGTAAATAATAACTTTTTGACTAGGCTCAAAAGATCGTCTCAAAATGTTCTAGTCATGAGCTTTCTTCACTTGTGCCTTGTACAACCATGCACAATCATATACATCATTCCACAGTTCCTCTAATTCATTGAGTTGGAACTTCCTTTGTGAGCTAGCCTTCGCAAGATTGAAGTTTAGCTGCTTGATTGCCCAATATGCTCTATGCTCTAATTCCACCGAAAGGTGACATGCTTTTCCATACACAAGACGATATGGAGACATGCCAATTGGTGTCTTGAATGCTGTCTGATATGCCCATAGTGCATCATTCAATAGTAGAGACCAATCTTTTCTACTAGGGTTCACAGTCTTCTCCAAAATGAGCTTGATCTCGGGATTAGAAATTTCTACTTGTCCACTCGTCTGCGGGTGATATGGGGTGGCAACCTTATGTGTGATGAAATACTTCTTCATCAACTGCTCAAAAATCTGGTTGCAGAAGTGCTTACCTCCATCACTTATGATTGCTCGAGGCGTACCAAAACGAGCAAAGATAGTGTGCTTCAAAAACTGGACCACAACTCTGCGGTCATTGGTCTTGCATGCAACGGCCTCCACCCATTTAGACAAATAGTCCATAGCAACTAGAATGGACAGATAACCAAAAGAGTTTAGGAAAGGTCCCATAAAATCAACGCCCCACACGTCAAAAATCTTAACAATCAGAATGGGGTTGAGTGGCATCATATTCCTCCTATAAATAATCCCTAGCTTTTGGCAATGCTCATAAGATGCACAGCAAGTGTGAGAGTTTCGGAACAAGGTAGGCCAATAGAATCCACACTGCAAAATCTTCGCAGTGGTCTTCTTAGCACTGAAATGGCCTCCACAAGCATGATCATGACAAAAAGAGATGACATTAGATTGGTCATGCTCAGGAATGCAACTTCAAATGATCTGATAGGGACAATACTTGACAAGTAAGGATCATACCAGAAAAAATGCTTTACCATGGCCAGAAACTTGGACTTATCTTGTAGCCCCCAATGTAAAGGCATTTGACCGGTGACAAGATAGTTCACTATATCAGCAAACCATGGTGCAGGATTGTGAGCAATGTGCATCAATTACTCATCAGGAAAGGTCTCGAAAATAGGAATGGCGGCCCTAGTGAAATCCACTATCAACCTAGACAAATGATCTGCCACCACATTTTTAGAACCTTTCTTATCATGAATCTCTATGTCGAACTCCTGAAGTAATAAGATTTATTGGATAAGAAGAGATTTAACATCCTTTTTAGAGAAAATATACTTCAATGCTGCATGATCCAAGTAGATAATGACTTTCGATCCTAACAAGTAGGATATGAACTTGTCCAATGCAAAAAAACCTGCTAGCAACTCCTTCTCAGTGGTAGAGTAATTGAGTTCTCCATCGTTTAGAGTTCTGCTTGCATAGTAGATAACATGGGGGAGTTTATCAACATGCTACCCCAAAACAGCTCCAACTGCATAATCTGATACGTCAAACATAATTTCAAAAGGCACACCCCAATTAGGTGGCTGAATAATGGGTGTGGACATCAGAATCTTCTCCATATCCCCAAATACTTTCTTACAATCCTTATCAAATACAAATGGGGCATCCTTCAACAATAACTTGCACAAGGGCCTGGCGATCTTGCTGAAATCCTGGATAAATCACCTGTAGAATCCTGCATGCCCCAGAAAAGAACGAACCTCGTTTATCGTACGTGGGGGTGAAAGGTTGGAAATCAGGTTCACCTTCGCTTTATCGACCTCAATCCCCTGATGAGATATGATGTGCCTCAGTACAATACCTTTCTTGACCATAAAATGACACTTCTCCCAATTAAGCATCAGGTTCTTCTCTTTGCACCGCTCAAATCCCCAAAGTGAAACGGTGTAGACACTCCTCAAATGACGAACTGAACATGGAGAAGTCATCTATGAAAATCTCTAAGAAACACCCTACCATGTCAGAGAATATGCAGACCATGCACCGCTGAAAAGTAGCGGGAGCATTGCATAACCCAAAGGGCATACAACGGTAGGCGAATGTCCCAAAAGGAAAGGTAAATGTCATCTTCTCCTGATCTTTGAGGTCCACAAAGACCTGGTTATATCCAGAATAACCATCCAAGAAGCAATAGTAATCGTGCCCAGACAAGCGCTCCACCATCTGATCAATAAATGGGAGTGAAAAATAATCCTTCCTTGTGGCAGCATTCAACTTATGGTAGTCTATACACACTCTCCATCCTGACTGAACACGAGTTGGCACCAACTCGTCTTCCTTATTCTTCACTACCATCAATCTAGCCCGCTTGGGCACGACATGAATCGAGCTCACCCACTTGCTATCAGAGATTGGATAAATGATCCCTGCATCCAACAACTTTATCACTTCAGTCCTCACAGCCTCTTGCATAGCTGGGTTGAGCCTTCTCTGTGGCTCACTCAATGGTTTGATATTCTCCTTTAAATGTATCTTGTGCATCACCACTAAGGGGCTGATCCCCTTGATATCCTCAATAGTCCAGCCGATAGCTTCCTTGTGCTCTCTTAAAATGTCAAATAATTTCTCCTCTTGAGCATCAACCAAATCTAAAACTATAATCACAGGAAAAAAATCTACTGGACCTAGGAACTTATACTTCAGATTGTCCAGTAAAGGCTTAAGTTCCTTATTGAGGGGCTCAGGTGTTGCGATCTCCTCCGTCTCACTGCTCTCCTAAGGAGTAGACTCCAAAATGGCATTCGCTTGCTCAAGTAACTTATCCAAATCCAAATCCTCTCCAAACTGAGCAAATCATGTCTCTAGGGGGTCATCAATGCTTGATTCATCCACAGTCTCCTCAATAATCTCATCTATCAAGCATACATTTCTCACTTCATCATATTCCAGTGGTTGCTTACTGATATCAAAGATATTCAGCTCCACTATCATATTTCCGAAAGAAATCTCCATCACCCCTGTCCTACAATTTATCAGAGCATTATCCGTGGCTAAGAATGGTCACCCTAGAATCACCGATATATGAATCCCCACATTCTGAACTAGCTCTCTATCAAGCACAATAAAATCCACAGGGAAATAAAACTTATCCACCTTTATCAAAACGTCCTCAATTATTCCCCGTGGTATCTTCACTAACCTGTTAGCCAATTGAAGCGTCATGGATATAGGCTTCAATTTTCCTAACCCCAACTACAAATAGATTGAGTAGGGCAGAAGATTCACACTCGCTTCTAGATCCAAAAGAGCCCTCTCAATCCGGCTGACTCCTATCATGCAAGAGATGGTAGGACACCCGGGGTCCTTATACTTGATGGATAGCTTGCACTAAAGGATTGAGTTAACCTGCTCGGTCAAAAACACTTTCTTCAAGACATTCATCCTCTTCTTTATAGTGATTAAGTCCTTTAAAAACTTAGCATATGACGACACTTGCTGGATGGTGTCCAAAAATGGGATATTGATTTGGACCTACTTGAACACCTCCGAAATGTCCTCAAACTTACCTCTTTTCCAACTTTCTTATAATCTCTCAGAGTAAGGTGCTTTAGGTACAAACGACCTAGGAAGATCATTAACAGTAGGTGTGGCTGTAGATGGCTCAACATCTCTCTTCTCCTTGTTGCCACTTTCTTGCCCTTCCTGCATAGCAAGGTTCTCTTCCACTTGATTTTCCACTTGTCTCTCAGACCTTAATGTGACAATCGTTTGCACTTGTTCCTGTCCATGCGTAGGATTTGTTGAATTTCCAACCGCAAACTATCCCTTTGGGTTGGCCATGGGTTGACTGGGGAACTTTCCCTTCTCTCTTTCACCCAAGTGACTTGCAATTTGACCCATTTGACTCTCTAGCTTGGCAATCACTTGGTTTTTTACTATTGTCGCACTCCTCACTTCGCTAATGGATTAGCTGGTTATCTTCATGAAATCCTTGAGGGTGTCCTCCAATGACTGTGAAACCAACGTTGGCGCTTGAGTGGGAGTTTGGTAAGTGGGTGATGGTGCTGGATGGGCTGAGCGACTATGACTTGGAACTGGTGGAGGAAATCTGGGAGGGTATTGATTGTGAGCATGATAAGGGGCTCCTCCCTGATTCAGTGGTTGGTTTTGCTTCCATGAAAAATTAGGGTAGTTCCGCCACCCTGGATTGTAAGTCTCGGAGTAAGATCCATCTGATTGCTTCCGATAGTCATTGAAAGCGTTCCCTTGTTCCATGGGATACTTGACGAAAGCCAGCATGGATGGAAAATTCTATGCTAAATGCATGGGACTAGTTCGGATGGAACAACTATCAACATTGAATGTATTGGGAGCATTGATGGACTGGCCCACAGCGAGAGTGCCAACCTTTTTAGTGAAAGCATCTATCTTTATCCTCAAGTCAGTGTCCTCCTTAATCTTATAGATGCCTCCTTTCTTAAGAGCACGAATGGACTTGTCTCGACAGCTTGAAAAATCCCACTGTTGCGAGTTGTTGGACAACTTGTCTAATACCTTGTATGCTTCATCCCCCGTCAGACTTAAGAATGCCCCCCCCCCCATTCGTAGACTTGATCATGCTATGATTGGGTTGAGTCAACCCTTGGTAGAAGAACTAAACGAGTCTCCACTTCTCATATCCATGTGGAGGGCATCTGACCAGTAACTCTTTGAAACACTCCCAACTCTCAGAAAACTTCTCATCCTCCTCCTTAGTGAAAGAACTAATCTCTTTTTGGCACTCATTCACTTTAGACATTGGGAATAACTGATTATAGAATTTACTCAAAAAGCTTTCCCAAGATATAATAGACCCGGGCATGTTGGAATCCAACCATACTCTAGCTCTATCGTGAAAAGAAAAAGAGAAAAGTCTAAGATGGACCGACTCATCAGAGAAGTTCTGGAACTTGAATGTGGCACAAATATCTTTGAACTTCTTCATATAGTCGTAAGGATTTTCAAGATCCAAGCCATAAAATGAGGGTAGGATTTGGATGACATGTGGCTTTAGATCAAAATGGGTAGCATTGGTTGGTGGCAACACTATACAAGAAAGGGAGTTAGTCGCAATGGGTACGAACAAATCCCTAAAGGATATAGTGAAGTCCACGTTCCAAGCTCTAAGTTGCTCTACATTCTTCGGTTGATTTGCATTCCTTAAATTGTCCCCCATCTCAATTGTCTCTCTCTCAACCAGTGCTCTCTTATTTCTCCTTAGAGTTCTTTCTATTTCGGGATCTAAAGGTATCAACTCTAAGTTCAGGGATCTCCGATCAAGCATACACCACACAAAAAGCAATAAAATAAAATACAAATAATAAATAACAATAAAATAAAATAAATGCAAAAACAGAAAACACAATACTCACAAAGTGGGCCAACAAAAATTGGCAAAAAAAAAATTTCTCAGCTGTTATCGGTCTGCTGATGCTGTCTGCGGAGATGCGTTCAAGCACAAGTAAAGTGTGATTCGACAGACTGCAAAAATAGATCAAACACCAAAATTTTCTTTTGTTATATATATTTGTAGACTTAGGTTTCAACCCAAAAGGGGGGGTGAATTGGGTTTTAAAAAACTTATACGGATTAAACACAAGTTTATAAAACAGATAACACCACAAGCATATAAACAAGTAATGTGTGCTGTAAATAAAGAGTTTAAGGAATAGAGGATGCAAACTCAGTTTATAGTGGTTCGGCAATATCAGATTCTTTCCGGCCCTACGCCCACTCTCTCCAAGGAACCTCCTTGAAGTAATCCACTAAGAAACTTAGTCGTGCAACTTCACAGGTGTTGCATAAACCTTACAATTAATCCCTTCCTCTCTGAAGCAAAACCCCTTCCTTTCAGAAGCAAATCCCTTCCTTTCGGAAACAAATCCCTTCCTTTCGGAAACAAATCCCTTTACAATAAATACTGTAAAGTAAATAGTAGAGAGACAACAATAAAAGCTTATACAACTGAATAATATCTCTCTTTCTAGGTAAAGCTTGAAGAATGGCTCAACAATCAATTTTTCAAAGCTTTTTGAGTATCGATGAGTAAAAACTTGTTTGAATGTGTAATCCCTCTCTTTGGAATGCTTAATAGAGTGGGTTTATATAGCCTTGATGTAATATGCCTGTTTGTAACTGATTTGATACATTTTGGTGCAAGTTGTACTGAAATCTCGCGTCTCAACGATCATATTTTTTGAATTACCAGTCGACTGGGTCTTAGCACCAGTCGATTGGCTTAAGACTTAAAAATGAGATTTTTAAGGCTATTGAAGGTACCAGTCGACTGGGTATGACTTACCAGTCGACTGGGAACCTTAAGACGTTTGTTTGAAAAGTCCTGTTTAAAAAAAACTTTTTCCCTGAACAAGTGATATTTACAACTTGTTAAAATACCTTAAACCTATAATAGATCTATTTTCTTAAGTTGATGCTTGATTTGGGTTGAGTTCATGTACCTTGATCCTTGGTAGTATGCTTTTCTCACTTAATACACTTAGATAGCATTGTTAGTATAATAAGAGTTGTGTTTTGTCATCATTAAAATATAGGTGAGGGTCAACAATCTCCCCCTTTTTGATGATGACAAAATTAATGAGAGAAAACTGTTAATAAAAAACTAAGTGTTGGTTTTTTGAAAAGAAATCGGGCAGAGTCTCCTCTGTTTTTTGAACAAAACCAACCTGTAAAACGACCAAAAGTAGTTTATATGTAGGCCAACCAATCAATTCATCATATATGAACCTATACCAAGTTATTTGGAGCAATGCTCCCTCTAAATCTATGCATTAGTTTGAGTTTACAGTAGTTTTTCAGATTTTCTCATTTTTCTCTCCCATTTTGACAACAGCAAAAAGGGGCTGTAAATCAAAAAATAAGCTATATAGCTACCACTGTCATGAAGAGTATGTATAATTAAACTTGTACACGAAAATTTAGAATCATTCAGAGTTCGAAAGCCTTCCCGAGATGAACCGGAAGTTTTCATACATGCAGAAGTAATTTTAAAGCATTAATCCGAATATAAAGATATATAAAGCATGCAACTATATTACATATAAGTAAAACAAGTACATGAAATATGCTAAGCATGAAGCATCATCAGATATATCAAAAGTCTATACAAGGTAGGCTTCGTAAAGCCGAAACAGAAGTACAAAAAATATGAAAATATGTTCATGCTAAGAACAATGAAAATCTACATCAAAAGGGGATAGACAAATGACTCAGGGAGTAGGAGAGTCAGAGCTGTCATGAATGACATCCTAAATCTCAACCAAGGAACTCTCGGTGTGTTCTCGGTCCAGCTCAAAGTAATCCCGGAGGGTCTCAATGGAAGAGCTCAAGGTTTGGAAGCCAGACTACATAGTCAGCTGGAGGCTCGTGATGGCCTAGAGGAGATCACCATAGCCAGCTTGACCAACACTCGAGTCACCCATAGGAGGTGCTTGGGCATCCGTATCTATATCAGTAGCAACAGTAGTAGCATCTAGACCCTCGTCCTCATCATCACTGCTGTTGTCCTCTCCAATCCGAATGTGCTTCCCAACCTTGGAGTAGATGAAGCCGTCTCGAACTGTGCATCTCATCTTCTTCAGCGAGGAGATGTTGATGATGTCCTTAAGGCCGATGTTCTGAGCCTTGGAGGCGGGGAGAGGCACCTAGAAGTGCTAGAGGATGAGCGTAATGAGCATCCCGTAAGGAAGGCATCCAGAGTCACTCACTTCACCATTAATCATGTTGGCGAGCAGCAAGGGGTATATATTAAAGTAGTACCCAGTTTTAAGGCACCAAATCAATATGGTATCTATCTTAGATAGATACCCCCGACTCCCTAGTCTCGGGTCGATGGTCCAACTCACAATGAGGTTAAACAATTTCGAGTCTAGGGGCACGTCACTACATGTGTGAAATGTAGTGGGTCGAAACACATAGTTAGGGTCGCTCATAACTATCTGACATGCCTCATCAACCTCGAAATTGTCTGGCCATCCATCCAGACTCCATTGGATCCCTACCACAGGGATCCTCAAAATGCTTATCAAGAGGTCAGTATTGACCTCAAACTCCACACCCATGACACTCGTTCTGCACCTCAGAGCTAGTGGACTGGGTTTCACCAAGTTCGCATAGAACTGGTGAATCAGTCTCGGGTACTATTTCTCATGAATCTTGACCAGTGGAGTCAACTGAATAGCCTCAAATACAGGTAAAATATCAAAATTACCATAACAAATAGAGTCAAAGTTGACAACTCTACCTGTCATGATTTTCTTGAGGCGGATAACGAAATTATACCTGGCCTTTGCCACCGGGCTGGAAAACAGAGTATCATCTAGCTCTGTTATGGGCTTCTTGCTAGATGAGCCTGCCATGCCCTTCCCCCTTGTATCCGGAGCCATGTATTTGGTGGACCTTAGCCTCGTAGGCGTATGTGGTCCCCCAAAGGTGGTTTTAATATGGATTATATCGGTCATTTTGGTAGAAATGGAGTTTTTGGGTAAAAAGGGTTTTAAGAGGAAATGGTGGATTTCAATTGTAGAAAGTTGAAATAGATTGTATAGATGAATAGATCGAGGTGTTTGGGTAGTGTTTGGATGATTTTTTTATTATCAAAATGGCAAGATTTTGTAGAGAGAGAAAGATAGGGTTTTTTGAAAATGGCGTGAAAATTTGAAGAAAAAAAAATGAACAGCCTATTTATAGAATCGTGATACCAGTTGACTGGGGTTAGGGTACCAATCGACTGGGTCCTTTGCAGAGATGAAGAGTTTCACATACCAGTTGACTGGGTCATGGTACAAGTCGACTGGATGAATTGGCAGAAAGATACCAGTCAACTGGGTAGTTCATACCAGTCGACTGGGTAGTTCATACCGGTCGACTGGGTAGTTCATACCAGTCGACTGGGGTGATAACTGAATTTTAAAAAAATGGCTCCAAACAAGGTCTAGTCGACTGGTATAGCCTTACTAGTCGACTGGATAAATAGACAGAGCCTTACCAGTCGACTGAACCCTTTAGAAAATTTCCAGTCTTTGAGTCTTAGCACGAAATTTGTTTATCTATGCCATCTTGACTGAGGGAGACATTAAATGTGGATTAATACTCTTTCACTAGATGTCAAATATGCATTATGATGAAAGATGAAGCAATCAAGCATGCAGTTTATCATAATCTAGCATTCCCATTAATAGTCTAATTTTTCAGAAACTAGCTTTATTTAGAGGTTTTGTAAGAATGTCAGCTATTTGATCCTCTGAATGTGTGAATTCTAGTCTTATATCACATTTTTGAGCATAGTCTCTTAAGAAGTGATGTCTAATTTCTATGTGTTTAGTTCTAGAGTGCTGGATAGGATTCTTGGTTAGGTTGATAGCACTAGTATTATCACAATGTATTGGGATACTTTTAAAGTTCATGCCATAGTCTTCTAGTTGTTGTTTCATCCATAACACTTGGGCACAACAACTTCCAGCTGCAACATATTTTGCCTCTGCAGTTGATAGTGCAATTGAATTTTGTTTCTTAGAAAACTAAAAGGTTAACATTGCACCTAAGAATTGGCATGTTCCACTTGTGCTTTTTCTATCTAACCTACATCCAACAAAATCAACATCTGAATATCCTACAAGCTCAAAAGATAAATTTCTAGTGTACCATAATCCTATGGTTTGAGTTCCTTGTAGATATCTAAAGATTCTCTTTACTACAACTACATGTGATTCCTTAGGATTAGCTTGAAATCTAGCACACGTGCATATACTGAACATTATATCAGGTCTATTTGCAGTCAAATAAAGCAAAGCTCCTATAATGCTTCAATAATATTTAGTATCTACATATTTACCTCCTTCATCAAGATCAAGTTTTGTATAGGTGCTCATGGGTGTTCCAAGTGGCTTTGAGCTTTCCATCCCAAACCTCTTTAGTAGGTCCTTAGTGTATTTTGATTGAATGATGAAGATGCCTCCTTTTAGTTGTTTGATTTGAAGTCCAAGGAAGTAGGTAAGCTGTCCCATCATGCTCATTTCAAATTCACCTTGCATGCACTTCGCAAACTCTTGACACATAGTTTCATTAGTAGAACCAAATATAATATTATTAACATATATTTGAACTAGTAGAGTGTCATTTATGTGAGTTTTTGTGAAGAAGGTTGTGTCTACTTTACCTCTTATAAAATTATTTTCAATCAAAATTTTACTTAGTCTTTCATACTATGCTCTTGGAGCTTGCTTTAACCCATATAAAGCTTTAGAAAGCTTGTAGACATGATTTGGAAGACCAGGATTCTCAAATCCAAGAGGTTGCTCAACATAAACCTCTTCTTCCAGAAAGCCATTTAAGAAAGCACTCTTTGCATCCATTTGAAATAACTTAAACTTATTGAAGCATGCAAAGGCTAATAACATTCGAATAGCTTTCAATCTAGCTATGGGAGCATAGGTCTCATCAAAGTCTATTCCTTCTTCTTGATTATATCCCTTAGCAAATAAGCCCTCTTTTGATTTTTGCTTGCCTAATGGAGAGTATCCTAACCCGAATTTTCCTCCACTTAATCTTTGGCAAGAAAGTACTTCATCAAGCTTTTCTTTTCCAAGCATGAGTCTAGATAAAGTGCCATTCAATTCTAATATTTTATTCTTTAAGTTTTCATTTTCATCTTTTATGAAATCTTGAGAAGAATCATAAAGCAATGATGATAGTTTATCTTTTTCTTCTCTTAGACTAATCATTTCTTTAGAAAGAGATGATACCTCTCTCTTAAGAGTTGAGTTCTTAGAATCGAATTTCTTCAATTCATCATGCATTTCATTTATAAACTTCTAACAATTCTTCACTACTGCTCACAATGTTATTTTTAGAAGAGGGAGAAGATAATACCTCATTTTCATTATCAATTGCCATAAGGCATAGGTTGGCAATTTCTTCGTATCTGACTTCTTTATCCGAGGATTCTTCTTCTTCTTTGTCATCACTCGAAGTGGTTGTAATCATAGCCTTCTTCTTGAAGCTCTTGTATGGTTTGCTTGTAGCCATATAATCGGCTTTGATATGACCGGGCTTCTTGCATCCATAGCACACAAGTGGTTCCCTTTTTTATATGGGATCCTTTGTGTATGGTTTCTTGCTTTTCTTCAAGAATCTATGAAACCGTTTAGTGATTAAAACTATCTCACTATCTTCTTCGCTGCTCTCCACCTCTTCTTCTGATTCCTCTTCTCTGTTGTATGTAGAGACTTTGAGAGCAATCACTTTCTTCTTCTTCTCATCATCATTGACAATGGAATTCATTTCCTCCATCCCATATGTCAACAATGACCCAAGAAGTGTCTCAACATCAAGCTTGTCGAGATCTTTGGCCTCCTGAATGACGGTCTTCTTTGGTTTCCACGAAGGCGGCAAAGATCTTAAGATTTTTCTTGTTAGTTCAAACTCCTTAATGTTCCTACCAAGAAGCTTCAAACCATTAACAATAGTTGTGAAACGTGAGTGCATTTGAGAAATTGTTTCGTTAGGAGACATTCTAAAAGATTCATATTCAGACACTAGCATATACATTTTTGATTTTTTAATCTCACTAGTTCCTTCATATATAACTTGCAATTTATCCTATATTTTCTTAGCTGAAACACATGCAGAGATTTTATTGTGTTCAGATATATCTAAAGCACAATGTAAAATACTTGTTGCTCTACTATTGAAAGACATCATTCTACAATCCTCATCATTGTACTCAATTTTGAGTTTAGGTATTGTATGATTGATTTCTCCAATAGTGATTTCCTTTTATAGAATTCTAGGTCCCTCTTCAATGACTCTCCATAGATTATAATCTTGTCATTCGACAAAGATTTTCATCCTGTTTTTCCAATAGTTATAGTTGGAGCCATTGAACAAGGAAGGCCTAGTACATGAGTGTCCCTCAGAATAGCTATTTGCTACCATCGGATCAACTCAAGGATATTAAGCCTAAAATTGAGAACAAGGCTCTGATACCAATTGTAGACTTAGGTTTCAACCCAAGAGGGGGTGAATTGGGTTTTAAAAAACTTACACGGATTAAACACAAGTTTATAAAACAAATAACACCACAAGCATATAAACAAGTAATGTGTGCTGTAAATAAAGAGTTTAAGGAATAGAGGATGCAAACTCAGTTTATAGTGGTTCGGTAATATCGGATTCTTTCCGACCTTACATCCACTCTCTTCAAGGAACCTCCTTGAAGTAATTCACTAAGAAACTCAGCCGTGCAACTTCATGGGTGTTGCACAAACCTTACAATCAATCCCTTCCTCTCGGAAGCAAACCCTTTCCTTTCGGAATCAAACCCCTTCCTCTAGGAAGCAAAACCCCTTCTTTTCGGAAGCAAATCCCTTCCTTTCGGAAGCAAATCCCTTCCTTTTGGAAGCAAATCCCTTCCTTTTGGAAGCAAATCCCTTTACAATAAATACTATAAAGTAAATAGTAGAGAGACAACAATGAAAGCTTATATAACTGAATAATATCTCTCTTTCTAGGTAAAGCTTGAAGAATGGCTCAACAATCAATTTTTCAAAGCTTTTTGAGTATCAATGAGTAAAAACTTGTTTGAATGTGTAATCCCTCTCTTTGGAATGCTCAATAGAGTGGGTTTATATAGCCTTGATGTAATATGCCTATTTGTAACTGATTTGATACGTTTTGGTGCAAGTTGTGCTAAAATCTCACGTCTCAACGGTCATATTTTTTGAACTACCAGTCGACTGGGTCATAGCACCAGTCGATTGGGTTAAGACTTAAAAATGTGATTTTTAAGGCTATTGAAGGTACTAGTCGACTGGGAATGACTTAGGAGTCGACTAGGAACCTTTTGCCCAAAGTACCGATCGACTGGTATGTGTGACCCAGTCGACTGGGGACATACTGTTCCTTATACCAGTCTTCTGCTATAAGTACCCAGTCAACTAGGTTACTTAATAACCCAGTTTTCATGTTTTGAAATGTTTTTAACTTAAAACATTTGTTTGAAAAATTCTATTTAAAAAAAACTTTTTCAAAAGAAGTCATAAGACAAGCTTTTTACCTGAAAAAGTGATATTTACAACTTGTTAAAATACCTTAAACCTATACTAGATCTTCTGTCTTGAGTTGATGCTTGATTTGGGTTGAGTTCGTGTACCTTGATCCTTGGTAGTATGCTTTTCTCGCTTAATACACTTAGATAGCATTGTTAGTATAATAAGAGTTGTGTTTTGTCATCATTAAAATATAGGTGAGGGTCAATAATTTTTATTTTTTTTATGAGCAATTGCAAATAGAAACAAATAAACTAGAATAAAATTGCAAAAATAAAAATGAAACAAAAATGCTAACTAAACTAGTAGAAAAATAAAATTAATTCAGACAGAAATTTAATTTTCACAAACAAAACAAATCCCCGGCAACGGTGCTAAAAACTTGTTAGTAGTTTTAAATTACTCGCAAGCGCACGAGTCATTTGCAATATAGTGTGTGCAAATACGAGGTCGAATCCATAGAGAATTGCGTCATGAAAATAGATTTTTATCTAAACTAAACCTATTTTATCCTAGTTCCGAATTTCGAACTGTGTTGTGCAAAGAATATAAACTAAACTAAATTGATTTAAATTAAATGATAAAAGCACTAAGGTTTCTGAATCCACCCCACCAAATTAACGCGTATATTTTCATTATTTTTGTTCCTACAACCGACAAGCAATTACATCCTATGTATGTTCTATATAAAAGTAATTTATCAAATAATTCCATGAATCCATCGATATACAAATCACAACGAATACCCTAATTAAATCAAATCATCCAATGTATCCGTTTACTTTAGAATCACAATGGATATCCGATTTAATTTGAATGATTCGATGTATCCGTCAGATGAAACACATCGAATATCCAATTTGAACAATTTATAAACAAAACACTTAATCATAAGAATTTACTCAAACAATTGAATTGAAATAGGACATCAATACAAAAATATTGGAATTGTACGAACATATATGAAAATATAATGCTAATCAATGGCGAGGCTTCATCTTCAACCTTAGATGAAGGTTTTAGTCACTTATGATTATGAAAATAAATTTCACAATTAAAGTGCTAAACATTAAACTTTAAAACACAAAAGAAATAAATTAAAGCTGAAAATACATTGAGAGCGAAATTCCACTTACAGCTCATCTCTTTGTTTTTTCTTCTTTTTGTTTTTGCTATGCGGTGCTTTCCTCCTTGATAGCAAAGCCTTTGAGATCCACACGCCTGAAGATGAAGTGAATGGGGCTTTTATAGGAAAACTCCATGAGTGCAATGTGTTTCCAACCGATGTGGGATGTGGGATTTAAGCCTTCACATACCGCTCAAAACTTCTGCCCATGTCTCTTTTATTTTAGCAGCTCATATATTCAAATAAAATCTTCATTTAAATGAGAAAAAAAAGTCCCTAGATGATAGGCTGCTAAAATTTGGATCTTCTTTTTCTTCAAATCTGAAATAAAAGAGACGTGCTCCTCTTAATTGTCTCTCTCAACATGGTGTACTCGATCAGCATGGTGCACTGATAATCGTCTCTCTCCTTTCCAAAATAGGCCCAGCCGACGTACTGTGCGAATGCGTTCGATCGCAACAGCAGGTTCCAGCTTTTCCCTATTTTGCTCTTTAAGCTGGATAATTCCATAATGCTCCAAAAGCCTAGAAAAACACAGTGAATATAAAAAGGAGATAAAATAGGATGAAATAACACAAACTAAGAGCTTAACAAATATAGATTAAGTGACTTAAATATGAATATTTAAGCACTTATCATTCCATGGTTGCGGTTGTTAGGGCCTGTATGGAAGTGGGAGATTCCTACTATAAGATGGAGGTCTTGTGGCTTCTCTGTGCCTAGCAAGGCCTCAGGGTGTTCATTACATTAAGAGTTAGTCAAATGGATGATCAGTGTTGTGGGTTCGATAACAGGAGGAAGGAAGGTTAGGGTTACTCCTTACTACTCCTTTCCTCACTACACCTTCTTGTTCCTCACCTCTTTGGGAGGCGTAGGTGTTCTCTAGCTTGTTCTTGACTTATCACAATGGACTTTTGTTCCTCTCTGTGACCTCTTTGTGGGGAACTCATCATGTCAATGCCTCTTGACACTTCTAAAGGACCTTCAAGTGTGTTCCTCTTGGTACTTCGTTGTGTTGGAGGCTTTAAGGCACTATGAATCCTGGTTATGAAGGTACATATCTCTCCTACAATCCAAGGTCAACAAGTGCTCTTCTTATATCGTTGTCTCATGACCATAGCCCTGCAGACTAGGGCAAGAGTAGCAATCCTTAATCGAGGGACGGTACTATGATGACTTCTCTGCACCAGACAAGGTCTCAAAACACTTGCGGTGTCAAAGATTGACTTGGTGATTTCCCTTTTGAGCATGGGCTGGGGATATCATCTAAGGAGATCATCCTCCTTAGAATTGTCTTCGAACAAGTATTTGTATTGTGTGGGTTACTGATTTTCCACAAACGGTGCCCAATCTGTTGATGCTCAAAATTTGATTAAGTCATGAAGAGGGGTAGCACGTGCGGTTTGAAAGGCTAAGGCCTTGCCATTTAATCATTCTCTCTAGAATTCTAAGTACTTATGAATCTGTAAGAAAATCAGAGACACTAAGTGATGACCTAAAGTCTACTTCCGAGAGGACACTCTAACACTCAAGTCAGTACACAAGTTTATTAAAAAACTTTGTTTAGAGAAATATTAGAGTATTAATTTCAGAACCTGAATAAAGTATTATGAACTCATTTTTATAGAAGAGAATGTCATTTATGGAAAATGATCTGGATTGTCAGATGTAGAATCAATAGAGAGTCGAGAATGCGCAATGGCTTTGTTAGAAATCACCTCAAGATGCCCAGGTGGTGATCTTCCAAACACCAAAGTCTAGAATGACTTGTAATGAACATAAACAAACCAATCAAAGAAAGAACACAAGAAATTGCTATCGAGGTTCGGCAAATGCCTACGTCCCTGTGAGCTATTCCGAGCTCTCTGCACTAAATCAATGAGTTCTTATAATTACAGCAACACCTCCTCAAGAACCCTCTTATTCTTGATACATGAAAAAAGAGAAAAGAAAGAGATAAGAACTAATTGTTTCCCTGGAATTTTCCCCAAGAAAATTTCAATTACAAAGCCCTTGAACCCCTCTTGTTGTATGCTCTCTCTCAATCCCAACCACTCTTGAATGAGATCTATTCTATTGCCTCTCTTGTGTTTTGTGTCTTTGCACTCTCACACTTTCACTTGAATTCTCTTGTATGATGATCTTATTTATTATGATTGAAGCTATATGACCCTTTATATAGTGCACCAACTTCTTGAACCAATCTTGAAGTCAATCTCAACCCTTAGATCTTGAGGACCAATCAATCATAGCCCTCCAACAAGTCTAAGAGATCCTGTGCGTTTTAATCAAGCCCCACGCACTAGGGGAAGAGTTCTGAAAATTGGCATTAGGTGTGCCTGGTGCCGCGGCCCATAACAGGGCTAGCCGCGGCGTACAACAGGGCACACAACCTCCAAGCGTTGGGCGCCGCGGCGCACACCACCCGAAGCCGCGGCGCACACCTGGGCAAGGCTTCTCCAGAACTTCCTTCATGCTAGAGCCCGCGGCGCACACCAGGCTGCTGAAGCTCCTCTTCAAACTGTTTAATCTTTAGAAAAATACCAATAGAGTTTCTATGGTTTTACCCTTCTGTCCAAGATTATAAATTTTGTTTCATTTTGGCCAAATTGATCAAAATGTTTTGGTTCCAACTGTAAATCAAAACAAATTACCCCTATATTTCGTTTTGCTTTTTGTTTCGGCATGTTTGGATCGTTTAAGCCGAAACATAACATTATATGATTTTTGTTTGTTTTTTCAATTCTTCTTTTATCCTCTTCCATTGGTTTACATTTATTTTCACATGATATTTTTTTGACAAAGACACTTTTAATTAAGTTTAGAAAGTTTGGTAATGCAAATGTTAAACAATTTTTTATTAATGTTGTTTTGGATTAGTAGTTCTTAACATGAACTTAGTGTTGTTTTGTGTTAGTATTTGAATTCCGGATTATAATCGTGATTTGGTGTTGGGTAATATACCATCATTTTCATCTTATGTTTACATGATGATGATTTTATTACAATTTGTATCCATATTTTTATATAGTTTTTAAAATGTATATAATCTAAATAGAATGTATATTGAAAATATCGTCAAATCTGATATGGCACATCGAAACAAATCGAAATCGAAACATTTTATTTTTGTAGTTAAAACGAACAATGTGGAACTCACGACATTACTTTTGCGCTTGAACTGGTTTTTACTATTTTACCCTGAATTGATGAAATGTCTGTTTTACTATTAATGGATATGAAACCTAGCATATGAAGCTATTAATTAATTATGCGTCTGATCAGTTGAAAAACTGATGAATAAAACGATTCTCAATTCACTCCAGGAATGGGATGTATAGTGGAATGATTCCATGTAGACTAGAATCTAGGTTTCAAACTTGACATTATGATTGACAGGTAAATTCGGTGATCATAACGTAAGTGAAAAAGAACAATGAATTATTCTTTGCGTACAAAAACAATTAAAGGTAAACCTGGCATGCATTACATACATCTGAATCATTACCAATAAAACTATGTGCTTATGTTGAAACATATAAAATATCACGTCACACCTCAACTAGCCTGGCGGATTAAACTCTTTAAGTTAGCTGGTTTTGCAGTAGCATCTATGGTTGAATTGGTAGCATTATATCTAGACAAATTATGCTTCAAATTATTATTATTATTATGCATGCAAAAGAAACCTAAAGAAGAATGATGCCAAAAATTCATTATTTTTTTGTCATTGTAGGAGGTTGTTCAAATAAGGCCTTCTCCATGTGCTAAGTTGCATAAATTCTTAGAAATTTTAGTTACCTAAAGAATTAATGCGTCACACGTATTTTTAGGTATTGATGAGAAAAACAAAATTAATAATAATTTCTCCTTTATTTGATCTTTATAATAATTGCTCAAACTCATAATAGTAGGATTAATGAAATATTTTATTTTTATTTTTATTTTACGGTTGTGAATATTTTCTCTATTACAATGATTTTCATTCTTTTAAATTTTCAATTAATATTTTCATAATCATCAATTATGCTATGAGGCATGCATAGAAAAATAATTTTCCGTATTTAAGTATATAAAAGCATAAATTGCATCGAATGTCTTAAAGGTTTTAGTATAATATACCTAAATCCTTCAAATTTTAATTTTCAAAACTGGGTTTCCGACCATTCGTGGCAATTTAGTTTCTAAGCACAATATTTATGACAAAAGGTAAAACACAATATAACGTGTTAATTTTAAAGAAAATTTAGAAAGTCAACTGTCAAAATTAAAACTAAAAGAACTTAAGTATAATATTGTGTACTTGTTAGAATTTTAAGAATTTTTAATACAATTAATTACAATATATTTCTGTATTATTCTATTATCTAAACAGAAACTCATGATATTACCATAATTCACTTAAAATAAGTGAGAAAAATAAATATAAGCAGCCAATAAACCATGGAAATGGAACTTGAAATCTTAAAATCTCAACATTGACCACTTAATATAGAAAGATAATCAATTAACTATCCAATTCTAATTATTTTATTAAATTAAAAATCAGCTCTCTCGGTATATACCTTTTGAAGATTTATTATGTATGCTTAGAAGTTTAAAAATGTGAAAAATTGGGACAAAGTATCGATTTAAGGTGGGCCTAAAGATCTTATAAAAAAACGATGTTTTTGTCCAACAAAATCTAGGGTTTCATCTTTGGTAGGTCCCATCTAAGATTTGCTGTCACATACACATCTCTATATAACAGCCACCACCTCCATGTTCAAGCTCCCCCTCTCCTTCCTCATTCTTCTTTTAAAAAGTTTTAAGGACTAATAATTTGAATATTTATTTATTTTATATCTTCTTCTATTCCCATTATTACCCTTTAAATTTGTCTCACTTAGTAGGCTACTTGATTATAAACATTTAGGTAAATTAACCATAAATCAAATCAGCATTGTAAAAAGGGTTAATTAATTAGTCCCTTAGTTTTGTTGATATAAAGGAAGAAGAAATGAAGGAGATGAGCGGTAGAAAACAAGGTGCACTCTCGCCATGTGCGGCGTGCAAGCTTCTTCGGAGAAGATGTGCACAGGATTGTGTATTTGCTCCTTATTTTCCAGCTGATGAGCCTCAAAAGTTTGCTAGTGTTCACAAAGTGTTTGGTGCAAGCAATGTCAACAAGATGTTGCAGGTTCATTCAATTTTTCATGCATTAATCTTATTTCCTCTGTCTCTTTCTTTCTTTTTAAAAATTATTTTTAATACGGATTTTTTATTAAATGTTAAAGGTGGTCTTCTTCCAACTTTTGTTAATCTGTCTGTTAGGTAATTGGGTAAGTCGCGGTTCGAGGAATCCTAAAATGGACCATGATTCTCAAAGTGATACCTTAGTAAGAGAAAGAGATTAAATATTATAATTAATTTAAAAAAAATAACCTTGTTTCTTGAGGATCGATATGCATAATTACTTAATTTCTAGAGTACAAAAGAAAATTACTGAAATTAAATAACACATTTCACTGCTATTTTTATAATGACCACTGAGTAGCTTTTTCAATTTGAGCAAATATTTTTATGCCTTTGGTCCTAGAATTCTCATCTTTTTTTCTTTTTTTTTTTAAAAAAAAATTTTAGCCAAACAAAGTATGTAAAATGAATCATCTATGCTTTGTTTTTTAAGAACGTAAGGGTAAATTGATAGAGACAGGCATCATATGTAAAGCTCCAAGGAGATCTGATTAATGTAAGCAAATAAAGTTTAAAATGAACGAAATCTCATTATCTTTTCTTGTATTGGTTTAATTGTATCATTATGTAAGCATGACTACAAGATGATTATTATTTATTAACGTAGTTAGAGACTTATATTTAAGCTTAATCACCGATCCTTAGGGATAATCAAGTAGATATATATATATGTATCCCGTGCATCTGGTTTTTAAGCCAACGGATTAGCATTTAATAACTAATTTAATGGTTGAAAGCTTGAGTATATAGTTGTTTGTTCAGACTTTCTGAAAATTGTTCTCTAAAAAGGAATACTAAACATACGTTATTGATTTTTTTATTTTCTGAAAAATGGAAATTACTCATTTTTGGTTTGAAGTTTGCAACTTCAAAACAATGAGTAAATAAATGCAACTCTCTTTTTTTATCAAAGGTTGAGTAAGTATAGTCAACATTTTAATTGGTTGAAAACAAAATCATGATATTGCTATTGGTACAATGATGATCAAGAATTAATTTTTGGTCAATGTTAATTATGCAAGAATCTCTCGTGCCAAAGTTGGATGCAGAAAATTATTCCATTATTTTTGGTTCATTAATTGTTTGACATTAATCAATCATTGTAATCAATAAAATGACACAAACTGGTGTCTAGCTAGGCTATCATCTTCAAACTCATGTCCTTTGTAATTATACTAATCAAGGTCATCATCAAACTCATGTGCCTCGTAATTATACTAATCAAGGTCACTATCGAACATCATCATCAACAATTATAGCTTGACAAGTTCTAGTTTCATTTTTCTTCTAATTATGCACATAATAATTTTATTTTATTTTATTTTTTATCTAAAATTAAAATCCTGACTTCATCACTAAGTCTGATTTATTTTGATCGTAAAACTTGTAGGAATTACCGAAACACCAACGCGGTGATGCAGCGAGTTCAATGGTGTACGAGGCGAACGCAAGGGTCCGTGATCCAGTGTACGGATGTGTTGGAGCCATATCATCGTTACAGCAGCAGATCGACTCTCTCCAAACCCAATTGGCAATAGCACAAGCTGAGGTTGTGCACATGAGAATGCGCCAATTCACTTCAACGCCAAATCTGGCGGCGAACACTGCTACTCCTACGGTATCGTCCAAGTTGATGAGTACTACTCAGGCCAACAGAAACTTCTTCTCCATGGACATGGTGATTGATCATCATCAAGCCAATATGGGGGAGTCTTTGTGGTCATGCTAGATACTCCTATATATAATTAATTACTAGCATATGTAGGCAAGCGCTTAATTAATCCCTTCTTCTTTAATACTCTTTTACTTCACTTGCTAGCCAGCTAGCTTTTCTCTTACATTTATTATATTATTTTAGCACATCATGATCATCATTATTATGTTCATGATGACCATTAACCATGTATGTAAATATTATATCGATCTTTCTCTTTTTCTGAATTTACTCTAACTGAAGTTGTGCTTGAAACAAATTTTTTTTAAAGCAAAAAGTGCAAGCAAACAGAGAATTATATACCCTTAACCCTCAAAATAATCCCAAAAATGATATGTAAACAAAGTGGAGGCAGGCGATCCCTAAGTTAAAACACCTGAAGAAATAAAATAAGCGAGATTACAATCCAAATTAAAGGAAATCATCAAGAAGAAGGGCAAGACATATAGTCGTTACAATCATTTTTAATTTGCAAAAAAAAAATGTTTGAAACGAAATTGGGATATTACTTTCACATTGATATGTAATTATTAAACTAAGTTGACGATAGCTAAGCCTGAAATCTTTGTAATTAATGTTCTAATTAATTACTTATTTATGGGGACAATACGTTTTTAAGTTGCAGGAGATAAAAATATTTTTATTTTTTTAGAAATTGTTTTTAAAAACAGATACACACATGGAAAATTGAAAAGGAAATAGTTATATATAAAACAGAGTATACATGTCAACACTAAAAGAACATCCAACTTTTTAAGTGCAGAATGGCACTTGTATGTTCTTTAGGGTTATTCAAAAAAAATTTATCCAATTTCCCTTTCCTAATTTTAATTTGAAATATTATGGTTATATTGACCATTATTATTATATATGGGGGATCGGGGAAAATGTTACCCTATTAATATAAAATATTATGGTTATCTTGACCATTATTACTATGGGGGTCGGGAAAAATGTTAACCCCATTATGATTATGGTGCAGCCATGAGTCACACTGTCAAAACTCTCAAGGTAGGCAATCGACCAGCATGGGCTAGAGAAGAGGGCTAACGGGATGGACAAAATTGGATGGAGGCTGGACACTAGGAGGCGAGAAAAGGGTCTTATTAACTGAAGGGTTTTCTAGTCTTCTTGGTTTACCCTCACATATATGTCTGGCCCAAAACCCACGTTTCTCTCATTCATTAAACCACAAGCTCTTAACAGCCCCCTTGGGCCTTTGTTCCTACACGCCCACTGCACGTCTCTGCGTCCGGCACATATCTGCTACTAAATTGTTGATGGAAATTTGATATTGTGCAACTGGCATGGCCCTGCATTTTTTCCTACATCCTCTCTTTTGGTGCCAAGGACAGACTAACTTCAAACTCCACCAAGGGTTAGTTGCAACTTTGTGAGTTGGGTTTTCATTCATTAAACCACAAGCTCTTAACAGCCCCCTTGGGCCTTTGTTCCTACACGCCCACTGCACGTCTCTTGGTGCGGCACACATCTGCTACTAAATTGTTGCTGGAAATTTGATATTGTGCAACTGGCATGGCCCTGCATTTTTTCCTACATCCTCTCTTTTGGTGCCAAGGACAGACTAACTTCAAACTCCACCAAAGGTTAGTTGCAACTTTGTGAGTTGGGTTTAATATCACGTGAGCTTATATTATGATTAAGTCATTATATTATTGTATTTATTTAGGAGATAAAATACTCCTAAAAACTAAATAAAGGAAAATTCTCGCTCAATGTAAATAGAAAACAAAAGATTTAATGAGATTCAATTTCCTAAATAAAGTATTATTATAGGTCTGAGGATAATGACATTACGCCAAACTAATGTGTTGGGTGAACACTTTTCGGATCACTATTGACATACGAGATGGAAGAAATTAATCCCGTCGTCAATGATGATGAGAAGGAGGAAAAGTTGATTGCTCTCAAAGCCTCTACAAGCAACAAAGAGGAAGAAAATGAAGAAAAGAATGAGAGCAGCGAAGAAGATGGTGAGATGGAATTAATCACCAAAAGGTTTCACAAGTTTTTGAAAAAGAGCAAGAAACCTTACACAAAGGATTTCACTCCAAAAAGGGAACCTCTAGTGTGTTTCAGTTGCAAGAAGCCCGGTCACATAAAGGTCGATTGTCCAACAACGAGAAAACCATATAAGAGCTTAAAAAAGAAAGCCATAATTGCAACCACATGGAGTGATGACGAAGAAGAAAAAACTTTGGGGAATGAAGTTGGATACGAGGAGATTGCCAACCTATGCTTGATGGCAATCGACGATGAAAATGAGGTATCAAATTCTTCCCCTTCTAATAATAATAATATTGTTAGTAGTAGTGAAGAATTAATTGAGGTAATAAATGAGATGCGTGAAGAATTGAAGAAATTCGATTATAGAAATGTGGCCCTCAAGAAGGAAGTTTTATCTCTCTCTAAAGAGATGGAAGGCTTATAGGAAGAAAAAAAAAACTATCTTCTATGCTTTATAACTCATCACAAGATTTTCTAAGAAATGAAAATGATATTTTGAAGAAGAAAATAATGGAATTCAATAGCAATATATCTAGACTTATTCTTGGAAAAGAAAAGCTAGATGAAGGGCTATCTTGCCAAAGGTTAAGTGGAGGAAAATTTGGCTTAGGTTATTCTCTATTAGGCATGCAAAAGTCAAAAGAGACTTTGTTCATGAAAGCAACATGTGTGAATGAAGCCTCCACCTCCATGGCTACTAGCAAGATTAAAAGCACTCCTTCAATATATGCTAGTAGGTCTAAAATGTAAACTTAAATCCTAATGCATATACTAGAGATAAACATCCTAAAAATACACATGCATATATGTAAGCTCACTCAAAACATGCAAATGTTTGGAATAATCATTCAAGAAATGCACATACTAGAAATACACATCCTAGGAATTACCATCATACATTTCCTAGAAATAACATGCGTGTTCATAACTTTCATAATAGAAACATGTATCCTAGTAATGTTTATCCAAGGAACTATAGGCATACATATTTAAGAAATCGTTGAAACTTCAATAACTATTATCCTAGGATCATGCATCATCAACATGTCTACAATTATAGAGAACCTTATAATATTAAGAAAGTATGGGTTTCTAAAAGAACTGTATTTTCTAGGACTAACCCCAAGGGACCCAAAAAATTTGGGTACCTAAAAGTGCAATTGTATATCCTCGTGTAATGTAGATATATCTCCACACCAAGGAAAAAGGTAACTATTGGTACCTTGATAGTGGATGCTCAAAGCACATGACCAGTGATCAAGCATGTTCAAAGAGCTAACTCTAAGGGATGACAAACACGTCACCATTGGAGACAACACAAAGATAAAGATCATCTGGTATGGCAAAGTTGGTAATGATTTCTCAACCATTGATCATGTTTTATATTTGTAAGGCCTTAAGCCAAATTTACTTAGTATTAGTCAATTATGTGACAAAGGCAACAAAGTCATATTTGAAACTTTTCGTTGTCTAGTAATAGACATAAAAAGTTACAAGATCAAGTTTGTTGGCCATAGACACAACAATGTTTATATAGTTGATTTAAAATCTTTGCATTCAGAAAATGAAAAATGTTTTCTCGCTTTTAGTGAAAACCCATGGCTATGGCATAGAAGACTTGGCCATGTGAACAGGGATTTTCTTAAAATTAATTCAAGAAAGGATTTAGTTGTTGGACTTCCAAAAATCAAATTTGAAAAAGACAACGTTTGTGATGCTTGTCAAATGGGAAAACAAACTAGAATTTCTTTTAAATCAAAAAATATAATCTCAACCTCTAGACCATTGATACTTTCTCATATGGACTTATTTGGTCAAATAAGTACCATTAATCTAGGTGGTCATCAATATGTTCTTGTTATTGTTGATGATTATTCAAGATATACATTTGTTATTTTTACTGCTTACAAGGATAAAGCATATAAAAGATTTGTGAACTTTTGCAAGAAAGTTCAAAATGAAAAGGGATTTTTACTTCAAGTATTAGAAGTGATTATGGAAAAAATTTGAAAACCAAAGCTTTTCAAAATTTGGTGATGAAAATGGAGTTGATCACAATTTTTTAGCACCTAGATCTCCTCAACAAAATAGAATCGTTGAGAGGAAAAATAGAGTTCTAGAAGAATTTGCTAGAACCATGCTTTGTGAAAATAGTTTACCAAAATATTTTTAGGCGGAAGCCGTAAACACTTCTTGTTATGTTTTAGATAGAGTATTAATTAGGCATATGCTTGATAAAACTCCATATGAAATATGGAAAGGTAGAAAGCCTAATATCTCTTATTTGCGTGCTTTTGGTTGTAAATGTTTCATCCTAAATAACAATAAAACCAATTTAGGTAAATTTGACTCAAATATTGATGAAGGGATATTCTTAGGATATTCTTAGGATATCCAACCTCTAGTAAGGCTTATAGAGTCTTTAACAAAAGAAGAATTCGTACATGTTGCAACTGATGAGTCTGTCCCAATTAATAGTAGAGTATTATCTTTTAATGATGATGCAAATTATATTCCAAGAATGGATGCATCTACTCCCATTATTGACCCGAAGGAGAGCCAACCTTAAACAAATCGAAAGGTAGATGCTCACAATATGATCAACCGTGTACAAGTCAGCAAGAGGATGATCTTCCTAAAGATTGGAAGTATGTGAATTATCATCCAATCGATCAAGTGATTGGTGATCCTTCACAAGGGGTAAGAACTCGATCCTCTATAAGAAATATCTGTAATTGTGTAGATTGCTTATCTCAAATAGAACCCAAAACTTTTGTAGAAGCTAAAAAAGTATGTTGATTGGATAAGTTCTATGCAAGAAAAATTAAATCAGTTTGAAAGGAATAAAGTATGGAATCTAATTCCTAGACCAAAGAATCACACAATTATAGGAACTAAATGGGTACATAGAAATAAAATGGATGAAATGGAATAGTAACTAAGAACAAGGCTAGACTAGTTGCTAAGGGTTATAATCAAGAAGAAAGAATAGACTTTGATGAGACTTATGCTCCCATAGTTAGATTAGAAGCCATTCGTATGTTATTGGTCTTTGCATGCTTTAATAAGTTTAAACTATTTCAAATGGATGTAAAGAGTGCCTTTTTAAATGGTTTTATAGAAGAAGAGGTGTACGTTGAACAAACTCATGGATTTGAAAATCCTAGTCTTCCAAACCATGTCTATATGCTTTCTAAAGCTCTCTATAGGTTAAAGCAAGCTCCAAGAGCATGGTATAAAAGACTAAGTAAATTTTTGCTTGAAAATTATTTTACAAGAGGAAAAATAGATATAACCCTCTTTACAAAAACTCATAATAATGACACACTAATAGTCCAAATATATGTTGATGATATTATATTTGGTGCTTCTAATGAATCAATGTGTCAAGATTTTTCTAAGTGTATGCAAGGTGAATTTGAAATGAACATGATGGGAGGGCTTACTTAATTTCTTGGACTCCAAATCAAAAAATTGAAATGAAGCATCTTCATTAATCAATCAAAGTACACGAAGGACCATTAAAGAGGTTTGGGATGGAAAGCTCAAAGTCAATTGGTACTCTTATGAGCACCTCTACAAAACTTGACCAAGATGAGGAACATAAGTGTGTAGATACTAAAAATTATAGAAGTATGATATGAGCTTTACTTTATCTAACTGTAAGTAGACCTGATATAATGTTCAGTGTATGCATGTGTGCTAGATTTCAAGTTAATCCTAAGGAATCACATATAAATGTCGTAAAAAGAATCCTAAGATATTTATAAGGCACTCAAAACCTAGGGTTATGGTATTCTAGAAAATCAACTTTTGAGCTTGTTGATTACTCGAATGCTGATTTTGCGGGTTGTAGGCTAGATAGAAAAAGTACTAGTGGAACATGCAAAATTTTTAGGTGCAATGTTAACCTTTTGGTTTTCTAAGAAACAAAATTCGGTTGCGCTATCAACCGTCGAAGCGGAATATATAGCAGTTGGAAGTTGTTGTGCACAAATTTTGTGGATGAAACAACAATTAGAAGACTATAACATGAATTTTAAACATATACCAATTCATTGTGATAACACTAGTGCTATCAACTTGACTAAAAACCCAATTCAACATTCGAGAACCAAATACATAGAAATAAGACATCACTTCATAAGAGACCATGCTCAATAGGGTGATATTATATTAGAATTCATCCCTTCGGAAGACTAAATTGTTGACATTCTTACTAAGCTCTTAAACGAAGATAGCTTTAGCAAGATTTGACTATTAATGGGCTTAGCAAATTATGAAAATATGTATGTTTGATTGCATCTACATTCATCATATGCATATTTGACATCTACTGAATGAGTATTAACTCCTATTTAATATCTCTCTCACTCAAGATGGCATAGATAAATCATTTCTTGCAAAATTCCAAATTTGAGCTCAAAATTTTATGATTTATGAAAAACACAGTCGACTAGTAGCTTGATCCAGTCGACTGGTGTCTCTCTGTCCATTTAACTAGTTGATTACTTGAGTCAATCCAGTCGACTAGTAACTCATTGCCCATTTCACTAGTCGACTAGTACAAGGACCCAGCCGACTGGTATCACATGAGAAACTTGGAGCCCAAAACTTGAAATTTCTTCTGATGAACCTAGTAAGGTCAATACAGTCGACCGGTGTCTCACTGTCCAATTTCCCAGTCGACCGGTACCTTGTCCCAATCGACTGGTACCATGAGACAATATTTGGAGCCAAAATTTTGAAATTTTTCTAAACAACCCAGTCGACTAGTAGGGCTAATCTAGCTGACTGGTGTCTTACTGCTAGTTTACCCAGTCGACTGGTACCCCGACCCAGTCGACTGGTATATCGAAAAATCCCTAAATTATGAAGGACCCAGTCGACTGGTACCGTAACCCAGTCGACTAGTATCACAATTTTATATATAGTCACTTCATTTTGTCTCAGATTTTACGCCATTTTTTGCAAAACTCTAACTTTATCTCTCTAAAAAAATCCTTGTTTTTAGACCAAAATCTCTTAAAATAACTCCACAGAACCCTTGATCCTCCTTCAAATCACATCCCTTTTTTTCAACTTTTCATGGTTGAAACTTCATTCATTTCCCAAACACCTCTCTCCAAACAAAATTTTCCAAAATGTCGGATTAAATACGAGTCAAGAAAACCGTTGTCGGATCTCATGCCCCTACGAGGCCAAGATCACACAAGTGTACAACACCAGACTCTAGGGGGGAAAAGGATAGTTGGTTCCTTGAGTAAGCAAATGAGGATCAAGCTCAATGATTCACTTTTTTAGAACTCTGTTGTCAAAAGTAGGTATACCACTGTCATTAGAAACAAGAAAATCATGACGGGCAGATTCAAAGATTTCAATTATATTTGTCATGCTAATTTCGATATTTTTCCCACTTTTGTGGCAATAGACCTAACCCCCTTGTCAAAATCCACCAAAAATACTACCCTCGCCTCATTCATCAATTCTATGCAAACCTAGTTAAACCCAGTCCACTAGCTCTTAGATTTAATACTAGTGTCATGGGCATAGAGTTTGAGGTACCCACTGACCTGTTGGTTAATCTGTTAAGAATTCCCATAGGAGGGATCACGTGGAGTCTGGATGGATGGCCAAACAATTTTAATTATGAGGAGGCATGTCAGATAGTTATTCGACCCACTACATTTCATCAGTGTAGTGACATGCCTCTCGACTCAAAATTGTTCAACCTCATCGTGAGTTAGACCATCCACCCTAGACTCGGGAGTCGGGGTTATATGTCTAAGATAGATATAGTATTGATTTGGTGTCTTAAAACTTAACACCATTTCAATATTTACCCACTCTTGCTCACTAATATGATCAATGGCAAAACACATGACTCTGGGTGCCTCCAATGCGGCATGCTCGTCACCCTGATCCTTCAGCACTTTGGAGTTTCCTTGCCTACCTCTGAAGCTCAAGATATCAACCCCAAAGACATTATCAATGTCTCTTCACTGAAGAAGATGGGGTGCACGATCCGAAATGGCATGGTTCATTCCAAGGCTAGGAAAAACATTCAGATCTGTGATGATGATGACAACAAGGAGGACGATGATGTGCCTGATGATGCAGATCTTCCCACTGCCATAGACTCTGACGAGCAGGCACCTAGTCCACAGTATGCTACATATGGTGGCTCTAGTGCATGTCAGGCTGGACACGACGACTTATTACATGTTATAGCGAGCCTCTAGTTGTACATACAGCCTGGATTCCAAAACTTGAGCTCTTCGTCAAACAGAGCTTCCAGATGGTGCAGATCGATATCGATATGCGTCATGACATCAGCACCCTCCGAGATGATTTCGAGTTACTCCGAGAGCAATAGGAATGCTCTTTGGCTGAGATTCGAGATCTTCTCCGAGATGGCTTTGACTCCCCTGCTCGATAAGCCATTAGCACCTATCAGTTTCCATTGTTATGTATTTATCTTTTTTTTCTCCATGGATAGTTGCTGCAAGACTATTTTTTTTCATTTTTTTTAATACATTCATCTACTTGTTTTGTATCAGATTTGCTTACTTAAGCTCGGTGATGTATGGACTTGTGCATATACATACTTACTTTTCACTTATATAGCTTATGGCTCTTGTATATGTTTTACTATTAGTTAAATGGTTGCCTAGTTTGAGCTTTTAAAGCTCATCCATATACTCTAATGTTTCAATCTTATGTGCAAACTTCTAATTCTTCTCGGGAGGTCTTTCCATCTCCCGTTAATGCTTAGTTTCTGTATACAAGTTTTTTTATACCTTATCTTCATGTCTGTAGTAATTAAATTGCTTCTTTTTCATGTTTACCCTCTTTTTCTAATATTTTCAAAATGGGAGAGAAAAAGAGAAAAATCTGTGTAAAACTAAAATAGAACATAAATTTAGGGGGAGTATTGCTCAGATAGAGCATAATTTTAGGGGGAGCATTACTCCGAACATGTTAACAAGTGTAAAATAGTCTTGCATTGCTTGGTTGGGATTGATATTACTGTAATTGAATGCTTACAGGTTGGTGTTTATTAGAAAAATAGAGGAAACTCTATCCAAATTTTTCCAAAAAAAAAAAAATAATCACTTGTTTTTAAAACTGTTTTTTCTCTCCTTAGTTTTGTCATCATAAAAAAAAAGGGAGATTCTTGATCCGTATTTGATTTTAATAATGACAAAATAGTACTTAAAGTGCACTAACAATTTTAACTAAGTGTTTAAGTGGTAAAAGCATTCAGTACAGAAACAAGTTGCAAGAACACAACACGTTCAGACACCAAAGGAAGATAGAAGATCTAGAATGGGCACTAAGGTAATTGAATCACATTTTAAATCTCTAAAATTCAATTACTTAGCTTGATCTATGGCTCAATTTACAAAAAGCTTTGACAAAACTAACATATAAAAAATGTTTCTAAGTTAAAAACTGTTTTGGAACAAAAAAAACTAGATTTAAGGACAACTCAGTCGATTAGGAAAAGGGACGGTAAGTTCCTAGTCGACTGGTAATAGGACCCAATCAACTGGTAAATTAACCCAGTCAACTGGTCCTATGACCCAGTCGACTGGTACTTTCCCTAAGCCTAAAAGTGAACATTTTTTCACTTGATCCAATCGACTGGTAATTCAAAAATATGACCATTTGAGACGCGGGACTTGAGCATTTAATGCTTCAAACCTACCAAATCAGTGTCTAACGGCCATATAAGTCCAAGATCATAAAAACCCCCTTCAATGAGCATTTAAAGAGAATAGAATAACACATTCAATTTATACAATAGCTCATTAACTCTTAAAAGACCTTGAAAATTTTATTGTGAGCCATTCATCAAGCTTGTTCTTGAAAAAGATATATTCTTCATTTGTAAATGCATTCATTGCTATCTCTCTACCATTTACTTTATAGTTAACACCATTTATTGTAAAGAGAAAGAGTTGGTGTAACTCTTAGAGTGTTAAGATTAAACACTTCTTTGTAACTTCTGTGAGGAATTGATTGTTTGTAAGGTTTGGGCAACACTCATGAAGTTGCTCGACTAAGGTTTAGTAGATTATTTTAAGGAGGTTCCTTGAAAAGAGCTGGCGTAGGGTTGGAGAGATTCCGATATTACCGAACCACTATTATGGCATTAAGAAGGTATGAGTTCCAAAAGGATCCGTATTTTCAAGGATAACCCCAAAGGGTCGAAGAAATTTTGGGTGCCTAAGACTTCCATTGTATATCCTTGTATGATACAGATTTATCTTCATACAAAGATAGAAGGTGATCATTGGTACCTTGATAGTGGGTGCTCAAAGTACATGACTAGTGATCAAAGCATCTTTGTGGAGCTAACTCCAAAGGATGGTGGACATCACCATTGGAGATGACACTAAGATGATGATCATTGGACATAGTAAAGTTAGTAAAAATTATTGAACCAGCGATCATGTTTTATTTGTTCAAGGACTTTAGCATAATTTTCATAGTATTAGTCAATTGTGTGATAAAAGTAATAAAGTTATATTTGAGTCTACTCATTGTCTTATAATGGACATCAAGAGTGACAAGATCAAATTTGTTGGTCAAAGATATGAAAATGTCTAAATAGTTTTCCTCAAATCTTTGCCTTTAGAAAACGAAAAAAAAAATTTCAACCTTTAACGAAAACTCATGGTTATGGCAAAGAAGGCTTGACTATGTTAACATGAATTTAATTCAAATGCTTTCAAGAAAAAATTTAGTGTTAGTCATCCAAAAGTAAATTTGAAAAGAACAAAATTTGTGATGTTTGTCAAATGGTAAAACAAACTAAGATTTCTTTTAAATCCAAAAATGTTGTTTCAAATTCTAGACTATTACAACTTCTACATATGGATTTGTTTGGACCAATTAGGACTGTTAGTCTAGGTGACTGTCAATATGCTCTTATTGTTGTGGGTGACTATTCTAGATATACTTTTGTTATACTTATGGCCTATAAGGATGAAACATTTAAAAGTTTTGTAAACTTTTGTAAAAAGGTTCAAAATGAAAAAGACTTTGTTATTTCTAACCGAAGAAGTGAACATGAAAAGTAATTTGAAAACCAAAGTTTTTCAAAATATTGTGATGATCATGGCATTGATCACAAATTTTCAGCTCCTAGAACCCTCAACAAAATGGTGGTGTTGAAAGGAAAAATAGAATTTTAGAAGAAATTGGTAGAAATTTTCTTTGTGAAAACAATTTGCTAAAATACTTTAGGGCAAAAGCTGTAAACACTGCTTGTTATGTTTTGAATATAGTTTTAATTAGGTCAATACTAAACAAAACTCTATATGAATTAAAAAAAGGGAAGAAAGCTAAATATTTCTTATTTTTATGCTTTTAGTAGTAAGTGCTTCATCTTGAATAACTATAAAGATAATTTAGGTAAATTTGATTTTAAGACCAATGAAGTGATTTTCTTGGGTTAATTCAACCTTTAGCAAGGCTTATAAAGTCTTTAATAAAATAACTCTAGTGATTGAAGAATCCGTGAATGTTGCATTTGATGAGACTAACCCTCTTTGTGGAAGAAGAGTTTCTTTAGATGATAATATAGATTGTATGCCAATAGTGGATACCACCACTTCCATTGTTGAACCCAAAGAGAATCAACCTCAAATGGCTCAAGGAGAAAGTGAATCAAGACTTGATCAACTTTCAACAAGTCAACAAAGAGATGATCTTCCTAAGGATCGGAGATATGTGAATTATCAACTAATCGATCAAATGATTAGTGATTCTTCATAAGGGATAAGAACTCGTTATTCTATTAGAAATGTATGTAATTATGTAGCTTTCGTATCTCAAATTGAACCTAAGACTTTTGATGAAGCCGAACATGATTAAAATTGGATAATGGCTATGCAAGAAGAATTAATTCAATTTCAAAGAATTAAAGTTTAGACTTTAGTACCTAAGCCTAAAGATCACTCGGTAATTGGTACTAGATGGCGTTTATAGAAATGAATTGGATGAAAATGGTGCAATAACTAGAAACAAGGCTAGGCTTATTGTTGGTATTTGTCTAAGATTTAAACATGTCAAAACATGATTCAAAGATTGTTAAAGTCTAAACCAAGGTTGGAGTATTATATTACAGCAACTTAAAAGACTTCACCCATGTGTGTGCATCACTTTAGAGCAAGGTAAGGGTAGGCACACTAGTGTGTGCACTTCTGCACACAAGCTGAAGGAGTGTGCGCACTGCAGGTGAAGGCCAGCACCGCACTGCGCACAGCCCAGCACCATACCATCTAGAATGCATGCCTCCTAAAGTGCCTCAGCACCGCACCACTCACCACTAGAGGCACACCGCCCAGAGAGCATGCAAAGGGACTCTGCCCAGCACCGCACCGTGCCCTGTTGAGCACCTAGGCGCTAGGCAAAGTAAAGCACACATTGACAGCCTATTTTAACACTCTCTTAGGTGCGTGGGTACAAGGTTAAAACACACAGAACCACTTAGGAGTGATGGAGGGCCATGATTAAGTACTAATCATGATCAAAGGGTGAGGATTGAATCTCAAGAATGACCAAGAAGTGGGTGGCTATAAAAGGGGTTTCCTAGCCACATTTTTCAACAATGCAACAACACAAGTTTGTTACATACTTTGAGATCAATTGTAATACAAGAGAGAATTGTGTGAGAGACATAAACACAAGAGGAACTCTTTCTAGTGAGGCTGGTTGTAAAGAGAGAGAAGTCTAGATTAGATAGAGAGCATTGTTAGTTCTTATCTTCTTCCTTTCTTCTCTTCTTGGTTTCTTCAAGAACTTAAGCTTCTTGAAGAGGGTTATTGTATTTGTAAAGAACCATTGATTTAGTTCAGAGAGTTCGGAGGAACTCATGGGGACATAGGCATATTGCCGAACCTCAATAACAAATTGCTTGTCTTCTTTCTTTCTTTGATTTTCTGTTCCTGTTTTCGATTCCAAATCTTTACAAGTCATTCTAGACTTGGGTGTTTGGAAGATCACCACCTGGGCATCTTGTCAAGGTGATTTCCAACACTTATAGCAAAAGGATATAATCAAGAAGAATGAATAGATTTTGATGAAACATTTGCTCTTGTAGCTAGACTTGAAGCTATTCGTATGTTGCTTAAATTTGCATGTTTTGAAAACTTCAAATTAGTTCAAATAGATGTGAAAAAAATGTCTTTTTAAATGGTTTTATCAAAGAAGAGGTTTATATTGAACAAACTCTTGGTTTTGAAAATTCTAATCTTTCAAACCATATCTATAAGCTTTTCAAAGCCCTTTATAGGTTGAAACAAGTTCGTAAAGCATGGTATGAAAGATTAAGTAAATTTTTACTTAATAAAGGTTTTACAAGAAGAAAAATTGACACTACTTTTTTCATAAAAATTCATTAGCATGACATTCTCATAGTAAAAATATATGTTGATGATATAATATTTGGTGCTACTAATGAGATCATGTGTCAGGATTTTGCTAAGTACATGCAATGTGAATTTGAGATGAGCATGATGGGAGAGCTCAATTACTTCCTTGGTCTTCAAATCAAACAAATAAAGGAAGGGATCTTCATCAATCAATCCAAGTATACAAAAGATTTGCTAAAGAGATTTGGGATAGAGAATGCAAAGTCAATTGGGACTCCTATAATCACTCTAACAAAGTTTGACAAGGATGAATCAGTTAAAAGTGTCGATATTAAGAAAAAGTGTTGATGTTTAGAAGCATGATAGGGGTTTTACGTTATTTATCCATAAGTGGACCTGATATTATGTTTAGTGTTGGTATGTGTGCTATGTTTCAATCTAATCCTAAAAAATCTCATTTAATCTCCATTAAAAGAATTTTAAGATATTTTCTAGAAACTCAAAACTTAGGTTTGTGGTATTCTAAAGAATCTTCCTTTGATGTTGATTTTGCTAGTTGTAAGTTAGATAGAAAAAGTGCTAGTAGTATATACTAATTTCTTCGTTGCATGTTAATTTATTGGTTTTCAAAGAAACAAAACTCAGTTGCACTATCAACAGCCAAAGCGAAGCATGTAGCAGCTGATAGTTGTTGTTCACAAATTTTATGGATAAAACAACAACTTAAAGATTTTGGCATGGGTTTTGTAAATGTTCCTATCTTTTGTGATAACACTAGTGCTATCAATCTAACTAAGAATCTAATTCAACATTCTAGAACTAAGCATATTGAAATTAGACATCATTTTATTATATGTCATACTCAAAAAGGGATATTAAACTTGAATTTGTTAGTATTGAAAAACATCTAGCTAATATTTTTACAAAACTCTTGAATGAAGATAGGTTTTGCATGATTAGAATGGAATTAGGAATGAGAAACCATGTTTAATTGAACTTTGATTTCATTTGCATTGATCATTTGCGTATTTTTCATTGAGTGAATGAAGATTAATTCTTAATTTAGTGTCCTCCTACTCAAAAATGGCATAAAGAAACTCAATCTTGCAAGAATTGTAAAAAAATAAAGTTTCTGCCTATTTGATAGTCGACTGCCTTAAGGTTTTTTTTTAGGGATAAAAACTTTTGATAGTTGATTTCCTAGCTCGTAACTATTTGTAACAACCCATCCCGGGTTGGCCACCCTTGAGACGGTGTCATCATATTTTGAGAATCCCAGCACGACACATATATGCAACAATAAAAATAATACTAACAGAAATTTTTATTTTAACCCTCTATCCTCAACAAGGGAGGATATAAATCTAATATTAACTTAAACATAATATACAACGTAAAATGCATGAATATTTACATATAAAATTTCTTATTTCATTTTCTCAATTGTTTGAGGATATTGACACATACGTGGCCTAAATAAAATGATTTCGTCTGACTCTCAACCCACCTGACTATTTGTCTTGCCAGCTACCTGAAATCATTGTACAATGAGGGATGAGCTTCGCAAGCTCAGTGAATTAAATTTACTAAAAGTATTCAAATTGCGTAAATAGTCCTTTAATATTTAATCATTTATTTATCTTATAACTGGATAATAGCATAATGTCTAACATTTAAATAATTTCTATCATATCATATTTCTATGTCTTTCTCTCACTGTAACTGTCTCTCTCTGAAACTCATTTATCTATAAATAAATACATAACATTAACAACATTCAATGAAAATATCAACATGTAAAATAAATACAATGTATGAATTATTATTATGGGAACATCTTCTCACATGTCGACACACTTTTATTATCTTAGACCGACCTCCTCCCAGTTTTTTTATTTCCAGCATATACTGGCTGTCACGGTTTTTCAATTAGACCGGCCTCTTCCCAGTTCTTATGGTTCTCTTATTTAATGCATATGCATATGAACAATGATATGAAATATGCATAAGAACATAAATATAAAAACCATATGAATTCAAAATATTTAAATTAACTATCTGGTCTTTCCTCAACTTTCTGCTTGATAAATTTCACAATTCTCCTGATATATCACATCAATTTTTAACCAAAACTCGTCAAGAATTTATTTATCACAATCATTATTAAATCAACTCAATATTCTAATAATATTTCTTTTCACATAATAAATTTCTATGTGTCCAATATTCATATCATACCTATCAATTTAATATTTATCTACCACCAAAGCATAAGCTAATAATTTATTTTAATATTATTACTAGATATTTGATTTTTATTTAGATTACTTAAAGTAAATATAACTCACCACGTAGCACTTAAAGCTACCCGTGGATCACCTCATTGTCTTTCCCGTTCCTCTCAGAAATTTTCCCCGTTTGCTGATTGTCAACACATGACATAATATTTGTATTAAATTTCTAATTATTTCTTCAATTCTTCATAAACCACACCCTTTGAAAATTCCCACTTTGAATTCCAAGAAATTTAATGTATACTAAAAATTCAAAAATAAACATTATGTTATTCTCTTCTGTTTTTCTGATAGCTTCTCGTGAGTCTCTATAAAATTCCCCCGTAAACCCCTTCAAAATTTTGTTCTTTCAACCTTTTTTTCGTTCCCCAAGTGTTTAAAGAAAACGAATAATTGAAGGAAACTAAACGAAATTTGGTAAGTAATAATAATGTAACTTAACTTGTAACTGTTTGAGCAAAACGGGTAATAATAACGAAATTTGGTAAGTAATAATAATCTTTTCTAGTACTCTAATAATCTTTTCTGTTTGAGCATGAAATATTTTATTAAATTGTAACTGTGTACCCGTGGCTTTCTAAAAGCCTTTCCAAAACCAAGGTGTAAATCTAGCATTTCTAAATGACACTATTCTCAATAGTACTTCATACCACCTCACAATCTCAGTTACATCATTCTTCAATCTTGACCACCAGAAATTCTGTCTCCATCCTCTATACATCTTATTGTTACTTGGGTGCATCGAATATACATCATCATATACCTCTCTCAATATCTTTTTTCTTAACTCTGCATCATTGGGAACACAAATCCTATGTTCTAATACCAAAATACCCTCATTTCAAATTTTGAACTCATATTGCTTTCTAGTAAGCACCCAATGCCTAATCTTTTCTATCTCTTCATCTCTACCTTGCATCTCTAAATTTTTTTACTATGGATGACTGTATGACCATATTCTTTAACCATGATCCTCTATCACTAATATTCAACTTCATTCTCATCTCTCTTAAATCTATCATCAATTCCATATCAGGACTCCCAATAGCAATTAAACTTCTTGTAGACTTTCTACTCAATGCATCAGCTATCACCTTCTCATTTTCTAGATGATAGTGAATTGTAAAATCATAGTCACTAATCAACTCCATCCAACATCTTTACCTCAAATTTAACTCTCTCTGGGTAGGTAAGTATGTCGAACTCTTATAACCCATGAATATCTTACAAGTGGCTCCATACAGATGATGTCTCCAATCTTTAAAGTAAACACTATAGTAGCCAACTCTAAATTATGAGTAGGGTAATTTCCATCATGAATTCTTCAATTGCCTAGAAGTATGGGCCACAGTTTTCCTATGTTACATATATCCCAATCATTGATGTGACACATCACTATACACCACAAATCCTTCATCACCAAAAGGAAACACCAATGCTGAAGCTATAGTCAATTTCTTCTTTAGTAATTGAAAATTTTTCTCACACTTCCCTTACCATAAAAATCTCACATCTTTCCTGGTCAGTCTATTTAATAGTATTACAATAATAGAAAAATTGTGAAAGAATCTTCATAATAACTAGCTAACCCCAAGAAGATTCTAGTCTCAGTCACACTAGTTAGTCTCTGCCAACTTAACATTGCCTCTATCTTTTGTGGATCAACTGTTATGCTATTTCCCGATATTATATGTTCCAAGAAGGTCATTTCTTTCAGCCAAAATTCATATTTAGGAAATTATAGCATACAATCTCTCTCTCCTCAAAATCTCCAACAAAATTTCTAAATGTTTTGCATGCTCTTCTTCCTTTTTAGATTATATCAGAAAGTCAAATACAACCATAAACTTGTTAAGATATAGTTTAAACACTCTATTCATCAAGCCCATGAATGTTTCTAAAACATTAGTTAATCCAAATCACAAAAATCTTATGACCATAAAATGTCCTAAAAACAGTCTTAGGCACGTCTCCCTCCTTTATCCTTAACTGGTGACAACCTGATCTCAAGTTTATCTTAGAAAACACTGTCACTCCTTGCACTGCTCAAAAAATTTATTCATCCTGGAAAAATTTATTTGTTCTTATTCAACTATTTGTAGTCTATACACAATCTCATCGTTCCATCTTCTTCCTTCACGAACAACACAGGGGCTCCCCAAACACATTAGGTCCGATAAATTGTTTATCTAAAACTTCTTGAAATTTCAACTCTCTTATCTCAGTGGGTGTCACCCTGTATGGTGCTATAGATATATGTGATAAACCTGATATCACATCAATAGATAATTTAATCCCTCTACTGGGAGACAACTAAGCAACTCATCAAGAAATACATCAGAAAAAATCTATTACTACTAAGATTTCTTCTAACTTCCTATTTTCCCTTTTAGAATCCATTGTGTATGCCAAATACTCCTCATAACCTTTCTTCAACCATCTCTTAGTGGTCAGAGCAAAATAAGATAGTTCAAGGGTATTTTATGTTTTACCCTGAAAGTTAAACTTCTCATGTCCATATCTTGAACACTACATTCTTTCTGGAACAATCAACCCAGACATAATACGTCGATAACCAATTCTTTCCCAAAATTAAATGAAATTATATCGTATCCAAAGATAATAAATCAACTTCAGATTTTCTATCACTGATACGAATCACAACCCTTGTAAGCATTTATGATTATCACTCTATCTCTAGTGGAAACTTCAACAAAAATATTTTACATCAAAGGACTAATACATACTTCAATAGACTTCATACGAATATTGGATGCAAAAGAATGGGTTGCACCAAGATCAACCAACATTGATATGTCCACCTTCTTCACACATAAAGCACTTTAAAATTTGACAATTCTGGGATAAATATCTTATTTGAATATATCTATAACAAACTTCTCTCTCTCAATCATACATCAGATTACCATTTTCCCTTGGTGGCATACTAACTTCTTCTGCCATAACTCCCAGTTCCCATAACTTGTCTCCCAAATCTAAGGGTTCCACTGATATTACTCTGAGCTACAAAAGCAATAGATTATGCTTGCCTCTGACTCTGTACTCCAGTTTTCTATGACAAGAAACGCTTCCTCTGGGTGGTCTCCCAACCTGCACACTCATATTGGTGCCACCTCTGGGTTCCTCAAATATAGACCTCTTCCGTCGATTCCTTTTACCTCTAATTTTCATCACATCCTTCTCAATATGAAGTGTTATATCCACTAATCTGACATAATTCACATGCCTCATGTAAGATAGTTTTGATCAAATCTTAAAACATAGTTCATCTTTGAACCTCTTACACTTCTTCTCCCATAGGTCTACCATTTTCGGTACAACAATTGACAAGACCACAAATCTACTATCATACTAAGCCACAGTCGATAAATTTACCCCAAATAAATAAAATCTCTATCTTGTTGGGATTTAGAGGTATAAGGAAAGTATCTATCAAGAAAACTTCCTTAAACTTATTCTTGGTTAAGGGTCTATCGATATCTGTACTTATATTGGGAAGAATATCCTCCCACTATTCCAAAACTTCTCCTTCTAATTCAAATGAAGCAAAGGCAACCATCTACCTATCAGTTACTAGTAAAATACCAAATAAATCTCTCTATATGTTTCTCCCAAAACTCAGTCTTAAAAGGATTTATAGATCCTTTAAACAACAAGGCATTCAGCTTAATATATCTCCCTGCATCTCATGCATAAACTCATTTTCCCCCTTTTTAAACGTATATCATTACTGGATTTACAACAATCTCAGGCACTGCTCTAGCTTGTTCATCAAGTCTATGCTATAGACTATCAACTCTATCATTTGTTACTTTCATTTTATCAAAAGCATGCGTAAGAGCTTATCTTAGCTCATCTCTTTCAACTTCAGATTCTCTTACATCTTTACCAATATCAATTATATTGTCAACACGTTACTTTTTAGGAATCATAGATTCAGACTAAACCTCAGCTTGTCAAAAAAATATTGGGGGCCTACCACGCCCTCTCAAATCAATAACTCTAACTCTAGCTCTAGCCCGTCCACATGTCATCCTCAAACTATTTAAAATATAATTTATTTTAATCTTCCACTTTCTTACTTTTTATGCAGTCTACAGAATCATAAAACTTAATGCTCTGATACCAAAATTGTAACTACCCATCCCGGGTTGGCCACCCTTGAGACGGTGTCATCATATTTTGAGAATCCCAGCACGACACATATATGCAACAATAAAAATAATACTAACAGAAAATTTTAATTTAACCCTCTACCCTCAACAGGGGAGGTACATAAATCTAATATTAATTAAACATAATATACAACGTAAAATGCATGAATATTTACAAATAAAATTTATTATTTCCTTTTCTCAATTGTCTGAGGATATTGACACGTACATGGCTTAAAGAAAATGATTTAGTCTGACTCTTAACCCACCAGACTATTTGTCCTGCCTGCTACCTGAAATCATTGTACAATGAGGGATGAGCTTCACAAACTCAGTGAATTAAATTTACTAAAAGTATTCAAATTGCATAAATAGCCCTATAATATTTAATCACTTATTTCTCCTATAACTAGATAATAGCATAATGTCTAACATTTAAATAATTCCTATCATGTCAAATTTCTATGTCTTTCTCTCACTGTAAATGTCTCTCTCTAAGACTCATTTATCTATAAATAAATGCATAGCATCAACAACATTCAGTAAAAATATCAACAAGTAAAATAGATGCAATGCATGAATTATTATTATAGGAACGTCTTCCCACATGTCGACACGCTTTTATTATCTTAGACCGGCCCTCTCCCAGTTCTTTTATTTCCAACATATACCGGCTGTCACAGTGTCACTTTTATTTCTAGCATATACCAGCTATACGGTGTCCCTTTTATTTCCAGCATATATCGGCTATCACGGTTTTTCAATTAGACCGGTCTCTTCCCGGTTCTTTTGGTTCTCTTATTTAATGCATATGCATATGAACAATGATATGAAATATGCATATGAACAGAAATATAAAAACCACATGAATTCAAAATATTTAAATTAACTATCCGGTCTTTCCTCAACTTTCTGCTTGATAAATTTCACAATTCTCCTGATATATCACATCAATTTATTAACCAAAACTCATCAAGAATTTATTTATCACATTCATTATTAAATCAACTCATTATTCTAATAATATTTCTTTTCGCATAATAAATTTCTACGTGTCCAATATTCATATCATACCTATCAATTTAATTTTTATCTACCACCAAAGCATAAGCTAATAATTTATTTTAATATTATTACTAGATATTTGATTTTTATTTAGATTACTTAAAGTAAATCTAACTCACCACGTAGCACTTAAAGCTACCCGTGGATCACCTCGTTGCCTTTCCCGTTCCTCTCAGAAATTTCCCTCGATTGCTGATTGTCAACACCTGACATAATATTTGTATTAAATTTCTAATTATTTCTTAAATTCTTTATAAACCACACCCATTGAAAATTTTCACTTTGAATTCCGGGAAATTTCATGTATACTAAAAATTCAAAAATAAACATTATGTTACTACCTTATGTTTTTCTGATAGCTTCTCGTGACTCTCTATAAAATTTCCCCGTAAAACCCTTCAAAATTTTGCTCTTTCAACCTTTCTTTCGGTCCCCAAGTGATTAAAGAAAATGAGTAATTAAAGGAAACTAAACGAAATTTGGTAAGTAATAATAATGTAACTTAACTTATATATATATATATATATATATATATATATATATAACAAACCAAGTCTTCAGCAATGGCTTCAAATGGCTGCCACGAAATTGTAACTTGTATAACATGAAAATGTTCTACATGTAATACATGCACACATCTTATTTCTCACTTGCTGCCACGTTTTAGTTTGGTTTTTTTTTAAAGACATAACTTTTTTTTTCTTTTCTCTTTTTTTCCAAACTGGATACATCCATTTTTTTTTTTACAAAACTTTATCTTTTTCCTTTTCTTTTTACTGTTCCTGTTTTTTCTTAAGAATTGTTTTACGATTACAGGTATTATAATGTTCCTTGTAATTCAATTTTAAATTACATAGTTGACTATCCAGTTTAGACAGTCAACAGCCCAATCATGCCTATAAATTTCTTGTTCAACTTTCTACACTCTTTCTCTAAAGGATTTCAAACCCTAGTCGTGCATCCTCTCAACCACTCAATTTTCTTCCAAATCACCCACAAATTTCCTCAAATCTTCTCTATAAAAACCCTTTCTTATCACTTTTTCACTCAACCTATTCCCTATTTTCATGAAAAATAGGTAATAAAATTTTAGCTGAACAAAAAAAGGGCAAGGATGGTGAAAGAAGGATCAAGAAGATGAATATGACCATGGACTCCAAGCTTTTCAACTCTCCTAAGTTAAAAACTCGGTATGATTACTACATTGCCTCCAAAGAAATTATTAAGGGTTGTTATGTAGATTTCATTGATTTGAGGCATCACGGTATGGACATAGAGTAATATTATGCTGCTATAAAGTAATCTCCCATTATTCATTTGAAAGAGCACGTCTATCCAAAGTTGATTAGGTTGTTTTATGCAAATTTGGTTATAGTCTCTACAATTTCCTTGACCTTTAAATCCTATATCCTAGGCAAAGAAATTAAGGTGAACACTGATGTGATGTTTAATATTCTTAAGATACCAAAGGAAAGAAATGAGTGGTATGGCACCTACAATTGGCCTGATGATTTTGATAAGGAAGAAGCCCTTAGGATGCTTAGGAATGAACCCAAATATATCTTTCATGGTACTACCTTTAAGAATACTAATAAAATGACCATAGTTGGGTTGTTCATTTGATTATTGGGTATTGTATCTCACCAAGGAAGGGTAACCATACCTATGTGAGTCAGTTGGATGTTTACATTTTGTGGAATATCATGAACGGTCTTAAGTACAATATCTACAACTTGCATCTTGCAAAGATGCTTGAGGTTTCTACAAAGACCACAAGAGGTCTTCCTTATGCTATGTTGATCACCAAGATTTTAGTGTATTATGAGATTGTTCTTTATGAGTTTGAGGGTATAGAGTTGCCTACTACTAATGTCTTCAATCATCATACCTTGAATCATATAAAATTGGTTCAGTTGGAGGATGGTTCTTGGGAATGAACCATGTGTGTTATTCAAGACCATATCACAAATAAATGGAAAAGAATAATTATTTTTTCTAGTCAATAGGCTCTTATGGAAGTGGAAGATAAAGGTGAGGATGCTGAAGATGAGGGTGGTCCTAGTGGTGGAAGAAATTCCAACATGGAGGTCATGACTACTTTGCAAGAGATAAAAAATGGGATATACTCTCTTGCCTTGAACATGCAAGCTAGCTTTAATGTCATTGAATGTGATCTTGAGAGTATTAGTGAGTGGATGGATGGAATATTTTACGAGATTCTTGAGGAGTTTCGTCACCTAAATGATGATGATTAGCGATTGCCCTTTTCTGGCCATTTGATCTCTTTCACTATCTCTTTTATCTTTTTCCTTAATGGCTTGGAACTTTCGAACTTCTTGCAAGGACATCTTTTTTTTCTTTATCATGCATTTCCTAACTCTAGACTTGCTTTTCATTTTGAATATTTTTGATATTTCATTAAGTTTAGATATTTGTTTATATGTGGATGTTATTTTTTCATTGTTCTTGGATACTATTGTTGCATTATTTTTTCTTGCTTGTACTTAGGAGGAGCTTTATTGTTCTATCCCTCTTTGTGATGATGTCAAAAAAGGGGGGAAATTAGTATGTGTACTTCTCATTTACAAATAGAAAGCAAAGTAGATCTGACTCAATTTGTTATGTTTTCTCTATATTTGTCTGATGAGTTTGTTTTGAAAAATTTGCAGGAGGTTTCGTTGAAAATACATGGGAAACTCTGCCAATTTTCTCAAAACATTTCAACATTTAGATTTTTTCAATTATCGTTTGAAAGATGGTTTTGTCATAGTAAAAAAAAGGGGGGATTGTTTGCCCTACTTCAATTTTGTAATGAGAAAACTAGATTATTATGTACGAACTAAGTTTTATCAAATTTATGACTCTATTAAGTTAACTTGCACACATTCTAAGAGGCGTTCACGCATGCACCGCGCATTGCTCGCATTCAAAGTGGAAGATTCAGCTTGGAAATTCTTTGAAGATTAAATTTGTTGAGAGTCCTTAGAAGTTTAAAAATTAGCTAAAGATATTGTATCTCTTTCTCTCAACTACTTATCTTTATTTTAGTTCGAAAGTGTTACTTTGATAAATTTCCTTAAATAAAACATTCAATGTTTTCAAAACTTCTTCTAAAATTTTGAATTTTTTTTTAAAATTGATGGGTATAGTCGACTATGTTCTCAAGATTAGTAAATTGTCAAAAGGTCTAATGAATTTTGACAGTCGACTGTGATTGGTCGTGCTGTTTAAATGATATGTCTTCATAATGAAGATTGTCGACTGTACTTTCAAGATAGTCAACTGCCAAATTAGATAGTCGATTATTCTTTTAAAACTTGCTTGTGCATTTCAAAATTTCTAGAAGACAGTCGATTGTCCTGTCGTGTATAATAGATAGTTTTCAAAAATTGAGGCATGGGACAGAGCATTTAATGCACCAAATGGTCATTCCTTGTGTCTAACGGCCATATTAACTTAATGTTATAAATACATATCATAAATGAGCATTCCTAATCACTTAGAACATTATATTTCTTTAAAAGCTCATTTACTACCCTTAAAAGCTTTCAATAATTTGTTCCTAAGCCATTCTTAAAACTTTGTTCTTATGAGAGAAAATATTTGAGTTATAAGCATTAATTACATTCTCTCTTATGTACCAAAAACATCTCACTCAATTCCATCTTGTAAGAAAAAGAGTTGGTGTAACTCTTGTGAGTGTTTAGGTGTTAAACACTTGAGTGAAAATCCTTTATAGAAATGACTTGTAAAGGTTTAAGAAACACATTAGAAGTTGCTTGTGTAATTAAATGAAACCTTCAAGGAGGAGCCTTGAAGAGAGTGGACGTAGGGTCGAGAGTGAATTTAATATTGTCGAACCATTGTAAATCAAGTTTGCAGGTTCTTCTCCCTTCATCTTTTAATTTCCCAGAAACTTGTATTTATTGCTCTTACTTGTTCTTGATTAATTGATTAATCTTGTCATTATATCGGTATTTGTTGAAAAAAATTTAAACCCAATTTTCCCCCTTATTAGGTTGCCTTAGTTAACATGATGCTTCCTTGATATTGAAAAGCATTCTTCACAATCGGCCAAATGGTTCGTTTCTTGTATGCTTTTGACGAGCATGTAGTCAATATACACCTCCATATTTTGGCTAATTTGATTCTTGAATAACTTATTGACCAACCTTTAATAAGTGGCACCAGTATTCTTAAGCCCGAAAGGCATCACTTCATAACAATAAAGGTTTTTTTCGATGATAAAAGTTGTGTTTGGCTTTTTAAGTTCACAAATCATGATTTGATTGTATCTAGAATAGGCATCCATGAAGCTCAGCATTCTATATCCTAACTTAGCATCAACGAATTGATCAATTCTTAGTAAGGAAAATCTATCTTTAGGATAAACCTTGATCAAGTCGGTGAAGTCTATATAGATTCGCCACTTTCTATTTGACTTATTGAGCATGACGATATTAGCCAACCACTTCGGGTAGCCAATCTCTCAGATGAATCCAGTATTGAGAAGTTTCATGAATTTTAGTGTCGATGGCTTGTTTTCTTTCAAAGCCGAAAGGACACTTCTTTTGGATCACATGTTTATGCTCTAGTTCAATGTTTAGGTGATCGACCATTACTTGGTGATCAATCCTCGGCATGCCTGCTACTGACCATGAAAAGACATCCTGGTTCTTTCTCAAAAATGAGATTAGTTATGTCCAAAGTTCTCCCTCTAAACTTGATCTAGTTTGAACAAATTTATCACTCTCTTCATCCTTTGTCAAATGAACTGAAATCAACTCTTGCCAAAGGAACTGAAATCAACTCTTTCATTGGCTTCCCCTTGAGGGTCTTTGATTTATCTCATAAGTTTTCAATTTTGAAGATGTAAGTCTTATCCTTATTCTTTACTAAGGCTGAATAACAAGTATGGGCTGCAACATGGTTTATCTTGACCTCACCCACTCCATGTTTGGTGGAAAACTTCATCATCAAATGGTAGGTTGAGACTATCACTTTCATTGCATTCATCTTTGGTTGGTCAAAAATGTTGTTGTAAGACGATATTACCAAGAAAGTGCTTGTGATAGTAGCTTGGTAAGGTGAGGTCCCTGCTGTTAGTGTTAAGGTAATTCTTCCTTTCAAGAAGACAGGGTCCCCAAAAATTCCATACAAAATGTGACTACTACATTTCCTTTAATGCACTATAGTATAAGATGTCTTATAACAAACCGTTATCCACCAAGATTCTTTCGACTAAGAAGTTCAGGATGACCAATGTCACTACTACTGTATCGTCATGGGAGAATTGTACTCCTTCAAAATCTTCATTAGTGAAGTTAATAGTTTGTTCAGTTCGGCTCTTTATGCTCGGTCCTTCCACCAAACTAGAAAAACATGCATAAGCTTTACGAAAATATGCAGATTCTCCACTAGAGGCTATCTCTCGGAGATAGTTTGGATGACGCCTGCTATTGGTGTGTTATCCAACTTCTTTACGCGAGTTTGACTCCTTTAGTCTCTATGTCTTCTATCATGGCTTTACCTCAACCTCATTATGTCATAACGATCAGGACTTCACTTATGTGGTGAGCTTCATCCCAGGTTTGTCTTCACAATTTTTTTTAGATATTCTTTTTGAATCAAGTCTTCGATTTGACTCTTTAAGTGTCTACACTCAGCAGTGTGATCCATATGGAATTGACAGAATCGCCTCTTGTCTTTCTTATTGATAGGTGACTTTATGTCGGGGGGCCATCGGATGATATCTTGGTTCACAATTTCCATCAAAAGGTCTAACCTCGAGTTAGTGACAGGGGTGTAGCTCTCAAATCCTTGTAGATTTGCCTTTGATTTTCCATTCTTAGGCATCATCCCAAACTCCTTTCTTCTAATCATTCTTAGGTTTAGATCCTTCTATTTTTTTCCTCTTTTTCTAATCGAGCCTCTTCCTTTTGTCTTCAGAAGGCTTGTTTTTCCTCAATAATAACAAACTCTTCGCTTTTGATAACAAGGTTCGCATGGTGTAGAGTTGATTCCTAAACAAAAATTGGCTAAAATTGGAGACTCGAAGATCATTGATGAAGGCCATTACTTCCATTCTTTAGTCCAAGTCTCTAACTTCCACCATGGCTGAAGTGAAATGAGAGATGTAGTCTCTGAAAGTCTCATTAGTATGCTGAATAATATTAAGCAAGCTCTCGGGGTTTCTCTTAAGTCCTCGATTATTAAAGAAATGGGTTGAAAATTGTTCATTGAAGTCTTTGAAAGATTTGATCGATTCGGAAGGCACACAAGATAACTATGTCATTGACGTCTCTTGCAGTGTTATGGGGAAAGTTCGGCACATGACCGCTTCAGAGTGTCCGTGAATGAACATCAGGGACTTAAAAGTCTCCAAATGATAAATGGGGAATGCTTTTCTAGTGCATGGTTCAATGTTGGGCATTTTGAAGTTAGAGGGTAGTTTCATGTCAATAATCTCCTTAGAGAAAAGGTTCCCAAAAGGTTTAATTTCGTCAAGGATGTTAATACGACTACCTTTCAAGGTAAGCCCTATTCTTTCTTTTATTTCTCTCAATTGTTGACTGATCGCGGAGTGTTCGTGTTCATGGTGCTTCCTTAGTGATCGATATTTTGATACGGACTTAGCCTCATTGTCAGAGAGTTATGGCCCCCTAGTACTGCAGTCGGCTCTTTCAGTTTGGTAAGCTTGAATTTGGTCGTTTTTACCTCCATCATCACTCCAACAAGAGTAAATCTCGTCGATGTGAGTGTTAGAGGTGCAAGGTCTTTATTTTGCTTCCCTACTAGAGGCCGGAATCTCATAGAGGTGTGTTTGGTTGGGATGAACTCAGATCAAGTCTAGTACCATCTGAGCAACCAATGCAGCTAAATTTTCATACTGACATCATGGCTTTTAATGCTCGACTGACCGAGGCTAAAGTGTCTTTAACTTCGATAACCTTGATCGGACCAAACTAAGTCCACTCACCATTTGCCTCATGGTTTTGACGGCTCCTTGAAGCTTGATGAGGGTTGTGTCCATCTGTAGGTCGCGAGGGTGAAAATAGTTCTGCCATTTCTTTTATCTCTACCTCGATGGTCAGGTGAACAACGCTTCTTAAAGTTGGGTGACGCGCTGATGGTTTCTTGGGCATCATCATTCAAATGGATTTATTGGATTCCCACAGACAGCACCAACGTTGATGCAAAAAAGAAGCTAAAGGGTAATTATGTCAATTACAGTTTTGGTTCAAGCTCTAGGGTAACTCTGTGTTGAGAAGGATGATGTGAAGTGTTGATGTCGATTCAAGTCAAGTTCACGTTAGCGAAGCATGCGAACACTTGAAAAAGAAAATTACTTAGAGTTTTGTTCGTCTAGGAGGACCCTCCGATGCTTAAGTTAGTTGGTACCCAAAGATAAAGTAAAGAGATGAAGTGAAGGGATGAAGTGGGGTAAGGAGAAGGGAATGTTTTGGAGGAGTGTGTCCAAAAGTTGGTTTCTTTGAACAATGAGCCCTTTTTATAGGGCTTTCGGATTCTTACCCTGACAAGGTGGTGGGTCCCTTATGTGAAAGTACCATTTTTCCCTTTGAATAGTAAAATTACCTCTATGCCCTTGAGAGTTTTTCTCGTGTCTAATTCATATTAGGTGTTGTATTTTTACCCACATCAGGTACCATCACAAAAATTCATCAAAGACATGGTGAGAGACCTTATAGATTCTTTCATTTTTCTTAGGGATAAGAGAGCCCGCGAAGTTACTACATGTTTAGTCCACACTTGATCCTAATTTTAGACAAATTGGACCTACATGTGTGTGTGCATACTACTTATATAATTTCAAACTACATTATCCGTTCATAGACCTAAACCTATAAAGAGGGTAGAAATGCAAGGGACTGAATAAATGAGAAATTTTTTGTTTCTTTTAGTGTAAATTAGAATTATATCTATTAAACTTTTTCATAAATATAATTACATCTCAAGTTTTCAAGAAATGATAATGGCATCCAGTTATTTAAAAAAGTTGGCTTAAATTATGAGAATTGTCATTTCTTCAACACGCTTGAATATCACGTATGAGTTGTTTATTGAATTAAACCAAAAATAAACACATGATATTGTGTCGTTATTTCACTTTATTTTTTGTTTGAATATCTACATGTGAGTTATTCCACATCTGAAAATAAATAAGAAATAAAAGTGACTTATATACATGGTTTGGACCCAAAACTTATGAGCTTAAGTTTTCAATCATATTAGTGTTTGTCCATGTCTATTAAATTCGTGTTTGTGTGACCTTTAGTGTGTGAAGTTTTCTCAACCTTAATAATTTTGTAATTTTTTTAGTGTGCATATATGATTGGTGTCAATTAACTTAGTTAATTAAGTCATTTGCCTTTTCATAAAAGTTAATATCAAAATCCACTCATACCAAGAATTAAGAGAATAAAAAAACGAGAGAGTTACGTTGTGTTTTGTAACCCCTAAACCCAATAAACTCCCTTATTAAAAATAAATAATAAAAAAACAGAAGAAATAATTGGCATATTTTTCTTATTATGGTTTCTTTTTCTACGTAGTGCTAGACTTTTTTTGTTCCAAAGCAATAATTGCGACATGTTATCACGTCTTATACCCCATTTGTTACGAAACGCATTAGTTGTACAGTGCCATTAAGCTAGCATCTAGCTTCACCGAAAGAAAGCTACCTAATTCACATATATTTTTCATCATTTGGTTTCCAAATTTTGAATGTGGAGGTCAACCAATACATAGTTTTTTTTTTCTTTTTTGACTTTTATCTGGGGCCTCAGCTCGATATATTGTGGCAAAGGTTGCCTCTTGCTGATTATGTGGGACATCGAATGTAGCGAGATAGGCCTAAAATCACCGACAAATTTATCAGATTATTAAATGCAACAATGCAAATTTTATCATTTTCATGAACACCCCTTGTTACCTACGTTTAGCCTCACTCCCATCAAAGGCCAATAAGTTCCAAATCCTCATAAATTGGCGCCTCTTTGGGGATACTTAAGTCTTCAGTGATCGTTGTCATTTGTCAATGTGCATTGACAAGGACTTAACTCTTGCTGCTACTGATCGGTGCAAAACTATAAGTGCACAGTATCGTGGTTTTATAGTAAAGTGATAATAAGAATATAGTCCTCAAGGATTGGTAACTTACTTCTGACAAGTACTGAAATTATACTAATCTCGATTTTATTTAGAAAAATCTATTTTTATTGTTTGTAATTGCAATATGAAATAAAATCAATTTAAAGGAAATAATCAAAGGAAAAGAAAGTTGGTTTTTGAATATCAAATTAATAAGAGAAAGAACTTCTAGGAAACCGATTTCACTTAATTCCTCACTATGCTTAACTCATCTAACTAATTGAATTTAATCCTCTCTTTTTGTTAGTGAAATCTCCAACTTATCCAAAAGCATCTTTCAATAGTCAATTGGAAATATTCTTGCTCATCATTCTACACAAGAGTATGCAAATTAATAAAATAAAAAAAGAAAGCATTAAGACCAGCGATTTTTTTTAGACTACACAAGTTTATATAAGTCTTTCGATTTCTATATTTACCTATGCTGAAATATCCAAGTTCTATCATGTAATTCCTTCTTTCAACAGCAAATCACAAAATCAAGATCATCTAGTTAATGGCCAGTCAATTAGAAGCAATACGTTCAAAATAAATCAGCCAAACAAAGAAGATAATTACTGCTAATCAGCATAGAAAAGCAAGCATAGTTTGAAATTAAATTACAATATTTTCCTAGAATAAAGAAAGTTTAGTTCATGTTGAAAATTAAATTTAACAGTAACGAATTCACTATAATTTTGTAAACCAATATGCGTTCAACTGCTACTGCTGCTGTGCGATCAGCACTGGTGTGGAACAGGGGGCGAGGTAGGCACTGGTGCCGGATTAGGACAACTGCTGCTGCAGGATGAGTAGGACTAGTGGTTGTGGGCTGCTGCTGTCGGATGAGAAGGAGAGGGCTGCCGGCTATCTCTGTAGGGTTGTATCTCTAGAGCTGCAAGTTGTCTCCTTTAATTAAGGTTTCTCCCTTTCTTTTAGATAGGCTCCCAAGTCTTCAATTAAAATTTCCTTTTTTATAGGTTCCAAAGTCTTCAATTAAAATTTCCATTTTTAAACAAGAGAAAGAGTCTCTTGACGATAGGACACTAAAATTTGGATCATTTGCTTCTTTTAAACCTAAAATAAATTAAATGACAACAATGAAACCTAAAACCAACAAAAATTAATAAAATTAGATTAAAGTTAAACGTTAAGACATGATAAAAATAGGAAATTATGCACTATATCAAACACCCCCAAACTTAAAACTTTATTTGTCCTCAAATAAAAATAAAACGAACCCATAGAAAAATCTCATCACTCACCAAGCCATGATCTGAATTTAGATTTCATTACTAGTATCTTACTCTTTTATTATCAAGGATAGCAAGAAAATCAATCAAAAATTTCACAATTTGTCAAGCAAGAGTTAAGAGACTACTTTGACCTGAAGCTAAGTCCTTGAGTGTGTGGTGATATAGTCAATTTAACTCCAAACCACCTACAAACTCAAATAAAAGTAGAACAACTAAAACTGGAGGATTTCTCTCAAAACTTAACTCCATAAGTCCAATTTTCAGAAACCCTCTCCACTAATGTAGTCAACACCAAAATCAGAGATCAAAAGGTCTTTAATCAGGTTGTAATGACAGGCCACGAGATGAGGGCTAAGAAAGAAATGGATAAGGAAAATTAAAGCAAATTGGGAAAATACTTGGTAGAAAGAATAATAAAAGAGATATCCACAGGTTTCAAACCATAGCTCTTTCTCTACTACATGCTCATACTGGTGACATTATTGTTGATGTGCTTAATGAAGCAATACCAAGTACACTTTTAACAAAATCTGAAGTAATCTGCACTCCATTCATTGAGTTTTCTCTATTTTATGCTTCCTTCCATGATGGATAAATCACCTTTTAGAAAAACACAAACCCAGCAAAAATACTTCTTTTCTTTTTCTTTTTCTTTTTTTAGACTTGGATCAAACAGAGTATAATTTCCTTTGAACTTTCTCTTTAAATGTAGATTCCCACCAAAGTATTTTCTCAAACTGTAAAAGGTAAATTTATGATTTTTTAGGCTTAGAACAAGAATGGTTAATGTAGTTAAAAGAATAAATAAAAGCTTAAATAAAGTAAGGCTCAAGGGGGGTTGACTATGGAAGTACACCATGCAATGATGGTATGATAACTAGGACGCCTGAGAAAGCTTTTTGGATATGACAAAAAAATTCCTAGATCATTTCTTAAATACTTGGTATCAACTAGGATTTCGCCTCAATGATCCATCAACGGATTCTAGAGTAAAGCAAGATTGAACTCCCCCGACCCAGTTGATTCTACCCATTCTCTTTGTCAGCAAAATGGAAATAAAGAAAAAAAAATGATTGTGTGCTCAATTATGTTCAAGGACAAAGATTTAAATCAAAGTATCCATAAAACTCAGCCTGACATAAAATAAATTTTCTCAGTCCTATCCTCAATCACAAATTTCATATTCATAGAGAATTCAATCATATTCAAATGCATGCTTGGTAAGAAAATTCAAAAACTTAGGACTTATAAAATCACAAGTAAAGTAAAATAACCAGCAATCAAGAGGACAAAAATGACTATAGGAGTTTACACCCCCACACTTAAACTCAACAATGTCCTCATTATGATTCAAAGGAGAGAAAGATTGAAGAAATGAAAGGAACTTCCCTGGTTTCATGGTGAATCCGCCGTAGTTTGCAATTTCTAACTCTTTATTCTTGCTAATAAACCTACATCAAAATCCAAATTATTCAAAATAAAAATAAAAATAAAATAGTAAAAGAAAGTTCTATAGGCTACCTCCCAAAAGCGCTTGTTTTTAAGTCTACAACCAGACTTTTCAATTTTCCTCAATTAGGTTCTCCAAGAAGAATAAGGGTACAGTTCCTCTCAACTTGTTCCCCATAATAGGGCTTCAATCTCTGACCATTAACTCTGAATATATTTCTTGTCTTTTCCTTCAAGTCTATTACTCTAAAAGAGGAAAAACTATCTATTGTATAAGGACCTATCCATCTTGATTTTAACTTTCCTGGGAAGAGTTTGAGTCATGAGTTGAAGAGTAAAACTTGTTGTCCTGGGGTAAACTCATGCCTAAGAATCTATTTGTCATGCCACTTTTTCGTTCGTTATTTATAGATCTTTGCATTTTCATAAGCATCGTTCTAGTATTTAATTGTAAGAGTCACTTTTCACCTGCTCCTTTTAAATCAAAATTAAAATTATTTATAGCCCAATAAGCTCTATGCTCTAGCTCAATAGGAAGATGACATACTTTTCCAAACACTAATCAGTAAAGAGACATCCCGATAGATGCTTTGAAAGCTGTACGATATGCCCATAAAGCATCATCAAGCTTCTTTTCCTAATCCTTCCTATTGGTGTTGACCATCTTCTCGAGAATGTTCTTGATTTCTTGATTGGAGAAATAGCCTACCCAAAATGGCTTTCCAATGTTATCATGGTAAAGAATCCAAATTGGAAGTGGAGAATTTTCATCGATTTCACTGAGCTCAACAAAGCCTACCTAAAAGACAACTACCCCATGTCGAGAATAGACCAGCAGGTTGACGTGACTTCAGGTTATGAAATGTTGAATTTCATGGATGTGTATTCAATATATAGTCAGACCATAATGTACGAAGTAGACCAACAGAACCTAACATTCATCACCAAGAAGGGCCTCTGCAGCTAGAAGGTAATGCCTTTAGGACTTAAAAACACTGGTCACCTACCAAAAGTTGGTTAACAATTTGTTCAAAGATCAGATCAGCTGAAACTTGAAGGTATCTATGGATAAAATTCTTGTCAAAAGTCTACAAGTAACTAGCCATGTGGCCAATCTCAAAGAATGCTTCTCGGTTATGAGAAAGCATCCAATGAAGTTGAATCCTTCCAAGTGTGCATTCATAGTCATTTCGGGAAAATTCCTCAGATTCATGGTGACAAAAAGAGGGATAGAGGCAAAGCTAGAGAAAATCAAGGAAATACTAGACATGGAAGCTTATCAGACTTTGAAAGAGTCATAAAAGTGCACGGGCCGCATCATTTCCCTTAGTCAGTTTATGTCCAAGTCAGCAAAAAGGTGATTGCCATTCTTCAAGGCTCTAAAAAGCCCATCTGTGTGGCTTAGGATTTCCATCGCGATTCTTTTTTCTTCGGTAAGTAAGTGTACAAAAATTTGCAGGGTTAGTTGAGAAGGTGGAGGAGGCGGAGCTAGCTTCTTTGGCAGTATCTTCAGATGAATTTTTTGTTTCCCACAGACGGCCTCAATCTATGGATGCCTAAAATAAGATCGAGGGTAATTTTTTCAAATCATGTCTAGATAGGATGGGATGGATGTCTGGTGTTGTCCTTAGTCCTGAGTCCACATCAGCTTAGTACACAAACCCCTACAAGGAAAGCTACCTGGAGTTTGGTTCTCCGATGAGGACCCTCCGATGGTTAAGTTAGTAAGTGTACCGGAATGAAGTGAAATGATGGACTAAGGAAAAATACTGAAGTTAAAGATAGAAGACTTGAAGTGTGTTATTCTTTCCAACTTGAATTTATAGTGCTTTAACTCATCTTTATATAGGCAGTTAGGATCCAGTTTTTCTTAAAAAGCTAGAGTTGTACTCGTTCCGTGGGTTTACCTTTATACCTTCTGAGCTGAGGATCTTATCATTATGCCTTTTATATCTGCCACGCATACAAATCCTATTGGATGCCATATTTTTTCCTATATCATTGATCAACATATATAGCCATCAAAATTCTATGTTTGTTACTTGAACTAGGCAGTAGAAAGTTCAGCTAGAGCCCAAACTGTTAAACTGACTAATTAGATCACTGATGTAATCATAAGGATAAAGATTTAAAAACAGCGACTTGTGATAGCAAATTTGACATTTCAAGGTACAAAGCAATGAGATTGCACCACGTAGATGTAAAATGGTATTTTTTAGTCCCTCCATGTTACCTAGAGAGTTTCTACATGTTACTATTGAATTTTTAAGGAGTTACAAATAGAATTCCTAGACTGGAAAATATCAAAATGTATTGTCACCAACGGTTGTTTCCAGGATCGAAGCCATGATTTTTATGTTGGGGTGGCATAGGCTAAAGATAAATAAAATAAAAATTACCTCATAAATTTATCTTTGGTAAAGTAGGAAACAAAAAAGAACAAGCAAGAAATAAATCAAGCCATCAACATTCCTCTCTAAGGAAATGCTACAACACACAATTTCAATCTCTCAATAGTAGCTCCTTATAGTCATTCAACAAAGCATCGTTAGGATGGTACCAAAAATCCTTGGCCTGAAGGAGATGAAATATAACTTGCATGTCCTTCTCATAAGTCACCTATTTATAACTGAGCTCGAAGACCCTCTAGTCCTGCCTTCATATTTGAATACTTCCCCAAGCCAACCCAAGCTCTAGCAACATCTCTAATTAAATCCACAACCCCAGATCTTCTTGGATTACCATTCGAAGCTCCTTCTTCATTAATCTCACGCACCCCTCTTTGGGAGGACTCCTAGAAACCAAAGGAACAAGATTTGACTTACTTATCAGCATAGTTTTTGGATATGCCAACTCTGCAACTAGGAGCTCTTCATAAATAAATTGAGTTGGGCATTTTCTCCATCAATCGTAACCTTGCCCCGCCAAATCTATAGCTGCCAAACAATAGTCGAAAAACTCTTTAAGTACAGGATTGATGTAGTTGCTAAGGCTTACTTGTTTCATGACTTAATTTTTGTTGAGATTAAACCCAAAATATGATTAAGCGGTATTGAATGCTCGATTAAAATATGGAGGTTTTGATCGAGTAACGACAGTTTGATCGGTATTGGGATTTTCATGGCTCAAATTTTATTGGTGTGAGTTTCGAAGTTACTTGGTTTGAAGAACAAGCTACTTGGTGAGAAAGCAACTTGCTGGGCAAGTTATTGAAGGCTATAAATATAGGCATCAAGAGAGGTAGTCTCTCATCCTATTCCGGAAGTAGGAATAGTTGGTCAGATGTAGAGTGTAGCAAACCAAACATAAATATAACCTGTAAAATAGGGTTTTACAATGATCCAAGGGTTGGGTGAACATTAGGTGTATTGGGGTTTGGGTTATGAGATTGGGGAGAGTTTTCACACAATTTTTTCTAGAAAAATTATGTAATGTGGTGTAGTGAGGTATAACAACTTTCTTCCATCCAAAATTTGCAAAAGAGTGAAATATTTATTGAATTGTGAATGTGGGTTTGTTGAGACCGAACCACGTTAAAATTCTTGTGTTTACTTTTCTCTTTATTTTTGCTATTGTAATTTTGTGCTTTTTTATTGGGTGTTAGAATTCTTATCAAATGGCATCAGGGCTAAAGTGCAACGATCCATTGGGCACTCTAACAAGTGGTATCAGAGCAAAGTTCAACAATAGCAAAAATTCAGAGAATTCATGCGGTGAAAAAGCAATCCAAAATTACTGTTGAATATCATATTTTAAGCCTGGGTGGAGGATTGTTGAGATTAGACCCAAAATCTGATTAAGTGATATTGAAAGCCTGATTAAAACATTGAGGTTTTGATCGGGAGGAGATGAACCCGACCCATGGACAGCTTGATTGATATTGGGATTTTCCTAGCTAATAAATTATCAGTGTGAGTCCCGAAGTTACTTGGTGTGAAGAACAAACTACTTGGTAAGCAAGCAACATGGAGAGCCAGCAACTTGACGAACAAGTCATTAAAGTCTATAAATATAGGCATCAAGAGAGGTAGTTTCTCACCCTATTCCTGAACTACAAATAGTTGGTTAGATGTAAACTGTAGCAAACCAAACAGCAATATAATTTATAAAAGAGGGGTTTGCAAGGATCCAAGGGTTGAGTGAACATTGAGTATATTGGAGTTTGGATTGTGAGATTGGCGAGAGTTTTCATACAGTTTTGTCTAGAAAAATTGTGTACTTTTAGGGAAGAGTTTTCACACAATTTTGTCTAAAAAAATTTGTGTAATGTGATGTAGTGAGGTTTAACATCTTTCTTCCATACAAAAGTTACAAAAGAGTGAAATAATGATTGACTTGTGGACGTAGGTGAGTTGAGACCAAACCACATTAAATTTCTTGTTTTTATTTATTTATTTGTTATTCTGATGGTGTGGTTGTTGATTAGGTGCCAGAATTCTCAACAGCCTCAACCTCGTAAAGCTTTTAAATCTTTTGCCAAGAGATAATTTCGTCTTCAAATTGCTATTGTCTTTCAATTTATATATGTTTTTAATATTAATTTTAGGATTGATATTTTAACTTTTAACTTGTGTTGATGAGTTATTACAAAATTTGAAAGATTAAATAAGCACTAGTTAATTGGTTAACCAACATTGTTTATATAATTAAATTTTTAAAAAATATATTATATATTATATATTTAATTCATGTTTAATATTTTTTAATTGGTTAAACGATCGAAATGGTTAAAAACATTTAACCAACAATCAACCGATTAACCAATATATATTATTCGATTAACCAATTTATCCGATTAATTGAATTGTTTTAACTTAAACGTTCGATTAATCGGTTTTACCATTTAATGAACACCTCTAGATCCTAGATTTAGAGGATTGAGCAGAACAGTTACAACCTTAAACTTTATAATTATGTAATGTTTCTTTAATGAAAGCATTGAAGCATTCAAACGACTTTAGTCATAATAGGAGTAACTGTAATTTACATGTTTCACACTTTTACTTCACTAATGATTGAATAAATAAATTTTATTTATCTTTTTTATTATTAACAGTTTTTTTCTCTCAAAGAAATCCACCTTTTTTTCCTTTCCATATTATTTTGACTATTTTGGTGACTATGGCCACATTTGAAACTACTTAAATCAGTGATTTAAGTGCTGATTTTAAATCACTTATATAAGCAGTTTCTAATTGGTAGAGATTATAAAACAATTTTTTTTTTTTAAGAAATAGAAACTAAGCTAAATATTCTTTAAAATGGTCTATGAAAAATATTTAAATTAGAATTTAAAAAAACTTAATTTATGTCAAATAAATTATTATTTTATCAAACAAAAAAAAAATTAACTACACTTTTATTAAAAATGGTTTAATATGCAATTTCTTTCTTAGGGTTTGACCCACTTTCTATTTTGGTCCTTGGCCTTCAAAATCTTGCGATTTAGTTATTAACATTAAATTTCAGAATCAATCAGGTCCTTCCATCCATCCTCTATCTACTTTTGCTGTCAAAGTACACGTAGGAAGCCGAGGTACCTAAAAAATATTTGGGGTGGCTATTGAGGTGCAAACCTAAAGAGGGAAAATTCTCCCAAATTGTTGATACATGTTTCTAGGGTCCATTTTACACAAAAAAAAAAAAAAAAAAATCAACAAAATTTCATCCAAAACAGAGAAGAGAAGAAGAGTAAAAATCGAGCGTTGGATTTCAAAACTTGTTTTACTTTCGTCTTCATCGAGTAAGGGTAACAAAATCGAGGGTTAAGGGTCGCTAATCTTTTATCTTCTTATTTTACGGGTTCAACATCGCGAGTAAGAAATGGAGAAATCTAAGAGCTGGTAATCTCGGCTGAGAGTAACAAATCATGTCTTTTTTTATGAGTGATGAAGACTACAGAAGAAAACTTAAATATCTTAAGTATATTTGTCAGCATCTCTCTAGTTTGCGTTTTAGTGGGGTTTGTTTAGGGTTTTTACGATATTTTTTTATAAATTTGGTTGTATTTGCTTGGGTAAATACAATGTTGTTGTTGTTTGTTGATCATAATGATGGGTTTCAAAATTTCTACTCTTCATCAGTTGTAATGCTTATTTTATTTGCTTTTTGTCTGATAAAAGTTTGTTTATGTCTTTATTTATTACTCTAGGTAGTGCTTTGTATAGAATATTTGGTATATTTTGTTATGATGTGTAGTGGTCCCTTGTTTTGATACCAAGATGTTCACTGTTTAGGTTCAGGTAGTGATTACTTTAGTATTGAGTATCACCATAGTGGAAAATTGATAATGACATTAAAGAAAAAATATGTAAGGGGTAGCATAAGTTATTACGATGATTGTGATAAAGACAAATTGTCATTATTGGACATTATTGATATGGTAAGTCTGTTGGGTCATGATGGGTTTATATATTACTATTGGAAACTACCTTTAGAAGACATGAGAGTGATGGTGATGTCACAAATATGACCTTAGCCCTTACTGAGGTAAGAGCGCAGTTGGTTAATGTGTATTTAGATCATAAGGACACATTTACATTTTGAATGAGAGAATAGAAGTTCCTATAAGGATGATGAATGATCCTGATTCTGAATCTTCTAATTTCGAAAATGTCATGGATGGATGTTTTGGAGTATATGATGAAGAAAGTGGGGCCTTTGTATTCATGCCTAATGATAATGTAGAAACCGCTCTAAACAAAGGAGTTATGATAGAGGATATTTTTGAGGTACCCAAAAAGTTTTCTCTATTAAAAGGACCCCAATCTATGCTATTTAAGTCTAATTAGAGAGGTGTTGGTGGGACTATGGATAGGGTATAGTTTGTAGATGAAAGGAATAGTGGGGTTGAATGACCAACTAAGGAAGGGTTCGGTTTGATAATGGAGGGAGTAGTGGGGTAGAAAGATCAACAGTGGGTGGGGTAGAGTTTGATAATAGAGTGAGCAATGGCGTAACTACTTCAGTACTGGATAGGGTACAGTTTGACACTACTAGAGTGAGCAGTGGGTGATAACGCTCAAACTAACACGCGATTATTGTGTATAGCTGAGGTGTTGATCCCATGAGGAAAGTGAACTACAAGAGAAAGTGTAAACCTTAACACTAAACGATAAAGTTTAAATAAGAAAATGTGAGTTTTACAAATGAAATTATATAAGAGAGTTGTGAAAATATGATGAAGAATTCAATAAAGAAATAACAAAGTTCTAGGAATCCTTCCTATGTTCGTTGCCTTATTCCTATCTTGACTCAAATGTTTTATCTCAATTACTAGTTTCATATCCCAAATAAGCAATTGGTAGATATTCAATCAAAGCACATAAATACCCTAATGTAATTGCCATAAATTACTCCTTAATTCCTATTCAAACACACAAGATCTATCTTATAAGTTATCAAGAAGCGACAATATATTTCAATAATAATACTGTAATAATGGACAAACCTATAAGATAGATCTATCGAAATCAAATGCATCTAACAACTTTGACATAAGAAAAGTTTGACTAGACTTATATGGACAAGAAGAATGCGATCATCGGATTAAGAAAATAGAAAAATCATAACTTAATAGAAAAATAATCTGACCTTTGTCTACTAAAACTGCCATAACTTTCTCTAGAAAAATCATATTTATGAGCCATAAAATTCTCTAGAAAATAGACATCCATATATTTTCAAGAATATATGGCTCATCTCTTGGTTCTTCCTGAATCAATACAGTTTAATCCGTAAAAATGACTGATCTGTCATGCTGAAATCATGCACAGCCTGACTTTTGTCTACTAAAACTGCCATAACTTTCTCTAGAAAAATCATATTTACTAGTGTAAAATTATTCAGAAAATAAACATCTGGATCTTTCCAAGTATATATGGCTCATCTCTTGGTTCTTCCTGAATCAATACAGTTTAATCCGCAAAAATGACTGATCTGTACCGAAAATTCTAGTAATTTAGTGAAACTCCTTTCCAAATGCTTGTGAACATATATAGAATCTTCGTGCTTTAATCAACACTAGTTTTTCCATCTCTTTTAAACCCAAAATACTTGAAAATGCATCGAAATAAATCAATATAACAAGAATGACACTTAATAATTATTAAGGCATAAATGTGTAATCCAACCCTAAATCAACCCTAAATGCTAACAAATAAACACTATTAAGATGCATTTTCTGACTCTCATCATAACCCCCAACTAGCTTATTGTTAGTCACTAGCAATTCAAGCAAAAGAAAAATGAAATGAATTCTATACTAGATATCAAAACAAAACCTAAAATCCTAAAAACAAAACAAAGTAATGTTAGCGTTAATCCAAGAGTAATTCAACTTTTTGTCTCAAAAATTGCACATAACACACAACATATAGAATCATTAAATACCACCCAAGTCAAAAAATAATCCAAACGTCAACCTCATATTTGTTATCGACTCTTAAACATCCATCTTACTACAAACCATTAATCTAAACACCCAGATGATTTTATGCACAACATTCATTAATACAAGTCTTGGCCTCTAAAAACATATTAAATTGCATGACAACAATCACAAATCAAACTCCGTAGGCTCACTTTTCAAATCACTCTCCACTAATGTAGAAAAATTACATTACATCGGATTACTAGGTCTTTAATAGGCTTATAACGTTAGGTTAAGGTAAAGGTCAAGAAAGAACAGGAAGGATTAAACAAGTAAAAGAACTCAGTCTCTTAATTTTAAACACAACCTTTTTAAGCACTAAATAACCTTACTTCAACACCCAACTCATTCAACCATTTTTTGAGCATTTCTCTCAATAATTAACACTTTTTTTTTCTTCTTTCTTTGTCATAATTCACTTCTTCTTTTTTATAGCACATAATTTCTCTATTTTTTTTTCTTCTTTTCTAGCACATAACCATTCACCTCCGTTTTCATTCTTTACTCTTTTCCACAACCCCCAACATATCTCCTTTAATGTACTTGGGTTATGGTAGTAATATTTTTTCATATTTCCACCCTTACTCCTCTTAAGTGTTTCTCAACAAATGTGTATAAACTAAGTTCTCTTAAAAGAAATATAAGGATAAAATATTTTTAGGCTCATAAAGGTAAGTAAATGGGCTATCGAAAGAAACAAGGCTAAATTTTTTTTTAAAAAAGGCTCAAACAGGTAACTAGCGACAAATATAACAAAGGTAATCTTGAAAGGCTCATACAGTCCGAAGATAGCCTACATCATATCCTAAGTAGTGTGCATTCTAGGATTTCGCCTCAAGTGATTATCAAATAAGTTCTAGAGCTTATCGAGACCGCAAAAGTATTCACAAAACATTCGCACATAAAACTTCTCTAAATGTTTTAGACTAATCATGCAATCTTACCGCAAGCCAGAGTCTCAAACTAAATGAAGATCGACACTTAAAATTATTCTCAAACCGAAGCAAGATTTAACTTCTTCTAAAAGGTATATGCTATCTCAATTATAATCATATCATTGACATGTAAATTAACTCCAAAACTAACACAAAACATACTAAAAACAAACGAAACTAAACCTAAACTTTTAAAAAATTTCAATTTTTCAAGTTATTTTTTTCTAACAATTTTTTCTAACAAATGAATTAAAACGAAAAATGGAAAGTGACACCAAACAATTCAATGGAATGAAATAGGAAATGTTTTTCCTCCCCCAACCTAAGACTTGCATTGTCCCCAATGTGAAAGAAAAAAGTCGAGAGAAAGAAAGAAAAAAAAAGGTTAAGAAAACTAAATAAATAAATAAAAATGAAAAATGAAGTACAAAAAATAAAGATAACGAAAAAGAGTACAACATAAAAAATAATACAGTCATCCGAAAATAAAATAAAAAAACAAAAACTCAACAAAATTAAAACTAATGTAAAATGGAACGAAAGTACTCGATTAAGAATGATAAACCGACGGCACCGAAGGGATCTCTTCAGACCTATCTTCAACATGTTCATGTTCCAAGTAGAGCTTCAACATTTGGCCATTAACTCAAAATGCATGACCGTCGGAGGGATCTTCAACTTCTACCACTTCATTTGAAAAAACACTCTTCACAGCATAAGGTCCCTTCCATCGTGATCGCAATTTTCTCGGATGGAAGTGTAACCGAGAATCATAAAGGAAAACTCGACTACCTTGTTTAAAAAATTTTCAGAGTATTTTTTGATCATGTACCGCTTTCATTCTTGACTTTAAGTCCTTAGCATTATCATATGCAACATCCCTCAACTCCACAAGTTCACAAAGTTGCATTTTCCTCTCCTCATCGGACATCTTCAAGTCATAATTAAAATTTTGAATAGCCCAATATGCTTTATGATCAAGTTCTACCGGTAAGTGAAATGCTTTACCGAATACCAACCGATAAAGAGATGCTCCAAGAACCGTCTTGTATGCTTTCCAGTATGTCCAAAGTGCATCTGATAGGCGCAACGACCAATCTTTTCGATTTAGATTTACCATTTTTTCAAGTATTCACTTAATCTCCCTATTTGCTAGTTCCGCTTAGCCATTGGTTTGTGGATGGTAAGTTGTAGAAACCTTATGGGTGACTACATACCTGCGCATCAAAGCCTCAAAAGAATGGTTACAAAAATGTGACCCTTGATCACTAATTATAATATGTGGAGTACCGTACCTAGATAAAATATGATCTTTAAGAAATTTAACAACTTTTTTTTTATCATTAGTGCGGTAAGGTATAGCTTCAACCCATTTAGAAACATAATCAACGGCAAGCAAAATGTAAAGATACCTAAAAGAAGGAGGGAATGGTCCCATAAAATTAATCCCCAACAATCAAAGATTTCCACCACTAAGATCGGGTTGAAAGGCATCATATGACGACGGGACAATGAACCTAGCTTTCGACATCTTTCACATAAACGACAAAAATCATTAGTATCCTTGAATAAAGTAGGCCAATAAAACCCACATTGCAAAATATTTGCGGCTGTCTTTTTAATAGAAAAATGACCACCACACGCATAGGTATGACAAAAAGTTAACAGACTATCAATTTCCATATCTGGAATGCATCTTCTTATTATTTGATCGGGGCAATATTTAAAAAGATAAGGAACATTCCAATAAAAATTATATACCTCAGCCAAAAACTTATGCTTATCTTGTGCACTCCATGTAGATGGAACTTGACGGGAAACCAAGTAATTTGCAATGTCAGAATACTATGGTGTGTGACAAAGGATAACAAATAAATTCTCATCCAGAAAGGCTTCGCGAATGGGAAAAATGTCGATATCATTCTTAAATTCCAAACGAGATGGATGGTCCGCCATAACATTTTCCACCCCCTTCTTGTCTTTGATGGTCAAGTCAAATTCATGCAAAAGCAAAATCCAACGTATCAAACAGACCTTAGCATCCATTTTTTAAAAAAGAAATTTAAGGGCGGAGTGATCTGTGAATATAGTGATAGGTGAACCAATTAAATAAGAGCGAAATTTATCCAATGCAAATACTACGGCTAGTAATTCTTTCTCGGTTGTGGCGTACATCATTTGAGAATGATTCAAGGTTCTATTAGCATAATAAACAACAAATGGTTTTCCCTCCCTTCACTGTCCTAAAGCAACCCCTAAAGCATAGTCACTAGCATCACACATAATCTCAAAAGGCAAGGTAAAATCGGGTGATTGCATAATAGGGGTGATTGTAAGCTTAGAGACAAGTGTCCTAAAGGCTTTCTCATATTCGGGGCTCCACTTAAACTCGGTATCCTTCAACAAAAGGTTACATAAGGGTCTAGAGATAGCACTCAAATTTTGAATAAACCTTCTATAAAACCCGGCATGACCTAGAAAAGACCTAACATCTTTAATATTCTTAGGAGTGGGTAATTTAGAGATTAATTCAATTTTCGATTTATCCACTTCTATCCCCTTTTTGGACACTATATGGCCTAAAACTATTCCGGAAGACACCATAAAATGGCATTTCTCCTAATTAAGCACAAGCCCCTTCTCTTCACATCTGCATAAAACATTTTTCAAGTTAGATAGACATGAATCAAAAGAAGTTCCAAACACGGTTAAATCATCCATAAACACTTCCATACATTTTTCAACCATGTCACTAAAAATATTCATCATGCATCTTTGAAAAGTAACCGGTGCATTACACAAACCAAATGACATTCTACGAAAAGCAAAAGTGCCAAAAGGACAAGTAAAGGTGGTCTTCTCTTGATCCTCTAAAGCAATTTCTATTTGGTAGTATCCCGAATACCCATCTAAAAAGCAATAGAAAGGATGACCAGCCACACATTCTAAGATTTGATCTATGAATGGAAGGGGAAAATGGTCTTTCCAAGTAGCCGAATTAAGTTTCCTATAATCAATGCACATATGCCACCCGGTCACTACCTTAGTTGGTACTAACACCTCATCTTCATTTTCTACCACGGTCACCCCGGCTTTCTTAGGAACTACTTTAGTTGAACTAATCCACTTATTATTGGATATTGGATATATAATTTTCGCATCTAATAGCTTTAAGACTTCTTTCTTAACTATCTCTTTCATAGTTGGATTTAGCCTTCTTTGTGGGTCTTTACAAGGGTTAGCTCCTTCTTCTAGACAAATCCTATGGGAATAAATTAAACGGCTAATACCTTTTATGTCAGCTATAGTCCAATCTAGTGCTGATTTATGCTTTCTTAACAAATTCAACAATTTATCACATTGCACATCACTAAGTTCGGAAGAAATAATAACCAGAAAGGTATCACCTGGGCCTAAGAAGGCATGTTTGAGCCCTTTGGGCAGCGGAGCTAAATTAAGCATTGTTGTCTCCTCAGAAGATGGTTTAGGTGTCTCCCTTTCTTTAGGCAACTCCTCAAAGCATGGTTGCCATGATTTCTTAATAAATCCCTGCGACTTATCAAAAACATCAACAACATCAACGGCATGGGGATAAATTGAAGAATCATCAAAATCAAAATTATCCAGAAGGAATTCCAAAGAATTAGAATTATCTTTAATGTACTCATCCTCCAAAATAAGCTCATCGATCTTGTAAGTGTCGAAACACTCATCCTCTTCATGTGGCTGCCTTGAAACTTGAAAAACATTCACCTCCAGAGTCATATTTTCAAATGATAATGTCATTAGACCATTCCTAAAATTAATGAGGGCATTAGCAGTGGCAAGGAATGGTTTTCCAAGTATTAAAGGAATTTTTGACTCCGTGTTCACAATAGAAATGGTATCTAACACCAAAAAGTCAATGAGGTAATAGAATTTTTCAATTTGCACTAAAACATCTTCCAAAATACCTCATGGTTTTCTTACTGATCGACCTGCTAGTTGAAGTACCATGAAAGTCGGTTTGATCTCACCTAGACTGAGTTGCAAGTAAATGGAGTAGGGTATGAGATTCACACTAGCCCCCAAATCTAGCAATGCTTGGCCACAAGCTTTGTTTCCAATATGGCAAGTCACCGTAGGACAACCCGGATCTTTATACTTGGGCGGTGTCTTTCTATCAATTACTACACTTGCTTGATCCATTAAGAATGTCGTCTTCTTCACATTATGCCTCCTCTTGAGTGTAGATAGATCCCTAATGACTTTAGCATAATTGGGAACCTGTTTTATGACATGAAGAAAATGAAGGTTAATTTTAACTTACTTAAGTTGTTCAAGAATCTCACCTTTTAATGCCGAATTTCTCTCCTTAGGTTTAAAGAGTTCTTGAGGGAAAGGTATCGGTATAGAATCACTATGGGCATCTTGTTCCTTGGGGGCTTCATCCTTGTTACTGATGGTGTTAAGAATCAAGTTTGATGGGAGAGTGGGTCCATCAATTTCCTTACCGCTGCGAGTAGTCATGGCATTAACCTCTTTAACATTTTGATTGTTGGGATTGGAGGTTTGTGCCATATATTGTCCCCTTGGATTAGGTTGTGGCTGCGAAGAAAAATGACTTTGCTCTTGAACCGTCAATAAATTAGTCAACTTGGTGAGTTGGCTCTTTATCACCTTTTGTTCCTCTTTGACCCCTTGTTGCTCCTCTAACAACGGTTGATTTATCTTGCCTTGCTCTTCCACACTTTGGGCATGTACCTACATAAATGACTTAAAATTATCTTCCAAAGGTACAGATTGTTGTGGTGCATTAGATGATGTTGCTTCCGATCTCCATTGGGTACTAGATTGGGTAGAAGGTTGTGTATCGGATCTCCAACTAAAATTAGGGTGATTCTTCCAACCAGGATTGAAGGTGTTAGAGTAGGGTGAGTATGTTTTCCTAAAGGGTATACCTAAAGCATTACACTCTTCCTTCATCTCGAAATAGGTTGGACAATCCCTAGGTACATGATTTACCCCATTACACATAAAACAAGGTTTGTGGGACTCTACCCTAGCAACCGATTCGGGGGCTCTAAAATCCTTGGTTTTTAAAACCTCAATTTCGTTAGTTAGGACATCTAAACGGGCTTTAAGGCTATCCTTTTACGTAAGCTGATAAATTCCAGTGGTTTGGTTTCTCTTAGTACTTTCTATGGCATTGGGTCTCATCCAAGTGTGGGCTTTTTCCGATAAGTCATCTAGAAAATCTATGGCTTCGTCGAGATCTTTTTGAAGAAAATCTCCATTACACATCATTTCTATAAATTGCCTTTCCTTACTTAGAAATCCATCATAGAAATAGCTAACTACCCACCAGCTCTCATACCTGTGGTGTGGACAAGAATTCAAAAGGTCTTTAAAACGTTCCCAAACTTGATATAAGGTTTCACTCTCTTTTTGTGTAAAGTTTGAGATTTGTCTCTTGAGGTTATTGGTCTTATGGGATGGGAAATACTTTTGGAATAAGGCTTACGTCATCTCATCCCAACTACATATAAACCTAGGCTTTCACAAGTACAACCAAACCTTGGCCTTATCCTTAAGCGAAAAGGGGAAAAACCTAAGTTTGATGGTGTCTAACATATCGGCCCTGCTTTGAAAGGTTGCTACTACTTCCTTAAATTCCCTAATATAGACATAGGGGTTTGCATTCTCTAATCTATGGAAATTTAGTAGCAATTGGATCATGCCCGGCTTAAACTCAGGTTGTTGAACATTAGGGGGAACATGATACAAGATAGTGTTGCCGTTCGGCTAGGGTGCAAGCAATCCTTAAGTGTCCTAGCAACATTCTCATTGTTATTGTTGGCTATGTTAACAAAATTCTCTAAATTATTGTTTGGGTGTGCACTATGATTTGATTTAGGTGAGCTTTCACTATCGGACAAAGAAGGAGAGGGTAACTCTATTTTGGGTCTTTTAATGAATCTACCTCGCTTAACTCTAAGTCTACGCATACACTAAAGGAATTAGAGGGGAGACGAATAAAGAAAACAAAGTCAAATCAAAACAAAAAATCAAAACAAAGAGCAAATGTTACCATCTTCTCTCAAAGTTGACAATCTTCCTAGTAATTAAGCGCAGTTCCCTGGTAACGGCCCCAAAATTTGATAACGCTCAAACTAACACGCGATTATTGTGTATAGCTAAGGTGTTGATCCCATGAGGAAAGTGAACTACAAGAGAAAGTGTAAACCTTAACACTAAATGATAAAGTTCAAATAAGAAAATTTGAGTTTTACGAATGAAATTATATAAGAGAGTTATAAAAATATGATGAAGAATTCAATAAAGAAATAACAAGGTTCCAGGAATCCTTCCTAAGTTCGTTTCCTTGTTCCTATCTTGACTCAAATGTTTTATCTCAATTACTAGTTTCACATCCCAAACAAGCAATTGGTAAATATTCAATCAAAGCACATAAATACCCTAATGTAATTTCCATAAATTACTCCTTAATTTCAATTCAAACACACAAGATCTATCTTATAAGTTATTGATTAGAGTCATATAATGCATCTTAACTTAGCATTTTAGGGTTGATCTAGGTTTTAATTGCACTTTTATACGTTAACAACTCTAAAGTGTCATTCTTGGATCATTGATCTATTTCGGTGCATTTTCAGGTACTTTAAGTTCAAAAGAGGTGGAAAAGTTATCGTTTCTTGAAGCACAAAGACTCAAGGCATACCAAAGTAAAGGCATCATTGTGAAAAGACAAATGAAGAGAAATCAAGTCCTAAGTGTGTGCGCTGCGGCCTGAAAATACCCAGGCCTCGGCCTCCAAAACCAAGCCAAAAGAGCAAGAAAGGAGTTTCAGTGAGAGCCATGGCCTGGACTAGGAAGGGTTGTGGCCTCCAGAAAGTGAAGAAATCAAAGATCATTCAGAGCCGTGGCCCAAGGAAGTGAGAGTCACGGCGCGCACACGGTCCCCTTCTCCGAGTTATGACCTACTTAGGACTTTAATGATTGTCTAAACCCTAAAACAATCTTGGACCTTTTGTATTATAAATAGATCACTTAGGGTTTGAGAAAATGACACTCATTAAGGCTAGAAAACACAAGAAGACTGCTATATTCTCCTCCATCAAAGTGTTCAAGAATGAGCCCCAAGGCCAACTAATCTCCAAGCAAGGCAAAGGGATGAATCCCTAGGTGTAGTTGTTCTTATTTTCCTTTATTGATTCAGTTGTAGTTGGGATTTATTGTCAAATCATTGTTATGATTTACTCTTTAATTTAATTTGAAGATTTTCTCTTAATCTGGTGATTATATCTTTCTCCTCGATATAAGTCTAGTCATGCTCTTCTTATGTCAAGTTTGTTTGGATGTGATTGAGTCCGGTAGATTTATCTTTTAGGTTTATCCATTACAGCGATATTGTCTTTAAGATATATTGTCGTTTCTTGATAAATCTATAGGATAGGTCATGTGTGCTTAAAAGTAAAGAGTAATTCATATCAATTACATTAGGGTTTACATATACTTTGATTGAATATTTGTCGATTGCCTGTTTGGGATGTGAAACTTGCAATCGAGATAAAACAACTGAATCAAGATTGGAATAAGGCAACGAACCTAGGGTGGATTCCCAGAACCTTGTTATTCCTTTATTATATTCTTCAATCTATTTACACAATTTTCTCACAATTACTTCATTATCAAAATTCATATTGTCTAACTTGATTGTTATCGTTCGTGTTAAAGTTTTCACTTTTCCTTTGTAGATCGCTTTTCCTCGTGGGATCCTTACCTCAACTATACACAATAACCGCATATTAGTTTGAGCATAATCAAATTTTGGCGCCTTTGCCGGGGAGACATGCTTACATACAAGGAAAATTGTCAACCCTAAGACAAGACGATACTATTGTTCCTTTCTTTAAGTTTTTACTTTTCTGATTTTCTGTTTTATTTATTTCCCCTTTAAACTCATTTGGTGTATGCTTAGGCTGAGAGATTCGCGAGGTAGATTCATTAGAGGACCCGAAATAGAGCTACCCTCTCTTTCCATGTCCGTTAGTGAAACCTCGCCTAGATCAAACCATAGTGTACACCTAAACGAGAATTTAGAAAACTTTGTTAACATGGCTGAAAACCCTAATAAGAATGTTGCTAGGACACTTAAAGATTACTTGCACCCTAGCCGAATAGCCACACCATCATGCATCATGTTTCCAGCCAATACTCGCCATCAAGATTTCAAAACAGGGATGATACAATTACTCCCTACATTTCATGGCTTGGAAAATGAAAATCCATATGTACAAATTAGGAAGTTTGAGGAAGTAGTTGCGACTTTTCATAGTCAAGATGCAACTGATGATATCATGAGACTCAAGTTTTTTCCTTTCTCTTTAAAGGATAAAGCTAAGAGTTGGTTATACTCGTTGAGACCATGATCTATTAGGACATGGAATGAGATGACTCAGGTCTTCTTCAATAAATACTTCTCTCAACATAAGACCAATGCTTTAAAAAGGAAAATCTCCACCTTTGCACAAACGGATAATGAGACTTTGTATCAGTTGGGAGAAATTTAAGGAGCTATTAAGTATGTGTCCTTACCATGGGTATGAAAGTTGGTGCTTAGTGAGCTACTTTTATGAGGGACTTATCTATAGAGAGCACCAATTTGTAGAGATGATGTGTAATGGTGAATTTATGCAAAAAAATCCTGATGAGGCCATAAAGTACCTCAATGAGCTTGCTGAAAAAGCTCACACTTGAACTGGACCTAGTGCTACTGAAAGCAAAAATAGGTCACGACCTATAGGAAACCCAAGTGGGGGTGGAATATATCATCTTAGGGAAGAGGACAACCTAAAGGCTAAGGTTGAGATGCTCACTAGGGAGTTAGATGCATTAAAGACTAAAGGCTCAAAGCCAACACACGTGGTTAATCATGCCGAATCTTTGGAACCATGTTTTGTGTGTGGCGGGGTAGATCATCCCGCTCAAGAGTGCCCCACATTCGTAGATATGAGAGGGATATATGAGGAACAATGTAATGCCTTAGGCATGTATAAGAAGCCTCTAGCACCTTTCTCTTACACCTATAATCTGGGATGGTGCAATCACCCCAACTTTAGCTGGAAGTCTGAAAACCAGTAGCTTGCACAACCCCCTAGATCATACCCTGCACCATATAATGTACCCTCATCCTCTAGGACTTCTTTAGAAGACACCTTGCATGCTTTCATTGTGGCACAGGGTAAGACAAACCAAAGGTGTGAAGCATTAATCACACATGTTGTGGAAGAGATTAAGGAAATAAAGAGCCAAGTGTCCAAGTTGATGGGCTCTTTGAGTGTGAATGAGCGAGGTAAGTTCCCTTCCCAAACTCAGTCCATACCCCATGGTCAGCACATGGCACAAGAAAATCTGAAAGATGTAAAAGCCATTGTGACAAGAAGTGGTAAATCACTACACATCCCAACAATGAACAAATCTGAGGATGTGGAAAAGAGTCAAGGTAGTAGTGATGCCAAGCTGCCCAAGGACCCTGAGGTTACCAAGAGTCCTGTCAAGGCACTATTCCCTCAAGCCTTAAAATCCAACAAGAAAAATCTAGACCTAAACAATGAAATCCTAGAGAACCTAAGGCAAGTAAAACTTAATCTATCTTTTTTCATGTGATTAAACAAGTTCCTACCTATGCAAAAGTTCTCAAGGATTTGTGTACCATTAAGAGGAACCACCATGTAAAGAAAACAGCATTCCTAACAGAGCAAGTTAATTCTTTAATGGAGCAAATAATTCCCCCAAAATACAAGGATCCTGGCTGTCCAACCATTTCATGTAGCATTGGAAATCATGAGGTTGGATAAGCCTTGCTAGATTTAGGAGCTAGTGTAAACCTGATGTCATTTTCTATTTATGTGCAGCTGGGATTGGGAGAAATAAAACCAACCACTGTTGTATTGCAATTGGCTGACTGTTCAGTCGAAGTACCCCGGGGTGTGGTAGAGGATGTTCTCATTCAAATTGATAAATTTTATTATCCTATTCATCTCCTAATCCTTGACATTACCTCTGCTGTTGACACTAACTCTAAAATTCCTTTAATTTTGAGTAGACCTTTCCTTGCTACTACAAATGCTCTAATTAATTGCAGGAATGGACTCATAAAGCTGTCCTTTGGAAACATGACTCTCGAGGTGAACATTTTCAACGTTGTAAAACAGCCCGAAGATGAGGATGAGAACCACCACTTATACATGATCGAGTCATTCATCGATAAGAGAGTTTCCATAGCTCATGACTTTGATCCTCTTGAATATTTTCTTATTAATTCTAAGATTGATTATATTAATGATAAAACTGATCTAATAGATATTTGTGCTATTTTTGATAAATCTCAGGATTATGGCACTCAAGCATAGCAACCAAAGTTTGAGGAGTTGCCCAAAAGAAGCAAGAAACAAACCCCCTCAAGTGTGGAAGCACCTAAAGTCAAATTGAAGCCACTACCTAAGGGTTTAAAGTATGTTTTTCTCGGTTCAAGTGATACTTTTCCTGTTATTATTTCATCTGAATTGTCTGAGTCTCAAGGTGAGAAATTAATTCGGACCTTAAATGCATATAAATCAGCCTTAAGCTGGAGCATGGCTGATTTAATAAGGCTAATTTAAAAGGAATTAGTCCCCTGATCTATTCTCATAAGATAAATTTGGATGAAGGAACTAGTCCTCATAGAGACCCTCAACGTAGGCTTAACCCCACTATGAAAGAAGTAGTGAAAAATGAAGTGTTGAAACTATTAGATGCGGGAATTATATATCCCATAGTTGATAGTAAATGGGTAAGTCCTACACAAGTCGTTCCTAAAAAGTCTGGAGTCACTGTGGTAAAGAATGACCTAGGAGAGTTAGTCCCTACAAAACTTGTGACTGGGTGGTGAATGTGCATTGATTACATAAAATTAAATGCTACCACCCGGAAAGACCATTTCCCACTCCCTTTTATCGATCAAATTCTTGAGCGTGTAGCTGGTCATCCTTTTTACTGTTTCTTATATGGTTATTCTTGTTATTATCAAATTGAAATTGCATTAGAAGACCAAGATAAAACCATCTTCACCTGTCCTTTTGGTACTTATACTTTTCGTAGAATGCCATTTGGATTGTGTAATGCACCTGCCACTTTTCAACGTTGCATGATGAGCATTTTTAGTGACATGATTGAAAATTGCATGGAGGTTTTTATGGATGACCTAACTTTTTTTGGATCTTCATTTGATGCATGCTTAATGAATTTAGAGGGTCTTAATTCATTATGAGGAAAATGAATTAGTCTTAAATTGGGAAAAAAATGTCATTTTATGGTACAATCCGGTATTGTCTTAGGGCATATTGTTTCTTCTAAGGAGATAGAGGTTGATCAATCTAAGATTGAATTAATTTTTAATTTGCCCACACCTACGATAATAAAGGATGTAAGATCTTTCCTTGGTCATATTGGTTTCTATAGGAGGTTCATACAAAAATTTTCCAACATATCTAGACCATTATGTGCCCTCCTAGTTAAAGATGCCCCATTTGAGTGGACTCAAGCTTGTCAAGAGGCCTTTAAAATGCTGATTGGCAAGCTTACTTCAGCACCTATAATGTAGTCACCTGATTGGACTTTACTCTTTGAAATCATGTGTGATGCTAGTGACTATGCTGTAGGTGCTGTTCTTGGACAGCGAATGGAGGGAAAACCTTTTGTCATTTACTATGCTAGTAAAACCCTGAGTAGTGCTCAAATGAATTACTCCATCACTGAAAAAGAATTGCTCACTGTAGTATTTGCTTTGGACAAATTTTGTGCTTATTTAATTGGTTCTCCTATTCTTATTTTCACAGATCATGCAGCCCTTAAGTACCTTCTTACAAAGAATGATGCTAAGGCACGACCAATACTGTGGATCCTACTCTTGCAAGAATTTGGCATCACCATCAAAGATGAGAAGGGAGTAGAGAACGTAGTGGCTGACCATCTATCAAGGCTAACATTTGAAGACACCTCTGACGACATGCCAATCAAGGATGATTTTCCCAATGAGCATTTACTCTCTATTACTTCTCTACCATGGTTTGCTCATATCGTGAATTATTTGGCTATCAGTGAGATACCGATGGATTGGAGCGCTCAAGACAAGAGGAAATTCTTGAATGAGGTACGTAATTTTTATTGGGATGACCCCTATCTTTTTAAGTATTGCACTGACTAAATTTTAAGGTATTGCATCCCTAATGAAGAGATTTCCAGCGTCTTGGAATTTTGTCACTCCCAGGCTTGTGGGGGCCATTTTTCAATGAAAAAACCGCTGCAAAAATTTTACAGTGTGGATTTTATTGGCCCACCGTGTTTAAGATGCAAATATCTATTGTCGTTCATGTGAAAAATGTCAGAAGTTAGGAGCTATGTCTCGTCGTAATATGATGCCCTTAAACCCAATTTTAGTGATTGAAATCTTCGATTGTTGGGGCACTGATTTTATGGGACAATTTCCTCCTTCCTTCGGATATCAATATATCATTATGGCAATAGATTATGTGTCAAAATGGGTAGAGGCAGCAGCTTGCCAAAGCAATGATAATAGAACGGTAATTAAATTTCTCAAAGAAAATGTGTTATCTCGATTTGGTACACCACGTGCTATAATTAGTGATCGAGGTACACATTTTTGCAACCGTTCCTTTGAAGCTTTGATGAGAAAATATGGGGTGTTACATAATATTTCTACAACTTACCACCCTCAGACTAGTGGACAAGTAGAACTTGCAAATAGGGAAATTAAACAAATTTTAGAAAAAACAGTTAACCCGGATCGCAAAGATTGGTCTTTGAGACTAGTTGATGCGCTTTAGGCTTACCATACAGCTTTTAAAACTCCCTTAGGTATGTCACCTAATAGGCTTGTTTTTGGAAAGCCTTGCCACTTACCTGTGGAGCTCAAGCATCGAGCTTATTGGGCCATCAAGTCCTTCAATTTTGACATAGGAGAGGCGGGTAAGCTTAGGAAATATCAGTTGACCGAGTTAGAAGAGTTAAGAAATGATGCTTATGAGAACTCTAGAATCTATAAGGCGAAGATGAAAGTGTTTCATGATAAAAATATTTTGAGAAAGACATTCAAGCCTAATGATTGGGTGTTCTTATACGATTCTAGACTCCATAAGCATCTAGGAAAACTTCGGTCGAGGTGGACCGGTCCTTTTATAGTGAAAAATGTTTTTGCAAATGGGGCGGTGGAAATTGAGGATACTAGAGATGGTCTGATTTTTAAAGTAAATGGTCAACGCCTTAAAATCTTACTCGTTAGGCAAGATCCGGAAGTGGAAGACATTCCGCTTATGGATCCGGTCTATTCACCTTGACCACACCACAAAGGTATGTTTTTATTTATTTTTTTTCTTTTATTTATTTTGTTTTTAATTAAGTTCATTTCAATTTTAATTTTTAGTTCTTTTTCTAGTTTGATTTAATCTAATTTTTATTTTAACATTTATTTTTATTTTGCTAATACTTTTATTTGGCACACAAACAAGTTTTTTTTCAAAAAAATCAAGAGCCTGTACGCCTAGGCCTGGCCCACAGCACTAGGCCCAAGTCGCACCAGCACACACACCAGCCAGTGCCTAGGCCCAGCACTATGCGCGTTGCAGTGCACAGTGTGCATGCACAACAGCAGCCCAACACGCACACCAACCCGCACCTAGGCCCAGCACTATGCGCGCTGCAGTGCACAGTGTGCACGCACACACACCCCACAGCCCAAGCCGCGGCGCCCACAAGAGCAAGACGCGGCGCCAACTCGTGCCCTGAACATTTTAAACCCAAATCTGCATTATCTTCTACATTTCAACTTTGAGAAGCACAACATGCTTCTCTCTATCTCATCCTCTCTCCAAACCCTCACTTACCCACTCATTGTTACTCAAAATTTCTTGATTCTAACATCATTTCTTGGAGGATTTAGCACTAATATTGCAGATTTTGTTGGAAATTTCTCTAAAAAGCTTGGTACTAAGAGGATTTTTGGTTCATCAAGAAAACTTCAAGTTGGTAGGTATTCCTTCTTCTCTCCAATTTTGAGCATCAAATCGAAATTTCAGGAAGAGGAATGGCATGCAGTTCACATGATGGTGAACAATTTTTAGCTTGTGTGCACTTTTTCTTACAAAGAGAGTTTCCTTTACCTTTTCTTTCACATTGAGGATAATACAATTTTTAAGTTGGGGGTAGAGGAAACGTATTTTTTTCATTGAACTGCTTGGTGTTACTTTCCCTTTTTGTTTGTTTTAAGCATGCTTTGTGTTAGCCTTGGATTTAATTCACATGTCAATGATATGAACTTAATTGAGATAGCATATAGCATTTAGAAGAAGTTAAATCTTGCTTCGGTTTGAGAATAATTTAAGTGTCAATCTTCATTTGGTTTGAGACTCTAGTTTGCGGCAAGATTGTATGATTAGTCTAAAACATTTAGAGAAGTTTTATGTGTGATTGTTTTGTGAATACTTTTGCAGTCTCAACAAGCTCTAGAACTTATTTGATAATCACTTGAGGTGAATTTCTAGGATGCACACTACTTAGGATATGATATAGGCCATTTTTGGACCGTTTGAGCCTTTCAATCTTACTCTTACTATATCTATCGCTAGTTAACTGTTTGAGCCTTTTTCTTGAAAAAAGAATTTGAGCCTTGTTTCTTTCAATAGCCCATTTACTCACCTTTATGAGCCTAAAAATATTTTATCCTTACCTTTCTTTTAAAAGAACTTAGTTATACACATTTGTTGAGAATCACTTAAAAGGAGTAAGGATGGAAGTATGAAAAAAATATATTACTACCATAACCCAAGTACATTAAAGGAGATAAGTTGGGGGTTGTGGAAAGAGTAAAAAAATGAAAAAGAAAGTGAATGGTCTTATACCAAAATAGAAAAGAAAAGAAAAAGAAAAAAAAAGAAAAGAAAAAGAGAAGTGAAGTATGGCAAAGAAAGAAGAAAAGTAAAGAAAAGTGGTGACTTATCGAGAGACATGCTCTCATAAAAAATGGTTGAAAGAGTTGGGTGTTGAAGTAAGGTTATCCAGTGCTTAAAAGAAGGTTGTGTTTAAAACTAAGAGATTAAGTTCTTTTATTGGTTGAATCCTTCCCGTTCTTTCTTAACCTTTACCTTAGTCTAACGTTACAAGCTTATTAAAGACCTATTGATCCAATGTAGTGTGACTTTTCTACAATAGTGAAGAGTGATTTGAAAAATAAGCCTATGGAGCTTGATTTGTGATTGATGTCATGCAATTTATTATGTTTTTAGAGGCCAAGACTTGTATTCATGAATGTTATGCATAGAATCATCCGGATGTTCGGATTAATGGATTGTGGTAAGATTGATGGTTGGATTACTTTTGGACTTGGGTGATATTTAATGATTCTATGTGTTGTGTGTTATGTGCGATTTATGAGACAAAAAGTGAATTGCTCCTAGTTTAACAATAACATTGCTTTACTTTGTCTTGATTCCAACCGTAGAATTCATCTCTTGTTTTCACTTGAATTGCTAGGGACAAGCAATAAGCTAGTTAGGGGTTGTGATGAGAGTCATAAAATGCATCTTAACAGTACTTAATTGTTAGCGTTTTAGGGTTGATCTAGGTTTTAATTGCACTTTTATACGTTAACAACTCTAAAGTGTCATTCTTGGATCATTGATCTATTTCGGTGCATTTTTAGGTACTTTAAGTTCAAAAGAGGAGGAAAAGTTATCATTGCTTGAAGCACAAAGACTCAAAGCATACCAGAGTAAAGGCATGGTTGTGGAAGGACAAATGAAGAGAAATCAAGTCCTAAGTGTGTGCGCTGTGGCCTGAAAATACCCAAGCCTCGGCCTCCAGAACCAAGCCAAAAGAGCAAGAAAGGAGTTTCAGTGAGAGCCGCGGCCTGGACTAGGCAGGACCGTAGCCTCCAGAAAGTGAAGAAATAAAAGACTATGTAGAGCCGCGGCCCAAGGAAGTGAGAGCCATGGCGCGCACACGGTTCCCTTCTCCGAGTTATGACCTAATTAGGACTTTAATGATTGTCTAAACCCTAAAACAACCTTGGACCTTTTGTATTATAAATAGATCACTTAGGGTTTGAGAAAAAGACAATCATTAAGGCTGGAAAGCACAAGAAGACTACTATATTCTCCTCCATCAAAGTGTTCAATAATGAGCCCCATGGCTAACTAATCTCCAAGCAAGGCGAAGGGATGAATCCCTAGGTGTAGTTGTTCTTATTTTCCTTTACTGGTTCAATTGTAGTTGGGATTTATTGTCAAAACATTGTTATGATTTACTCTTTAATTTAATTTGAAGATTTTCTCTTAATCTGGTGATTATATCTTTCTCCTCGATATAAGTCTAGTTATGCTCTTCTTATGTCAAGTTTGTTTGGATGTGATTGAGTCCGGTAGATTTATCTTTTAGGTTTGTCCATTACTGTGATATTGTCATTAAGATATATCGTCGTTTCTTGATAAATCTATAGGATATGTCATATGTGCTTAAAAGTAAAGAGTAATTCATATCAATTACATTAGGGTTTACATATGCTTTGATTGAATATTTGCCGATTGCCTGTTTGGGATGTGAAACTTGCAATTGAGATAAAAACAACTGAATAAAGATTGGAACAAGGCAACGAACCTAGGGTGGATTCCCGGAACCTTGTTGTTCCTTTATTATATTCTTCAATCTATTTACACAATTTTCTCACAATTACTTCATTATCAAAATTCGTATTTTCTCACTTGATTGTTATCGTTCATGCTAAAGTTTGCACTTTTCCTTTGTAGATCGCTTTTCCTCGTGGGATCGACACCTCAACTATACACAATAACGGCGTATTAGTTTGAGTGTAATCAGTTATCAAGAAGCGGCAATATATTTCAATAATAATACTGCAGTAATGGACAAACCTATAAGATAGATCTATCGAAATCAATTGCATCTAACAACTTTGACATAAGAAAAGCTTGACTAGACTTATATAGAGAAGAAGAATGCGATCATCGAATTAAGAAAATCTAAGAGAAGAAGAACATAAATTGCAGCTGTCACATGAATTCAAATCTTTCTTATTTAATCGAAGAGTAAATCATACACAATGTTTAACAATCAATCCATACAACTGAATCAAAGATAGAAATAAGAACAACTACACCTAGAAACTCATCATTTCGCCTTGCTTGGAGTTTAGTTAGACATGGAGTTCATCCTTCATCACCATAAGGAAAAAGAAGATGGAAGCTCTCTTAAAAAACTATCCTCACCCTATTCTCTAAGTCTAAATTCCTATATATAGTTGTATGGAGACGGTTTTGTAGACAGAAGAGTCACCCTAGGGTTTCATTTCAGGTCGTGTGCTTCTGCTGTTGTCTAAGCCCGGTTCTGCTGCTGTCCAGGCCCGATTCTGCTTGACCTTTGTCTACTAAAACTGTCATAACTTTCTCTAGAAAAATCATATTTATGAGCCATAAAATTCTCCAAAAAAATAGACATCCGGATCTTTCCAAGCAGATATGGCTTATCTCCTAGTTCTTCCTGAATCAATACAGTTTAATCCGAAAAAATGACTGATCTGTACAGATAATTCTGGAAATTTAATGAAACTCCTTTCCAAATGCTTGTGAACATGCATAAAATCTTCGTGCTTTAATCTACGTTAGCTTTTCCATCTCTTTTAAATCCAAAATATCTGAAATGCATCGAAATAAATCAATATACTAAGAATGACACTTAAGAATTATTAAGGCATAAATGTGTAATCCAGCCCTAAATCAACCCTAAATGCTAACAAATAAACACTATTAAGATGTATTTTCTGACTCTCATCAGTGGGGTTAAAAGATCAACAGTTAATGGGGAAGAGTTTATGGGTAGAGGAAGTAGTGGGGTTGAAAGATCAGTAGTGGATAGGGTAGAATTTATAGATGGATGGAGCAGTGGTGTTGAAAGATCAAATGTGTTTAGGGAAGAGTACATGAAAGTTGAGAATGAGAGTGGGGATGATGATTCATAGGATTCTGATTTCTATGATAATGATTATGTTAATAGAGATGATGACACTAACTTTGATAATAATGTAGACCCATGAATTGAGAGAGACTTTAATGAGAGCCTAAGGGAGCTAAACATAGGAGAATGGGTGGGAATGAACACTAATGTAGGTATTGATGAGGGTGGAAGTGATAGTGATGCTTGCTCTGATGAGTTTCATAGCATGGATAGTGATTTTTATATGGGAGAAATGAGGATGCTTCCTTAGTTTAGCCTAAGACAGACATACAAGACCCAAAATTTTCCAATAGCATGGAGTTCGCTTCAATTGGGCAAATTAAACAAGCCATTGTTGAGTATGTTGTGAAGAATAGGTTCAACATTCAAACAAAGAAAAATGACAAGACAATGGTTCAAGTCAAGTGCAAACCAAGGTGCCCATGGAAAATTTATGTCAGTTGTATCCCTATAGACCCCATATAAAGGGTGAAAATTTTAACTAATGTGCACACTTGTTGTAAAGAAATGTACAATAAGAAGATGAGTTCTAAACTACTAGCAAGAAAGTACATTTAGAAATTTAGTTCTAATCCTAAATGGGGGTTGACCAAATTTCAAGATGCAGTTAAGAGGGACTATGTGATAACAGTCCCACTAATCAAGTTGTCCAGAGCTAAGAAAAAAACAATTAATACCATAGAGAGGGACTACAAAGGGCAATATAAACAGATTCCTAACTATGGTTCTGAAGTGATTAGAGTAAATCTTAGGAGTATATTTATTTCTAAGCTTGACATTCTATTGCTTCAGAGATTGTATGTATGTCTTGAACCTTGCAAAAAGGGATTCTTAACTAGTTGTAGACCTCTGATTCACTTAGATAGTTGTTGGTTGAAAGTGAAGTATGAGGCTAAGTTGTTGGCTGCAATATGAGTATATGCCAATGATGGCATGTATCTAATTGTGGTTGTTATGGTTGAAAACGAGACCAAGGAATCATGGACTTGGTTTCTAAAGTTGTTAGAAGAATATCTGAATGGAAATCCCTATGAGTGGACCTTTATTTCAGACAAGCAAAAAATAGGTTCACATTCTTATTCTACTGAATTTGTGCTTATAAGCTTATATCACTACTAACTTATTATTTTTTCATGTAGGGATTGGTCCCAGCCCTTGAAGAGTTGTTTCCTGAAAATAAGCACAGGTTTTTTGTAAGACATTTACACTAGAACTTCAAGCAAAAACACCTTGAATGGGGTTGAAAGATGTTTTGTGGTATACTTCCAGAGAAACATATGTGGAGGCATATGACAAGTGCATGTAGAACATGAATGAGTTGTTAGAGGATGCTTATAAGTGGATACAATACATGCCCCTCAGAATTGGTCCAGGCCACACTTTAGTACATTCCCAAAGTGTTATATGCTTCTTAACAACCTACGTGAATCATTCAACATAAGCATATTAGATGCTAAGGAGAAACCAATTAAGAGCATTTGTGGCAAAAAATAATTCAATGCAGAATTTAAGTCCTAATCAAATCTGTTCAAAAAGAAATTAGACAAGAACAAGGAGTTATCTTCAATTTGTTGGCCAAATCTATATGGTGGGCCCAAGGTTAGAGTGTTGTGCATAAGAGGTATTTGGTATGTTGTTGATTTAGTTAATTATATATGCACAAGTAGAAGATGGGACTTGATTGGAATTCCATATGCCCATATTATTTCAGCTATTACTGAAAAAAGGGATTCCCCAAAAAAGTATCTTACTGATTGTTATAAGGTGTCCACTTTCAAGAAGGCATATGCTCCCATCATTAATCCTATCAATAGACCCAATTTTTTTTCCAAAAATCAACCATGGAGACATTATACCCTCATTATTAACAATTGCATTGTTGGAAAGCCCAAAACTAATAGGAGAAGACACCAAAATGAGATAGTGAGGCCAAATAGGAAAAAAAATTAAGGGTTACTTTCAAAGTTAAGTGTATTGTTTGTGGCAATTGATGAGTCTTAAATATTGCATATTTTAGACCCTTAACTTATATTTGTTATGCTCTTAGTTAGTAGTATTTCACTTTATTTTACGTCTTTCTTGTGTTTTATGTATTTTTACAGGTTTGTGGAGAAAATGAAGCATTTCAGGAGATGTGAAGCTTCTGGAGACATTGCGATCGATCGCACGTGATATGTGATCGAGCGCACCTGCGCTCGAGCGCACCTGCCTATGAACGAGAGCATGGTCAACATCCCACACCGAAATATTTGAAGTTCAGTGCATCTGCGATCGATCGTAGCAGACATGCGATCGAGCGCACATGAGATCGTGCGCACAAGACATGCGATCGATCGTACCTGCGATCGATCGCACCACACTGCGATCGAGCGCACACGGGCAGTATCCCACATCGAATCTGCAACCCATATTGCTCCGGGTCTTCCTCTATATAAACATCATTTGGCTTCATAATTCAGTGTACAATTCCTGAGCCATTTTGGTGTTTACCGGTGGAGTTCCGCCAGCATTTTGGTGGATCCCGAAGGCATTGCTACCACAAGGGGAAGCGCTGCCCGTCAGCGAGTGGAATTTCTCCCATGTAAATTTTTTTATTTATTTCTTTATATTCAATTGTTTTAGTTTAAATGTTTAGCACTTTTCATTATAGTTTTATAGTTATGAGTGGCTAGACTCTTCAGCTAAGGTTGAAGATGAAGCCCAGCCGTTGTTTGGCGTAGTAGTTCAGATTTGCTTGTACAAATCTGACAATTTTTAGTATAAATGTTCTGTCAATTATTTGAGTTAATCTTATAATTGATTGAGTTTAAATTGTCTGTTGGATTTTCTTTGTGTTTCATCTGATGGATACATTGAATGCTTTTCGATTAAATTGGATTCCCTTTGTGATTTGTTGAGAGCGGATACATTGGGCACTTTTAGTTTAGTTGGGATATTCTTTGTTTTTTGTCTTATAGTTTGATTCATTGAATGTTTTGATAGGCTATATTTTTAGAACATGCATGCTTAACTTCGGTGGGGTGGATTCGGAAACCTTAGTGCTTTTTATTATTAGTTTTAAAATCAATTTAATTTAGTTTTAATTTATTTTGCAAATTATCATTCAAAATTCGGAACTAGGTTAAGATAGAGTTAGTTTAGATTAAAAATTATATTTTCACAACGCAATTCCCTGTGGATTCGACCTCGCACTTGCACAACGCTATACTGCAAACGACTCGTGCGCTTGCGAGTAATTTAAAACTCACAACAAGTTTTTGGCGCCGTCGCCGGGGAGTTGTTTGGTTTGCGAAAATTTTTTGTCTGAATTGATTTTATTTTTCTACTAGTTAATTTAATTTAGAAAAAAAAAATTTGAGTTTTTTGTTTGCTTTATTCTGTTGCTTCTGCTGGTTAGTATCTCATTATTTTTTTAGTTGGTGTATGTTTGGTCGGAGATCCTTGGACTTAGATTTGATACATTTAGATCCCGACTTAGAAAGAACTCTTAGGAGACAGAAAAGAGCGCTAGTTGAGAGAGTGACTGTTGAGATGGCAAAGAATTATAGGAATGCAAATCATCCTGAACATGTAGAGCAACCTAGAGCTTGGAACGTGGACTCCACTACATCCCTTAGGGACTTGTTCGCACCCGTTGCGACTAACTCATCCTCTTGCATAGTGTTGCCACCGACCAATGCCACCCACTTTGACTTGAAGCCACATGTCATCCAACTCTTACCCTCATTCTATGGCTTAGATCTTGAAAATCCTTATAGCCATGTGAAGAAGTTCAAAGACATTTGTGCCACATTCAAATTCCAGAACTTCTCTGAAGAGTCAGTCCATCTTCGACTCTTCCCTTTTTCTCTTCACGATAGAGCTAGGGCGTGGTTGGATTCCAACACACCCGGGTCTATTACATCTTGGGAAAACCTACTTGGCAAATTTTACCATAAGTTTTTCCCAATGTCTAGAGTGAATGAGTGCCGAAAGGAGATTAGCTCTTTCACTCAGGACGAGGAGGAGAAGTTCTCCGAAAGCTGGGAGCGCTTTAAAGAGTTACTGATCAGATGCCCTCCACATGGATATGAGAAGTGGAGACTCGTTCAATTCTTCTACCAAGGTTTGACTTAACCCAACCGTAGCATGATCAAGTCTATGAATGGGGGGGCATTCTTGAGTCTGACAGGAGACGAAGCATACATGGCATTGGACAAGTTGTCCGACAACTCACAGCAGTGGGATTTTTCATGCTGTCGAGATAAGTCCATTCGTGCTCCTAAGAGGGGAGGCATCTATGAGGTCAGGGAGGACGCTGATTTAAGGATAAAATTAGATGCCCTCACCAAGAAGATTGACGCTCTCACTGTGAGCCAATCCATCAATGCTGCCAACACATTCAATGTTGAAAGCTGTTCCATCTGTGCTAGTCCCATGCATCTAGCACAGAATTGCCCATCAATGCCGGCTTGTGCCGAGTATCCTATGGAACAAGTAAATGCTTTCAATGACTTTCGAAGGCAGTCAAATGGATTGTACTCCGAGACGTACAATCCAGGGTGGCGGAACCACCCAAATTTTTCATGGAGGCAGAACCAACCAATGAATCAGGGAGGAGCCTCTCATCATGCTCAAAATCAATATCCTCCCGGATTTGCCCCACAAATTCCTAATCATGGTCATTCTGCCCATCCAGCACCTTCACCTGCTTACCACGCACCCACCCAAACACCAGCGCCAGTTTCACAGTCGCTTGAGGACACCCTTAAGGAGTTCATGAAGGCGACTAGCCAAAATATGAGCGATGTGAGGAGTGCAACAATGGTAAACACCCATGCAATTGCCAAGCTGGAGAGTCAAATAGGGCAAATTGCAAGTCACTTGGGTGAGAGAGAGAAAGGAAAGTTCCCCAGTCAGCCCGTGCAGAACCCAAAAGGATAATTTATGGTTGAGAGTTCATCAACTCCTACACATGGGGAGGAACAAGTATAGTCGATTGTCACACTGAGGTCTGGGAGACAAGTGGACAATCGAGTGGAAGAGAGCCCTGCTATGTAGTAAGGGCAAGGGAGTGGCAACACAGAGAAGAGAGATGCTGAGCCATCTACAGCCACACCTACTGAGAAAGACCCTCCTAGGTCGTTTGTACCTAGAGCGCCCTACCTCGAGAGATTACAGGCACCCAAGAAAGTAGGGAAGTATGAGGAAATTCTGGAGGTATTCGAGCAAGTCCAAATCAATATCCCATTTTTGGATGTCATCCATCAAGTGCCATCATATGCCAAGTTTTTAAAGGACTTGGTCACTATCAAGAGGAGGACGAATGTCCCAAAGAAGGCATTTTTGACCGAGCAGGTCAGTTCAATCCTTCAGCGCAAGCTACCCATCAAGTATAAGGACCCAAGGTGTCCTACCATCTCTTGCACGATAGGAGTCAGCCATATTGAGAGGGCCCTTTTGGATCTAGGGGCGAGTGTGAATCTTCTACCTTACTCAGTCTATGTGCAGTTGGGGTTAGGAGAATTGAAGCCCATATCCACGACGCTTCAATTGGCTGACAGGTCAGTGAAAAGACCACGAGGGATAGTTGAGGATGTTTTGATAAAAGTGGATAAGTTCTATTTCCCCGTGGATTTTATTGTGCTTGACACAGAGCCGGTTCAGAATGTAGGGATTCAAATACCGGTGATTCTAGGGCAACCATTCTTAGCTATGGCTAACGCCCTAATCAATTGTAGGACAGGGGTGATGAAGATCTCCTTCGGAAATATGACAGTGGAGTTGAACATTTTTGATATCACTAGGCAACCACTGGAATATGATGAAGTGAGAGATGTATGCTTGATAGAGGAGATTCTTGAGGATACTGTGGATGAATCAAGCATTGAGGATCCCATGGAGGCATGCTTTGCTCATTTTGGAGAGGACTTGGGTTTAGATAAGTTACTCGAGGAAGTAAATGCCATTTTGGAGTCTGATCCTCAAGAAAACAAGGAGGATGAGGAGAAGGTGTCACCAGAACCTCAAAAGAAGGAACTTAAGCCTTTACCAGATAATCTTAAGTATAAGTTCCTGGGTCCAGCATACTGTTTGCCTGTGATAATAGCTTCAGATTTGGGAGAGGCTCAAGAGGAGAAATTATTAGATGTTTTAAGAGAGCACAAGGAAGCTATCGGCTGGACCATTGATGATATTAAGGGAATCAGCCCCTCGGTTGTGATGCACATGATACATTTGGAGGAAGATGCTAAGCCATCGAGGGAGCCACAAAGAAGGCTCAACCCTACTATGCAAGAGGTTATGAGGGCAGAGGTTATTAAGCTGTTAGATGCAGGGATCATTTATCCCATCTCTGATAGCAAGTGGGTGAGCCCCATTCATGTCGTGCCCAAGCGAGCTGGATTAACGGTAGTAAAGAATAAGGACGATGAGTTGATGCCAACTCGTGTGTAGTCTGGGTGGAGAGTGTGTATAGACTACCGTAAGCTGAACATTGCCACAAGGAAGGATCGCTTTCCACTTCCATTTATTGATCAGATGGTGGAGTGTTTGGCTGGGCACGATTATTATTGCTTTTTGGATGGTTATTCTGGATATAACCAGGTTCTCGTGGACCCTGAAGATCAGGAGAAGACGACATTTACCTGTCCCTTTGGGACCTTCGCCTACCGTCGCATGCCCTTTGGGTTATGCAATGTGCCCGTCACTTTTCAGCGGTGCATGGTCAGTATATTCTCTGACATGGTAGAGCGGTTCTTGGAGATTTTCATGGACGACTTCTCCGTCTTCGGTTCAACATTTGAGGAGTGCCTGCACCGTTTCTCTTTGGTTTTGGTACGGTGCAAGGAGAAGAACCTGGTGCTTAATTGGGAGAAGTGCCATTTTATGGTCAAGCAAGGAATTGTGCTGGGGCATGTCGTATCTCATCGAGGGATTGAGGTCGACAAAGCGAAGATGGATTTGATTTCCAGCCTTCCACCCCCACGTACGGTGAAAGAGGTTCGATCTTTTCTGGGCCATGCAGGTTTCTATAGGCGATTTATCCAGAATTTCAGCAAGATCGCCAGGCCCATGTGCAAGTTGTTGCTAAAAGATGCCCCATTTCTATTTGATGAGGATTGTAAGAAAGCATTTGGGGATCTGAAGAAAATTCTGACGTCCACACCCATTATTCAGCCACCTAACTGGGATGTTCCTTTTGAGATTATGTGTGACGCATCAGACTATGCTGTTGGAGTTGTTTTGGGGCAGCGTGTTGATAAACTTCCCCATGCTATCTATTATGCAAGTCGAACTCTAAACGGCACACAACTCAATTACTCTACCACTGAGAAGGAGTTACTTGCAGTCGTTTTTGCATTAGACAAGTTCAGATCCTACTTGTTAGGATCTAAAGTCATTATCTACTCGGACCATGCTGCATTGAAGTATCTTTTCTCTAAAAAAGATGCTAAATCTTATCTTATCCGATGGATCTTGCTACTTCAAGAGTTCGACATTGAGATTCGGGATAAGAAAGGTTCGAAAAATGTGGTGGCGGACCATTTGTCTAGATTGATTGTGGAATTCAGTGAGGCTGCCACTCCCATTTTTGAGACCTTTCCTGATGAGCAATTGATGCACATTGCTCACAGTCCCGCACCATGGTTTGCTGACATAGTGAACTATCTTGTCACCGGACACATGCCCTTGCATTGGGGGAGGCAAGATAAATCAAAATTTTTTGCCATGGTAAAACACTTTTTCTGGGACGATCCTTACCTGTTCAAGTATTGTCCTGATCCGATCATTAGACGGTGTATTCCTGAGCATGACCAATCTAATGTCATCGCCTTTTGTCATGATCATGCATGTGGAGGCCATTTTAGTGCTAAAAAGACCGCTACAAAGATTTTGTAGTGTGGATTTTATTGGCCTACCCTGTTCCAGGACTCTCACACCTACTGTATATCTTGTGAGCGTTGTCAAAAGCTAGGGAGTCTTTCTAGGAGAAATATGATGCCCCTCAACCCTATTCTGATTGTTGATATTTTTGACGTGTGGGACATTGATTTCATGGGACCATTCCCAAACTCCTTTGGCTACTTATACATTCTAGTTGCTGTGGACTATCTGTCCAAGTGGGTGGAGGCCGTTGCGTGCAAGACCAATGACCACAGAGTTGTGGTCCAGTTCTTGAAAGACACTACTTTTGCTCGTTTTGGTACGCCTCGAGCAATCATAAGTGATAGAGGTAAGCACTTTTGCAACAAGATCTTTGAGCAGTTGATGAAGAAGTATTGTATCACGCACAAAGTTTCCATCCCATATCACCCACAGACGAGTGGTCAAGTGGAAATTTCAAATCGCGAGATCAAACAAATTTTGGAAAAGACTGTGAACCCTAATAGAAAGGATTGGTCTTTGCGATTGACGGATGCACTGTGGGCATATCGGACAGCTTTCAAGACGCCAATTGGCATGTCTCCCTATCGCATTGTATACGGAAAGGCATGTCACCTTCCAGTTGAATTAGAGCATCGTGCGTATTGGGCTGTCAAGCAACTAAATTTCAATTTTTCCAAGGCTGGCTCACAACGGAAGCTCCAACTTAATAAATTGGAGGAGCTGCGGAATGATGCATATGAGTGTGCCCGATCATACAAAGCACAAATGAAGAAGACTCATGACCAAAACATTTTGAGACGAGCTTTTGAGCTGGGTTAGAAAGTTCTTCTTTATAATTCGCGCCTGCATCTTTTTCCAGGCAAGCTCAAATCCCGATGGTCAGGCCCATTCATTATTCGATCAATTTTTCCTCATGGGGCCATCGAGATTGAGGATCCTAAGAATGGTAATACTTTCAAGGTAAATGGACAGAGGCTAAAACCATTCTTAGAGTTGAGGAGTCCGGACATTGAGACGATACTGCTAGAGGATCCTAGTTACTCAAATTGAGTGTAGTATTCTAGGGAGAGTCTGGCTGAAGACGTTAAACTTAGCACTCATGGGAGGCACCCCACAGCTTATCTTTTCTTTTGTTTATTTATTATTTCGCATTTTTATGATTAATGTTTCTTTCCAGTATTTTTTGTTTTCCAGTTTTTATTTTTCAGGGACAAAGCGTACTTCAGTTCAAGTTTGGGGGTACGCTATGAGCCATACCAGTCCGATAGTTCTCCATATCTTAGGTCAGCTCTTTCCATATTAGTCACACATTGGGGTTAATGTGTAATTTAAGTTTGGGGGTATGGGAGACACATCACACACTTTGTCCTAATTTGTTGTCTTTTCGTCATAGAGATAAATGCATGCTCATGTTATCATGAAATTTTGGTTGATCTAAACATTTTCTGTGATGTGATGTCATTGGTGAGCTTAACATTTTGAACACATGATCTGGTGATAAATTTTAAAATTTAGTTACTTACCTTAGGCATTTGAGAATTCACATGTTTGATCTAATCTAACACGAGCACATTAGCACAAATTATGTGAGGTATGACACGTGATTTTAATGTGTATTTTTCCTTATCTTAACTGAAACTGGATGACTTGTTGGTTGAACACTTGGGCATAAAGAAAGAAAAAAAAATTAATTACTATAACTTTCCGCTGAGTAACTGGACCTCTTGCCTCAGTAAGCAGTGAGTGTTCACGTCAAAAGGTGGAATTTTGCTTGGTAATATTAAGGTCGGTTTAATTTCGTAGCCTTTTTTACTCGAGTTAGTATGTCCTTAGGGGTGTCTTTACACCTAATGCCCTAAAACCACCTGGTTTGGGAGTCATTGACTCAACACTCGTTACATGGGTCAATTAGAAAGCTTAAGGGAACTAAACATAGCCGTGCCTTATTATATAAAAAAAAAAAGAGAAAAAAAATAAAAATAATAATAACTATGCCTTTTCATTCATTTTTTATGGGAAATTTGGTGAATCTTGAGACATGGAGACCTTACACATTAGAGTTACTTGGAAGCTTCATTTTTATATGCTAATTCACCTTACACTGATTCAAGCTTGTGATGCCTTATCCTGCCTTTTGTAAGTAATTAGATTTTAACATTTCTATTCATTACGAAGATGGGTTTACCTTTTTAAGCTTGCTTATGAATGAATATCATGGTGATGCGTGCTCCTTAAATTTTTGGATACCATGAGTGATGACTTTATCTTTATGTTCTTTGTTTTTCATTGAGTCTTTTATTTTGTTTTGCTAAGGGACTAGCAAAATATAAGTTTGGGGGTATTTAATGAGTCTTAAATATTGCATATTTTAGACCCTTAACTTATATTTGTTATGCTCTTAGTTAGTAGTATTTCACTTTATTTTACGTCTTTCTTGTGTTTTATGTATTTTTACAGGTTTGTGGAGAAAATGAAGCATTTCAGGAGATGTGAAGCTTCTGGAGACATTGCGATCGATCGCACATGATATGCGATCGAGCGCACCTGCACTCGAGCGCACCTGCCTACGAACGAGCGCATGGTCAACATCCCACATCGAAATATTTGAAGTTCAGTGCATCTGCGATCGATCGTAGCAGACATGCGATCGAGTGCATATGAGATCGTGCGCACAAGACATGCGACCGAGCGCACACGGGCAGTATCCCACATCGAATCTGCAACCCATATTGCTCTGGGTCTTCCTCTATATAAACACCATTTGGCTTCATAATTTAGTGTACAATTCCTGAGCCACTTTGGTGTTTACCGGTGGACTTCCGCCAGCATTTTGGTGGATCCCGAAGGCATTGCTACCACAAGGGGAAGCGCCACCCGTCAGCGAGTGGAATTTCTCCCATGTAAAGTTTTTTATTTATTTCTTTATATTCAGTTGTTTTAGTTTAAATGTTTAGCACTTTTTATTATAGTTTTATAGTTATGAGTGGCTAGACTCTTCAGCTAAGGTTGAAGATGAAGCCCCGCCGTTGTTTGGCGTAGTAGTTCAGATTTGCTTGTACAAATCTGACAATTTTTAGTATAAATGTTCTGTCAATTATTTGAGTTAATCTTATAATTGATTGAGTTTAAATTGTCTGTTGGATTTTCTTTGTGTTTCATCTGATGGATACATTGAATGCTTTTCGATTAAATTGGATTCCTTTTGTGATTTGTTGAGAGTGGATACATTGGGTGCTTTTGGTTTAGTTGGGATATTCTTTGTTTTTTGTCTTATAGTTGGATTCATTGAATGTTTTGATAGGCTATATTTTTAGAACATGTATGCTTAACTTCGGTGAGGTGGATTCAGAAACCTTAGTGCTTTTTATTATTAGTTTTAAAATCAATTTAATTTAGTTTTAATTTATTTTGCAAATTATCATTCAAAATTCGGAACTAGGTTAAGATAGAGTTAGTTTAGATTAAAAATTATATTTTCACAACATAATTCCCTGTGGATTCGACCTCGCACTTGCACAACGCTATACTGCAAACGACTCGTGCGCTTGCGAGTAATTTAAAACTCACAACAGCAATGAAGGGTTCAATAGAAGGATATGTGGAAGGAGAAATGAAGAGAGGCTGGATCTACTTTTGCAGCAGAATCACAGCACATAACACCTACATCTGAGCAACCGCAACCTATGCCACCTGCATCTAGCTAGTCTATCACATTTGTATGTACTAATTTTCTCATTTACTAACCCTTACTAAATTTTGTTATTGTACTTATATGTGTATTTCCTAACTATGCAGCCTGAAAATAATGGTGGCAATCCCTATGGCCAATCTAGCATATCTAGGAAATATAGGTCTAGAAGACAAGCTAGGCCAATATGTACTAGTTTTCTCTTTTACTAACCTCTAATGAATTATGTTATTGTAATTCTATGTGTACTTATATATGTATTGTCTAACTATTCAGGTTGAAAACAATGGTGGCAATATCACTAGCAATTCTACACCTAGGCCTCCTCCACCAACATCTGCCCAATTAAGCACATCTAGGCAACGTAGGCAAACTAGACAAGTTAGGCCAGTATGTACTAGTTTTCTCTTTTACTATCTAATGAATTCGGGCCATTATATGTGTACTTATATGTGTATTCTTTATTAAATTTTTATTACTTGACTATGCAGATCCAAAACAATGGTGACAATCCAACCACCACTTCTGCGCCTAGGCCTCCTCCACCAACAACAACACCAACGCCACCTGCAGTAGCACTATGAGCATCCACAGCAACACCAATACCAATTGCAACAACACCAAGAGAAAAATTCGATATGAGTATGTCATGTGCTTTAATAAGTTTTAATATTTATTTATTCTCACAACTTATTTGTGCACTTTTATAGTTGTAGGTTCAAAGAATGTCAGCAACACACCCCTTTATGGTCCAAGAGTTGTTAGGTGGATGATGCCACAGGTTTGTTCTCTACAACTTGTATATTTTTTGCTTTCCATTCTCTTCTGTTTATGGTGATATAACTTCAAATTACTGATTGGTTGCTCCATTTTAGTCTACCATCCTTGCTCCAACCTCTGTACCACCATATTATAAAGGGCTTGAAGAGATATCATGTTCACAAAGCACCCAACTAAGCTATTTAACACCTATACTTCCACAACAACTCCTAAGAAGATCATCCAAGAAGAAGGCAAAGTCAGTTGGTGGATCCAATTAGATGTGAAATGAAAACAAGATCGAAAAAGTAGCTCAGTTTTTGTGAACCTATGATGTCTTATTTTTTTATATGGATTGTTAGGAAATGAACAGCTTGGATGTATTTTGTATAGTTTGATGAATTTGGATGTTGTTCTAAAAAGAGTTCACTCGAATAAATAGAGTGAATAAGATTTTTTTGTTATGCTTCAATAGTATGCAGTGGCTAAATGAGACTCATTGTTTTGTAAAGTGCTCAAAAACTTAATTGAAAAAATAAAACTGAATCAATGGTGAATTGAACTTTTTAGTTGGAAGAATTTCTTATATCTTTGTGAATGAATGGATTGTATTTTATTAGTATGTTGTATGCATAAGAGTGTAACATATTTCAAACAATGAAATGGATTGTTGGAAGGTAGTAGTATAGAACTGACTCTGGTAACTAAGGACATAGCACATTTAACTTGCTTTGAATCTATCAAACCAAACAAGTATGACAGATGTTTTTACAATCAAATTGAAGACAAAAAAAATCAACAAATACAGGTGAAAATTCCATTAAACTAGAGATAGGAATTACACAGCATAGCATTATAAAGTTGTCGTAATCCACACCACCTACTTCCAATAAACTAAAAAAAATGATCAAGTTCAGAAAACTAGTATACATACTGCCTAACCTGCAATAACCATTTGCCCTAAACTTGAAATCATCCTCTGCCACATAAGCCAACAAAGGAAATTGCAAAATAGAGACCCAATGCCTAACTCGAAATCACCTTCTACCCTAAAACAAAATCATTGTCTGCCACATAACACGGTAAAAGAAATTGCAAAATAGAGACTCAATGCCCACCTTGAAATCATATTCTACCCTAAACCAAAATCATCCTCTGCCACATAACCCAATAATAGAATTTGCAAAATCTCCTTCTTTCTATCTCTCATTCTCATGATTTAATGCTCTTTTTCTATCCTCTCAGTTTTTCATAGAAGTCCCAAAATCACATGACTAGATCTCTCATCTACAAGAGGATCGTGCCAAGCAAAAAACCGACAGTGGCCACTTACTTGAATCCCAAGCAAATCAGAGATTAATTTCTTTACAATACCCAAAAAACAAATGAAAATCATATCCATTCCTAGCTCCATAATTAGTTTTTGCATCCTATGAACCTCCTCCCAGGATTCGCTACAGTCCATGAAGTCTTTATGGAGGTTTGCTTACCGCAATAACATCTAGGGAGGATGACTGACCTTGATGAAGATGACGAAGACATGGCTAAAGAATTGGGATGGAGGAATAGGTTTAACAGGCTCTGTTTCTCTCTAAGAGCAACAGAGACTTCCTCGGGCTTTTACAAGAGGCAGAGTTTTTGGGGGGTCATTTCCCACTCACATTAGCCACCTCAGCTTCCTACGTGTACTTTGACAGCAAAAATATATGGAGGATGGATAGAAGGACCTGATTGATACCGAAATATAAGTTAATGATTAAATCGCAAAATTTTAAAGTTCAATGACCAAAATAGAAAGTGAGTCAAACCTTAAGAAAAGCATTGCATATTAAACCTTTAAAAATTATTTTAACAATTATAAACCAAAACTATTGGTAAATCAAATTCAAACAATACCTTAACTCAAACATGCTCATGTGAACTCTTCTCACATTCCAAATTGTCATTATAATCAAAACCCCTTGAAAAGAAATAACTGAACAAATAGAGAGATATATCCAATAGGGTCACCTAATGATCAAGAAGATGTTCAAATCACTTTAATTGAGATGGTGCTTTCTTACGATTATAAGAAAGCTTGCTTGTGATACCCATTTTCTTTTCATACTCATCCAAAATCATTTGAAGAGTAAAATACTAACAAACCAACTCATGAAAAGACACTATGGGCATGTTTGGAAGGGGTTTTTAAAAACTGTTTTCAGTTTTCAAAAACTAAAATTAGTTTTCAAAAACATGTTTGGAAAACACTTTTCAAAAATAATTTTCTAAAACAGTTTTCAAAATACTATTTTTCAAAAACAGGTTTTAGAAAACTCCAAATTGGAGTTTTCAGACCTAAAACTCTGTTCACTTTTCACTTTTATACAAAATCCTTTCTCAACTCTCAGAACTCTTCTCTCTTCAATCTTTTTCTCTCTTGTGAACGGCGGCAATTATAGTGTGCTTCCCAGAGGAAAACTACTTTAGAAGATCAGTTTAGCCCAGTTCCCTTCCAATCACTTCCTCAGATTCTAGATCCCTCTCTCAGGTTCATCGATCCTCTCAAATTTCACCAAGTCGTTTTTTTTTATTTTTTGTGCTTTTTTTTGTCCTTTGTTTTAATCCTCCGTTCGTCTTCCTTTGATGTGGATCTTTGGGATTTTTCTATTTCAATCACAATTCCATGACAGGTTTTTGTTTTCCGAAGTGATGGGATTGGTTTCTGCTTTGCTGTGCTTGGTTTCTTGATAATATGAAGTGCTATTCCATGACAGGTTTTTTGTTTTCCGAAAGTGATGGGATTGGTTTCTGTTCTGTTGTGCTTGATTTCTCAATAATCTGAAATGGGTCTTTTTGGATGTGTTAAGGAGTGATCTGGAGTTTCAAATTTATGGGTTTTTTCATTAGTGAAACATCCTCAATGGTTTTTCAATGGACACCTTTCAATATCCATTGATTTAAATCCTTAACAAAGAAAAAGAAAAAGAATAAGGGCAGACCTTGCTTACGTGTTGTGTTTTTTGGATTAAAATAAAAATTTACCATTAGAAGAGAAAGAAAATTTGAATTTACTTTCATTTTTGAAAACTGAGAAAAATATGAAATTTTATTTCCAATTAAGAAAAAATTTTGTTTTTTTGGTGCTTGATTGGTTGCTGGCTGAAGGTGTGGAAGATGAAGCACAATGGAAAAAGGAGTTTCTCTAAAAATATTTGATTTTTATTGTTTATTTTTCTCTTAGCTTACATATTTAGTCTCAAGGCGTTTAATGTATAAATTTTGGGAAATAATGCTTTAGAAATTTAGGGACTGATTTATTTGTTGTGCCAAAAGGAAAATGTAATTGGGGTGGCTGTTTGGATTAAGAAAAAAATAGTAACTTTTGGATTGTTGTGCATTGATAATCTGATTTTAATGTGATACATGTGTTTATGTCAGCAAAATACATTACAATTCGATTACCCGTTTATATTGTTGGGTTTTGACTGTGTATTGTTTTGTGTGTGAATGAGTTTGGAAACATGTCGAATGACGATATGATTATAAAACTAAAATCAAGTTTGCATTTTACATATGGTCAAGAATCATGGCCCTGTAAAGATGTAAATCAGTATCTGCCATTTCAATCAAATGTATAATTTTCATGGCATCAATCTCCACCACCAACTTGTTAAAGCCTTCCGCCTTAGCGAGAAGAAGACCATCACGCAAGCCCCACAACTCTACCTAAACACTGGAAGAGACCCCCAAATTTCTTATGTAGCCAGCCAAGAACTGACCCTTCTTATCTCTAAATAAACCCCTGCCCCTGCAGAACCAGGGTTACCCAAAGAAGAGCCATCATAATTAAGCTTGATATAGCCAGGATTTCCTGAGTGTATAAAAATACAAAATAGTTTAAAAAAACACAAAATTAAAGAAAGAAACCCAACTTTTTGTTTGATTAGCAAGAAAGATGAAATAGAAAGAGAGAGAAAAAAAAAAAGGAGGCCTTCACTAAACCAAACAGAAAATAGAAGTAGAAACTAGTAAAAGAGGGAAAATTGAAACCTAGAGATTAGGAAGTTGATGTGTAGTGAAAAAGTACCTTCAGAGTTGGTTGAGAAAGCAGGATAGAGGAAGAGAAAGAAGGAGAGAAGAGAAAGATGAGCATTTAATTTTTGAGAAGGAGAGAAGAGAAGTATTCATATAATTTTTGAGAAACTTTTAATTAGTTTAGTTTATTGCATGAAATTCATGAGTACATTTATAGTAATACATTGGCGACATCCACTTTGAGAAGCTGTGCTCAATGACTATTCCTTACTTTATATTCCTCAATTCTGTCACAATTTAGCTAATATACTTAGAATTGTATTTTCGATATATTTTTTTTTGGGGTTTATGGGATGATGGAATGACATTTTCATATTACTAGTAAAACTCAAATTGAAACTGAAGAATTGACTTTGACCTTTGATCCTGACTATGTTAACTTGCAGGGAAGTGTACGCGGTATCAATCGTTGGCCTTTTTCATATTGTTGTAACCAATTTGTTGGATTTAACAAGGCTACAGGTTCCTATACTTCTTGACCTGCTAAAACATATTTTACTTTCCTTAGAACAGTTACATAATCCATTATATCATGTTCAAATAGGAGCCTATGAGGTGTGCAGGGACTGTTCCATCTGTTAGTAAATTGGTATTAAGTTTCAATGGTTATCTTAGCAAGTTTAATGCTAGTATTGTCTTATCAAAGCCCAGACTATAAATTCATAAGAACAACTTCATCATGCTTATGGAATGCAATGATTTAGAATCTTAGATCTTATACCTCATGTTGTCTGTAACTGCCCTAGCTCTGTAACTCTATTACAGACTCACCTTCCTAGACTCTTTAGGAGACCGAATCAATGTTTTCGAAAACTTTAAATTAAATCTTGTGAGTAATTTAGTTGTAAATTAGATTGTTGATTGTAATCATAGTCAATTAATCATCTCCTAGATTACTTATAAAAAAAATCAATGCATTGTTGATTGTAATCATAGTCAATGATTGGGTTTTGTGTGTGCATATGTTTTAGTTTATCCAATTAATGATAACTTCAATACATCCAATTGTAGTAGTTATCCCATAAAACAAATTGTAGTAGTTATATTATATATAAGGCTTAGTGAATAGATTAGTGCATGTTCTTGCACTGAATATGAAAATGTCAAAGTTGAGAAGAAGAAAGTGAGTTGGCAGACTAATTCACTTTGTAGAAGATCTTTAGTTTGTCACTGAGATCTTTTTAAGCCAATGTGAAAGATTAATATGCATGAGTGAACTTTTTTAGATTTCGACTAAGACATCTGCACTACTACTTAGTCAGTACACATAAAAAAAAAACTAATCAAAACACATGCATTGGATAGTGGGCCAAATATCTTTGTTGGTGGGGTCCATCTTCTCATAATCATACCCTTTTGTTTTTTTTTTAATTATCTGTGTTATTTTGTTAGATAATCATTTTTTTTTGTAAAAATTGTTAGATAATCTTCTAATTGTATTTTATTTGGTAAGAAATGACTAGTGAACTGAAGATCATATTCGTTAAAATGACTTAAAAGAACTTGTGGAAAACAAAATCGGGTTGGGAACTAGGAGTTGTGATTGAGGATGGTTCTTTCTTTGCTTGTTATTAGAAAATCAGATGACCAAAAGAAATATTGACCATTGGATTTCATTAAAATCTTAGAATGGATTTCATTGGTGTGTTCTTTAGGATTTATTGAAATATGAGAATGGCAATTTCAAGAGATTTGTACTTGGAAGTAGTTGGAACTTAGTCATTTGAATAATTGAATCCCACATTCGAATAAATATCAAGGTATGAAAATGCAGCCTAGAATGCTTGCTTTAAATTTCTTTTTCCAGCAGATCATAATGAGAACAGTTCCAAACAAAATGAGACCCTGTGTAGAACACCATTAAAGGAATGACTTTGGCCACTACTTTCACTTTTCATTTTAAAGCAAGTCGCATAAGTTATACTTTCATAATGCTGTGGGAGTTTGAAGCCATACCGTCTATGTTAAGATTTATTGTAGCGGTGTAGCCAGAAGGAGTGGCCTTCATTGGTTCATCTGACGAATTTGTCACTATCAGAAATAAGTTTAGTGGCACGGTTTGATTCTGGATTCTGGAAATTTAAGAATTTTTGCTAAACTTCATAACACAACAAATGTTCTTCGCCTTGGGTCCTCATACTTAATGGTAGATAGCCTCATACTTAATGGTAGATAGCATTCTGCCTTAAGGGTGTGACACAAAAAAACTTCATTTTACAATAACAGAATTAGTAAGCTTCGTTGAATGTTTGATTGGATCTCGAATAATTTACATTTCTCTTGAATCACATCTTTATACTTAATGAAATTGATCCATCATGCTAGATTTTTTTATTTTTGTATCAGAAGATTACCACCTTTTCTTAAATGTTCACACATGAATCCTAGCTAAGCTTCTAGGACAGATTGGTGTGTGAAAAAGATTATGCTTGACGGAGGTTTGAAATTTCAACAGGATATTTTCAGTTCTGAGCTTCAGATTTCAAGCTGTGATGAAGGCTGCCTTGCCTTGATGCAAATTTGCCCTGGGAAATTAAAAAATAACCTGAAGAAGAGATGACAAAGCATCGCTGCAGAGAGTCCGTAAAGTCCATCTTTGGGAGCCACATCGACCCAGAGAAAGATGAACAGCTTAAAGGAACTAAAATGGGTAATTTTCTGTGCATTGATAAATTCATATCCTGAAAGCATTTGAAAGTTGCGAAATGGCATGAAGGAAAGTGGACTGAATGTAATTCCTCTATTTAGCTGAAGATTATAATTTGAATGCTTTTCTGTGCTTCTAAACTGTTAGTCTTTCCGTTGTAAATTCAATTGTTGCCTTACAAGATAAAAATATTCTTTGCTGCAGAAATGGAAGACAAGGTGAAGAAGATCTTGAAGCTTATCAAGAACAAAGACCTTGAAGAAAATGATGGAATCTTGGTAGAAAACTCCAGAAAAGAGTCGCTTGCTGAGTTAATTGAGGATTTTCACAAACATTACCAGTCGCTTTATACCCAAATTAGGCAGTCGAGACAAACTCTTTTGCAAGAAGAATTTTGGGTCGTTCATTTCTATTTTATTAATTTCTCAAAGTTATATTTGATCAATGATAATTGTATCTTAAAGTTGTCTTCAATTATCTTATTTTGAACAAGAAAAGTATGTTATCTTTTAGATATTGAACCATTTTACAAGAAGAATGATGGGTTGGTTGTTCATATTTTATCAAATTTTGAAAGTTGTGGTGTATTTTTTATTTTAATTTTTTAGAATTTATTTAACAAGCATACATGACATAGTGAGGTGGAAGAGTTTGGTCATATTTGATCCATGGTATATAAAAAAAATACTAAAATTTTAAAAGTAAAATAATATTAATTTTTTTCAAATATTTGGTATGTGCTAAAAAAATGTATTTAGTAAATATGAGAAAAAAATTAATATAGATTTCAAATTTAAACTTAAAACTGAAAACTGAAAACAATTACAAGAAAGTGTATCTAAACAGTTTTCTATTTTCAAAATAAAATTATCCAAACAACATTTCACTGTTTTCTGTTTTGGAAACAGTTTTCGAGTAACAGTTATCCAAACATAATTTCTTCAAAAAATTGTTTTCAATTTTCATTTTTAAAAACAGTTTTCGAATACTGAAAATAAGAAATTGATACCCAAACATGTCCCATTTTTGCTTTGTCTCTGTTCATGCTGATTGTTGACCTTGTAAAATCGTTGGTGTAAATCCACCAAAATCTCGACAAATTTGCACATAGTGAAACCAAAATAATTAATTGATACTTTATCGCCCTCTTTTGACTTTGGCATCCTTTAGATCCCAGTCTAACCTTTCTCAAATTAAGTCAATTAATTGCTAAAATCCCTATCTACAGGCGTGTAAATATGAACTTGTCCCGTACAGTTTTATATACCGAATAAAATGGTTGGTGTAAAAAAATAATTGCTACAAGGGTCAAGCTTCAAAAGCATCCCAGTTTCCATTGACTGCCAACATTGCTACAGTAATTACTACAGTGATTTTTAGGAGATAAATTGCGCATGAATTTTCATGGCGTAATTACTATATTTACACTATAAAAAAGTACTATATATTTACATTACATTTAAATATTTTATATGTTTTATAATTAATATATTGCATGCCATTTTCTTTCTTGGTTAATAAAATCCATTAATGCTTCATATAATATTGGGTTCGTATACAAAGCGTATTAATCTTCTACTCAATTTACAAATAAAGAAAAATTATTAGATTACAAAAGAATAATTGATTGAAAATCTGAAACAATTTAAAGCAGATCTTTTGCTCCCCACTTTCAGCTTGATGCCAAAGCTGGTGACTAACAGAAGCTTTATTCAAAACAAAATGCCTTGCAAAATTTAAGGTTAGCCCAAAGGCATCACATTCGAAAATTTAGGAAGAAAATAAAAACTAAGCAACCTCCCAAACAGTGGAATATGATTCTTTGCGTTTCTTTAGGAGTGTTTTACATTTCAGTTTACACGTAGAGAACATAATCTATTTCATAAACTTTCTCTATCTAATTTAATAGTAAAAATGGTTTATAGTTTAATTTATGTTTTTTATATGATTTATAATAAAATAACGGTGAAGTTATAAATTATTTAATATTTAATAAAATAATAATAATAACAAATTTTGTGAGATAAATTCAAATATTTATAAATAAAAACTGTTTCATAAACTGTTTTGGTAAAGGTATTTGAGTTTCTTTTTATAATAAACAGAAATATAAATATGAATTGTCCCAAATAGGACCATAATCAGTATTAATTAATGATATATGTTTTGTGCATAAATATCAAAATGAAAACTGCAACACAAATCTATGAGCTTTGAACTCCTTGTATTTAGGCATTTAAACTACGAATGTGGCCCGTATTTGCAGTCCTCAAACTTTCAATTAATTGCGTTTCAATGTTATCTTTTTTATTAATTTAATACTCTTTTTTTTTTCATTTTGAAATTGTTGAATGCACTAAACATTGTTACAATCAATTAATACTTTGTGGATACCCTATTCCAAATTCGTAGATTTATAAACATAAGTGCTAGGGATCCATATATAGTTTAAAGATGGGTAGTTTATTTTTTTTAATATCAAAATTGGGGGTAAGTATGGGTCGGTTTGGGTCGGGTTATCCTAAAATTTCAACCCAACCCATTTATATCGGGTTGGAAAAATCTCAACCAAACCCAACCCATGAACCCATCCAACCTCAACTCAATCCAACCCATTCTAATCGGTTTGGGTCGTTTGGGTCACCGGGTTGATATATTTTATTTTACTAAATAATTAAACCATACATATTACATAACAAAAAAAATATTTTATTAAATCCAAAACTAAATTCATTCATATTACAAGTAAAATATGTGTGCTTGAAAGTACAAAGAATATTTGATAACATAGAAAAGAGAACAATTGTCTCATGGACTACAATGGTTGTAGGCTATGCTAAATTTGGTTTTTTGGATACTGCTAAGAAGTTTTTTGATAACATGCAAGAGAAGATGTTCTGACATGGAATGTCATAATTGGAGGCTATGTTGAAGCCAAACTTGGTAAAGATGCTTTGGCATTGTTTCATGAAATGCAAACGAGTAATATAGAGCTTGATGAAGTGACCATGGCCAATTGCTTATTTGCATGCTCACAACCTGAAGCCCTTGATGTTAGAATATGGATTCATCGTTATATTGAAAAACACAATCTTGATCGGAATGTTGCGCTAGGAACTACTTTAGTTGACATGAATTTAACTTACTTTAGAAGACTGTTCAATTACAAAGGAAATCTAGATTTCTGGACAGTTACTAATAATATATTTTAATAACTCAATATTTTTTGGCCATGCTAGTGCTTTCTCACTAATCAATCTAATTTTTGGACTATGCTTTAATGCATTTAGAAGCGACATAAAGGCTCTTAAAAGGTCATAGAGAGGCAAATTGAATGGTTTAATAATGTTTGCATGAAAGGCTTCCAGCAAGTTGGTATTACTAAGCTTTATCATACATTCAACATTTCTTTCATCAATATTATGGTACATCTTTTTGGAATATAAGTTTATTTACATACATTGATCTTGAATGGAATCTTGTTGGTTAGAGTATTAATTTTTATGTTTATTTTATAGTTACATCGGTACAAGAAATCAAAATTTTGTTAGCATAAGTTAATTGTGCATCAATTTATTCTGATTGAAGTTATGCTTAAGAATAATTAAGAAAACTATTTCATAACTCAAAATCAGTATTTGTTTCTAGTGTAAACATTTGAAACTAAAATCTGGATAATTGGAAAATATGAGACTTGTTTAGATATTGGAGTATCTACTACATATAATTTTACACACTAGTAGTAATTAGAATGAACATTTTATGATTATATATTTTACAATTATACTATAATTATTTATACACCATTTTATATTCAATAAATATAAAATATATAATTATATATATGACCAGGTTACCGGTTTGGATCGAGTTGAAAATTTTGAATCCAAGACCCAACCCAACCCATCGGATTCAAAATATTTTCAACCCAGCCCAACCCAATATCTAAAAGGATACAACCCAACCCAACCCATTATATCGGTTTGAGTCGGGTTCGTGGGTCAACCGGGTTACATGCTCACCCCTAATCAAAATAATATACTATGGTTGACATCTTAATTTTACAACTATTTGTCAGTTACATGGATATGTAGTATCGGCCAGATAAGATTAAACTCAGCCTTCTTGTCGACCTCGCCTAAAGAAAAATTCTTGACTAGTTTTAGATTTGTCTGAAACTTCATTCATAATTTTAATGAATTTTACTAGTAACATTATTTTTTGAGTCTCATACCTATACTCACATTACATGTAAAGTTTTCAAAAATTACTAATAAGGTTTCAAGAAGATTTAAGACCAATGCTTTTAGATCCGATCTAACCAAAACAAAATTATCAACAAAAGCAGTTATATGGTTTGCTCGAGTTAAGTCGCAAAGTGAAAGGATGGAAGGCAGTTTTTCAGTTTGGTATTTTTGCAGTTTTTGTTTTGTTTAAATTTAAAATGTAATCAATTCATATTTTTAAGGGATGTGAATTTCGTCCTCCCTTATATATTTGCAAAAGAAATCCATTTGGAAGATATAGTGTGAATTGCTTCTATGATGTTTTACCTTTTAAGAAAAGTTTTATTTTTAAGAAAAAAAGAATAAGGAGTCAGTTATCCTTAGTAGTAGTGTTGTTGTTTAAAAGTGGAGACATTGCGGGTCATGGCTAATACAAGTGGAGAAGCTTATAGAAGATTTGGGTTAAAAAAAAAAAAGAGATCGGAACTAGATTCTACTCCTCAAATGAATATGAAGCGAACCGCAACTAGCTAGAAAGCTATATGTGTCCACAAAGCTTCAAACATTATAGAAGCCAGACTGGTCAAAATATTCCTACGTCCTTTCTTTATAATATTTGTTTATCTCAAAAGCATAATGTTTTTAGTAAACATTAGCACGTTCATGTCCCATGAATATCTATCTCTCTCTCACTCACCGTGTAATTTTGATATAATTCCTACACGCACAGACACCGTATAATTTTGATATATATAATACCGTATAATTTTGTTTGTCCTAGGCTACCTAATTAACATGCATTTTTCCCTTGAAAACGACCTTATTTTCGTTTTTTCATTTCCTTTTATAGTATAGCTTTACTTAGTGTTTGTGTTAAAGTTGGTGCATACTTCACCGGTCCAAATCTGTAAAACCCTTTATAACCACAATCTCCCGCTCTCCGGTGAGTAGATGGGGATCCCGCTCCTAGGTGAGTGGGCGGGTGTTAGGGGAAAGCGTCCCCAAAAATTTTAAGCCGTGTACATGTTTTTGGTCTAGTTTTTTGTTTGACAGTTTAGACTTGAGACCATGAATAATCGTGATTTTGCAGTAAGACGGAAACCCTAATTAGGAAATCTTAAATTACTTATAAATACTATCTATGTATTTAGCGTACATTGTAATGAGATATTTATGAGATTGATTATAGTGAAACTTCTGGCATGATATAACTTTGTTCTGAGGTGAATCTGTGTATATTGTGTCTTATTTTCTTTTTGTTTATAATTCCTATGATTGACAGGTCTCAAATCGTTGAACTTGAAAACCTAATATGAATTCTATTGAATACTCTGTATTATTTAAATAAAGAAAAGTATCAACATAAAATTATGAATTCTATACATATGAAAAAATTTGTTGATTAGAGTTTTAGAAATATGATATGAGAATATAAAAATACCATCGATTGTACCAAATAGATAGTAATGTCATTTGGAGGACTTCTTGAAACATCGCATATTTATCTTTTGGAAAAAAAATATAAAAGAACGGTTGGAGGTGACATCAAGTTTAACATCTCAAATCGTTAGTTAATGATGTTAGAGTGGTGATTTTACATATGTGGTTTTTTTAGAGTTACCATATAATCGAAAAAGTCCATTAGCAATTACGAGGAAATTGAATAGTAACTTACGTATTTAAATTTTTTGAAGTAATTACTATTCAATTTTCTCATGATTACTAATAGATTTTTCCGAATTCATTATAACTCCCACATAATCGAATATGTGGGATCACTACTCATGTTGTTGTGTTATATAAGTGTAAAATGAGTTTTTTCTTCCTAAACATACATTATCTGCAACTAATTAAAATCACCTTAAATAAGTAACTAACTGATAATCATGGTTATGATAGTTAAAAAGCCGGGAAATATATTAATTAGCTTGGTTAGAATTAATATTCCTCTTACGTACAGAAGAAGAGTAAAAAGAAGAAGAAGAAGAAGAAGAAAGCATTTTCTCTTCAAACATTCCTAAATTAAATATTTTGTTTTAGGACAAGTAGATATATAACAATTAACGTGCTTTGTCGATTGATTGATGATGATCAGCCAGCGATGTATGGTAAATACATTAGATTAGACATAGCCTCTTGCAGCCACTCCTCTTCATCATCATGTTTGATCTACACATACACAATTTAAGTAATTAGCAACATCATCAATTACATGCATGTATAGTAATTAATTATTAATTTTTCCAATTTATAATGGAGCTAATTATTTTAATAGTGTATGATGTTTATTTGCATGTTAATTTTCAACAAAAGTACCTGGACAGTGGCAGCAGAAAAGAAATGTTCCTGTTTGTGTGGATTAACGTCATTAGTACTATTTTTGTTGGATGGCGTCATTTCTTCTTCACATAATTCAATGTTCCTTGCAAATCTCCCACGAACTCTAACCCTCCTGTCAGCTAGGGTTTTTCGACAAGCATACTGCATATATAAACAATGAAATTCATATTAATATATGATTTTTAAACATTAATTAATTAAATAGACTGACAAAAAGAGACCTTGATGGTCTTGTTGAAGTTCCTTTGGTTTCTCTTCTTCAAATATCTGAGAATTCTATCTTTTCTTTCCTCTACTGAGTATCGCCCCACCTTTAAATTTGTGTCTTCAGCTGTAGCCTTTTGATTTCCCTACACACAAATACAATTAATTAAAATGAGTAATAATGCAAAGTAACAACCATTTTGAAACAGAAAAAAAAAAAAAAAGGGTGTACCCAATTTTTCCCGGCAGCGGGACAGCATTCGTCTCCAAACTCACAGGCATCACCAAATCGGAATCCGCCACCATAGTTGTGAACACCAGACAAGTGCGTGCCCATGTCATATTGAGGCAATGCAGGCACAGCAAAGTTGGAATTAATCCCGAGTCTTTCAGGGAAGGATGTGGCCGGAACAGGCGACATAATATCGTAATATTCCGGTGGAAGAATATTATCAAAACTTTTCATGGGATAGTTTTCTTCAGTACTCCACGTTGCACCATTATAATTAGATAGTAATGTACCACTAGGATGTTGTACTCCCTGTGACTGAATAATCGGATTCGAAATCCCATTATTGCAAAATGAATAAATATCTGAGTAGAATTCAGGAACGGAAGCCATTGACATGAAGAGAGAGAAGAGAACTAATGATCGAAAGAGATTTTTTTTGACTTGTGTCACTCATGATCCTTTAAGGCTTTTGAAGATATATATATAGGAATGTATAGATGTGTTAGTGCACTGTCTGGCTTGGTTGAAAGTTGTTATTCCCGGGCAGCAGCTGCCCGTGAGAGACTTTGCCAAGACATTTTTGCCGCTGCAAAGGTGGGGGGCAGTTCTCGAAGAACTAACTTAACTACTAAGCTGTACATTTTGTAATTTCCCTTATAACCAACGCATTCCCTATTTAACTCTCCTTGTTATTAATTTGGTACAAGTGTTTATGGCTTTTAACTCCATACAAAAGTGATTTTGTTGTGCTCAGCTCATAAAATTAAGGATAAGATTATCCAATGCACCAATCAAGATTATATGTATTGTTAAGTAAGGAACCGGTACTATTATTTATACGATTAAAAATTATAATTAAAGTCATGCAACTTTTTATAAATTAGAATTAAACACTTTATTTCAAAATCATTTAGTAATAACTAATGAGCGATGATGTGGAGGCAAACTTAATTTCTCCGGTCTGGCCTAATAATATAACCAGCTTATGGTTTAGTTTAGAGGTTCGAAACAATTTACGTGAAGTTATAAATTGTTTGTTAGTGTTAGATAAAATAACAATGAAAATAACTCTTTTTTAATAAACTCAGGATTTTAGAGAAAAATTCCTTCAACTCTTCATGATAAAAAAAAAAAAAAGTTTATAAATTTTTTTTGTTTGACTTAATTTCTTTTTATAGAAAATAAAATTCATTTTATAAACTCTTTTCAAACAAACCCATTAGGCCAAATTACATTCTAAGCCAGCTTATACATGTGGATTAATAGTATCTCTTTTAGGTATGATTCGTATGAAAAAAACAATATATATGAGAGAAAGAAAAAGTAAAGGGAAAAATATTGATATTTTTATTATGTGTTTAGTAAAAAAGATGACAAAAAAAATAAATAAAAAGATAAAAATTATTAACTTATTTTAGTTTTTACATGCACCCCCAATTTGGGATGATTAAGCATCAATCTTCTTAATATCTTTTTTTCTCGTTTTTCTTGTCAATCGAATTTAGAAAAATATTTTCATTCATTTTTTTATACTTTTTTTTCTTACTTTTCTTTTCTGCCCATTATAAAAGTTTTCTTAATTTTTTTACACAAAGTGAAGGATAATATTTCTTGTTTTTATCACTCAATAATTTCATAAAAAAAAATAAGTTGTGTATATATATATTAATATAGTGTGACTTTGACCAACATATAATGTATGCACATATTTATGATTGTATGTCTTTTGTCCTTTTGCTGGTGGAAAAAAGAGGACTAATGGGCAGAATGATTTGTGGCTTGCATGCAATCCTTTGAAAGAGGTCTAAATTCTTTAAGCAAACAAATGAATAGATACAATAAAGTTGAAGCCTGAAGAGACTGGGATAAAGGTGAAAATATAGAGAGGCCCTCATGTGATTACTATTCTTATACTCTATAAAGCTGTGCACCATAAGTACTACTAAAGATGTAGCCTACTTATAGCTAAAGAATCTAACACATGGGTTTGTAAGATTTGCATCTCTGTTCAACTACAACATATATCCCCCAAATTTTCATTTTCTTCTAATCATACAATCTTTTGATAGCGGTCATGTTTGAGTTTGTATTTAAATTATTTTAAAATAAATTAATTATTTTATCTTGAACCAATTTATTTTATGTTAACTAAATACAAACTCAAACATAACCGATTCTGCAATCAAGTAGAATGCCAAGTTTATCCTTACTTCGGTCATTTCATTAGCAAGCATAGTTTTTTGACCTTTTATGGATTGGGCTGCTAAGCACAATTGCCCTTGAGTTTAGATGAAGCAATCCTCAGATGTACTGTCTAATAAGTTTCTTTTTGACAAGAATAATACTTTTGAATGCAAACTAATGGAACATGTTCTGTTGATCTAACATGTAAAGAGGTTTTCATTGATTTCCATGTGCTTAAACTAAAAGTTCTAATTCTTTGTTGATCTCGTAATTAACTATCCCTTTAACCTCTAATTGAACTTAGTCTACAAGTGAATACAGTGTCGGATCTTTAAATGAATTTTTGAGGGGCTGAACTTAAGGCGTTTATATTTTTATACATGTATCATTTTTTATTATATACATATCAAAAATATGATTCTAAGTCTAAACTATATACTATAATCAACTAATTAAATCATAAATAGCTAAATTTTACAATAAATTTATGAAATAATATTAAAAACTATAAAAAAAAATAATAAATGCCTTCCTCTAAAGTAATGTTTGACATTCTTTTAAAGTTTTAAAATCATCAATAATTGAATATAAACTAAAATTTTCAATGATTTCTTTCTCTATCTACGTAAATAACTAGGTTACCTATTAGAAACTTATCATTCATTTTATTGTGAAACTTTGTTTTAATTATATTTATTGTTAAAATTAATGTACATTTTATGATAATTATATAAACTGAAAGAATCAATACAAAGCGGATCAATCTAACAATCAAATAGTAAGTTTTAACTAATATATTTTCACCAAAGCTCGACATAGCTAGATCAGATAGTGTAGGAAACAATTTTTAAAACTTTATGATTTGGTGCGAGTATAAAATGGTACAAAATTCTAAGTGGCTTTAATTCAAACACTTAAAAGGCCCCATAGTTAATTCTTATTTATCTTTCTTCAACTTCTTGTCTTGTTAATTCTCTAAATCTAGATATTGTTTTATAATGTTCCTAGAAACCTATGTTGTTTTTCTTTTTTTAACAGTATTGAGAATATATCCTCTATATAAAGGAGTCTAAAGAAAGTTTGAGCCACACTCAAAATTTCAATATTTATCGTAAACCAAAAAGGGTTTATTGCTAGAGTTAAGACGAGAACTTTGGGTGTATTAGAGTTTTGGGTTATCTAAAAGAGACAAATGTAGGTTAAGAGTTTTGAGTATTTTGGGGCTTTTGAGTTATGAGAGTTTAGCAACTTTTCTCTTCCTAAATTTGTATTAAAGATTCATAAATTGATGGGGTTTGTTGGTGGACGTGTAGGGTAAATAAGTTATCGAATCATATTAATTCTCGGTGTTTTTACTCTTTGTTTGTTTTGCCTATTTAATTGTTGTAGTTGTGTTTTTACCTAAAATTTAAATAGGTGAATTTTAGAGGGTAAAATCTCAATAAGTGATATCAGAGTTATAGTTTCAATGGAAAAAATACAAAAATAGGCAAGATTAATATTTAATTATTTAATGAAATGACTAATTTGTTGAGTAGTATGTTGGCAAATGATGAGTACTTTCCACCTGAAGAATATGATATAGTCACGATGTTAACGGTGGGCAAAGAAATTTGGAGAGATGAGGAGGTTCCTGCGGTACTTCCAGAGAGAGATAAGTTGAAGAGTCTCAGTGTGTTTGAGGATGAAGAATATTTGTGACTATATTGAGTGAGAAGCTAGACAAAGTGAGGGAGTGGAGTACTTTAATGAAGGTAGAGGAAAAATCAAGATCCAAGTTTTTAGATTTTTCAAATAAATATTGCATTTACAATGAAGAAAAGGAACACACGTAATTATAAAGCAAGGCTACGATAGAGGACTTGGTGGAGTTGATTTGAAAGAAAGAGAGTGATAATGGAAAGGCTAAAAAGGATGATGAGATGTAAGTTCTTAATGTTTCAAATGTAGTGATGAGAGATACTATGAACAAAGAAAGCTTGCACGTGTTGAATAAGATGATGATTGCTTCGAAAAGTAAGCGAATGAAATGGAAAGACCAAGACGAAAGATAGTACCAACAAAAGAGGAAAATCAAATTTGACAATGAGGCGGAAAATTTGAGTCGATGTAGAGATTTGTTAGGATTTTGGCTCAAATCCCTACAACGAGGACTTCTAATTAGTTTGGGAAAAGTATTTTTTATGTTTTATAATTACTTGTTCTAGTAAGAGTAGTAGTAGTTTTTTATTAGATTATTGCATGTTCTAGTAGCAGTAAGAGTTTTCCTATGTTGTTGTTCTTTTCCTATTAATATTAGGAAAATATTCTCTATATAAAGGTCCTAGAGAAGGTTTGAGGCACACTCAAAATTCTAATATATATTGTAAACCAGAGGGGTTTACTACTAGAATTATGATGGAAATTTTGAGTGTATTAGAGTTTTGGATTGTCAAGTAGATAGAGTACTTATAACTTAAGTTAGGTTGAGAGATTTGGACATATTGGAGCTTTTGGATTGTGAGGTTGTGAGAGTTTAACAACTTTGCTCTTCCTAAAGTTGTAATTGAAGATTAATAAGCTGGTGGAGTTTGTTGATGGACGCAGGCAAAAAAGTTGTCGAACCACATTAATTCTTGGTGTTTTTATTTTTTATTTGTTTTGCCTATTTAATTATTGTGCATGTGCTTTTTACCTAAACTGTGAGTAGATGAATTTTAGAAGATAAAATTCCAATAGTTTTTAAAAGTGAAATATTAATATACAAAAATTCAAAATTTTTGTGAGGCATGGTGCCCATTTGTCTCTTTTAAGATCCACTTTGGAGTGAATGTTTTAACAATAATTACCAGAAACTCAGTATTTTTTGGTTCGCGATATGGATACTTAAAATTAACATGTTAGATGTATGTTTAAATATAATTTACTAAAAAGAGTTGTATGCATGATAAAAAAAAAAAAAAAAAACGAGTTCTAATAACTAACAGAGTAAACATGTTTAAAAAATATCCGTATTCTCCTCTTGCTTTCCTGTGTTTAGGAAAAAAAATCAATTCGTAACCAAAAATCTTTACTTTATCTCATTACTAAAAAAAAATTAGATCACTAATTTTAGAGATTCAATACATTAACATAATCATGAATCAGAACATAAGATCTTAATTGTGGTTTGAAAGAAGGTTAAAAGTTCATTATATATATATATGAATGATGTTTAAGACTTTAACACAGCATTTCCAGATAGGATGGATGATAGAGTTGCATTCGGGAAATAAATATCATAATCGTCTACCACTGGCCTGTCCAAAAGAACCGAGCCTGCGCAGAATTTCGCAGTAGTTTGGCCTACTAGTGCTGATAATACCCTTTTGATGAAACCTGAAAATGTTATGCCCTGCTCGATGGGTTAGTTAAATTAAAAAATTATCCTATGTTTTATTAACTTTTTTATCCGAAACTTTAATTGAGATGCTGTATATAGGTGTGGTTTGGTATCCATATTTAAGCCCAACTGCTTAAATTTTGTTGTCATTTGTCCTGTAGTGAGTCATGATAATTGACCAACCTAACCTCAGTTTGCCCTCAATTTACAAGGGTAGCAGCGTTGTTCATTGGAAGAAAACATAAACGGGGCAAGCCTACCAAAGTTAAAATGGTTAATGGTGTTTGAATGTGTATTATTGTTCATTAAAAAGAAAAGATAAAAAAGGAGCGGGTGGCGTTATTTGTGGGTGAAAGGTAGTTTTGTAATATTTATTAATCCATTATCTAAAGGCTGTCTCACTTTACGAAATCCAATGGTAAATTAAAGTCGTCTTTCTTAAAGTAGGATCATCCAAACATAGCCTAAGTACTGCTTATAACATTTTCCATTCTCTTATCTCCTTTTCTCTTTGTCAGACAAGCAGCCAGGCCCAGATGAAATGATAATTAGTATCAGGTGCCTTTGATTACCATTCTTCCCTACTCTCTCAACAAACTTATCCTGCACCCAGCTTGAATCCCAATTCCCAGCTATTCTCAAAAATGGCCCTCCTCAATTAAGTTTTTAATTTTCAAATTATTTTTTTAACGACAAAAATTGAATATTATTGAATAAACATCTCAAAAAATAAAAATAATTGCATACGACTTCCTCTCTAAAATAATCCCAGAAAAAACACACTCAATAAACCCAAACACCACACCAAAAGAGTTCTTGTATTGATAAGATACAAAAAGATGGAATTTGCAGCAACCGTAAATACCAAACAGAACCAATCCAAAAACCTAAAAACCACCAAAATCATTACCCGAAGCCACCAGCCAATCAAACTTAATAAATAAATAATAGAGTATGATATTTAAACACTCGTATTTTTATTATTTTTGAAAAACTTAGAATCTTCAATTTTTTTTTTAAGATATGGATTATTAAACAGGGAAAAGAAAAAAACTTAAAGAAAATTTTTAAATAAAATTTAAAAGGAAAATTAAAGGAGTCTAGTACCATATGGTTTTGAAATGCTTATCAATGATCTGACATAATTCCAAGGGATATATCTCTTTTATATCTTTGTATGACAAGTGGGCCTTTTGGTCCAACAAACTCATGTTGATGCATGTTGCCTGGAAATGAATCTAAGCTATGATTTTTTTGAAGCATAAGATCGCTACGGGGCATTTCCCTTTTCCTATCAATTTATTATAACCACTTTCAGAAGTATTCTTGTTCTATATAGTACACTCCTTTTGTTTCTCATACCAGAGCTTAAGATATCCTTGTTGAAGATATGTCATCCTTTTCATCTACATTGTTACTTCACTTTCATGCTATCATGTTGCCATCCCCCCCAACCCCCCGGGTCTTAATAACAAAGATATGTCCAAATTGAAAGAGGAAAAGAAAAACATTTATATCTAATTAATTAGCAATTACAAAATATATTAATAAGTATAGATGTATATATACTTATTTATATGCTTAATTTTTTTTTTAAATTGAAACATTGTCAACCCAGGCAAATTGAATTCATGACATTTATTTTCATATGAAATATTAAAGTATAAAAAATTAATTGGATCATTTTTCATCCACTTAGTTTTTTCTTTTATAATTAGTTACACAATTATATTTTAATATAAAAACATTAAGTGCAACTATCTGAATTAATCTCACAGTCAAAATTTTTAATTCAAGCGATGATTAATAGCTTGAGGTTGAGAGGGACGCATGCATGTAATACAAAGTCCAAAGAGTACCAAAGAGTTATAATAATTTCGTTACGATAAAGTGAGTTAGATTTTGTTTAGTGGTTTGATGTGAACAATACTTGTGTCTGTCCATCAGTAAAAACATTTAAACGACATTGATTAAAATGTCATATTGTTTGTCCAAACTGATTTTTAAAATCAAATTAAAAATGTAAAAAGAAAAACATATGTCTATATATATATATATATATATATATATATATATATATTGATTAGGGAAGACTTATGGTTGTACTTTGAGTGAGGATGAACACGTGCTAGCCGATATTCTTCATATTGATTTACATTTCTGAGAATCTATCAAATATCGCAAAATAATTTCAAAGATCTACTAAATCAGTTGACATAGACATAAAATTTGTCCCATAATTAAATTATTGTGAAAAATTTTCTGAAAATAATGATTTTTGATGATAACTCTTTTCTTCCTTCTTTGCTTCTTCTCTGAGTAACAACACATTTTAGCGATATGATAAATTTCGGGAGTTTATTAATTTGCATCATTAAACTTTTTGGTCTAATCTCAATTTGCATTGTATATTTCTTTATTGAAGTTGAAAAGGACTTGAATTATAAAATTTTCTCTTAATTCCTTCATAACAAATAATCTCCCACACATACCAGATAGAGCCTGTAGCACCCAAAAAAAAAAAACATAATAATCCATGGTGTGTCCAAGAAATACAATTTCGGTAAATCTTGCAAATTTTGACAAAAAAAGTCGGAATACAATTCATCATTATTTATTTTTTGGTATATAGACAGAAAAAAAGATCGAACACAAATCGAAAAACTTTAGACCTAAAAATCCATGTTAAAATTAATATTTTATATCATTTCAACAAAATATCTCGGAAACTTCAAAAAAGATTATGGATATTTCAAAATTTTCAGGATATTTCAAAATCAATCAACTTTCACGATTGAATATGTAGCAGTCTGAGAAATTAAGGAAATTTAGAATTAAAATTTCATCAGCAAGTGAACCTTATGTTACAGCAACATTTACTGGAAACAAAAGAGGAAGTTCAAACAAAACAAAACATTTTTTTTTCAGTAAAAGCAAACAAGATCTTAAGGAAGTCTTGAGAGGTGAGGGAAACAATGTAGTCGACTAATTTTTGGATGAATGTTGATAAAAACACAGACCAGGTCTACTAAATTCCACTCTATTGTGCAATTTGTTTCAAATGCAAAAATAAGTCTACAAGGGCCTCATGCACATATTACGCTTAGCCATCCATTGAAAAGTCAAAATGCTCCATTTGAGATGGGATATTAATTTCCTTCCCAATGATCTATCAAATGTGAAGATGAAATATTCTCTTTTCAGCCTGTGGGTCTACAACCCCTCTAAAAAGCAAAATAGAAAGGAAGAACACAAGCTACCTTCCAATAAATCTGAATCGAAGAAAATTCACCCATTATATGCAAGTTCAATATATCAAAATCTTTCAAGTGTAATGTCCATCAGTACCTTTTAAACAGCTGAGCAGGCAATGCAAAAACCGGCCAATTATTTACAGAGTACACCTGAGTGAACAGGGGATAAAAATCAAGCCGAAAACATGCTACACTAGTTTGCTGAAATTATGCAACCAAAATCTATGTCGATCATATTTCGACAAATCATATGCAATGGAAAACGAGTTGCAAACCATCTGACATAGCAGCAAGGAACAAGTTCGATCAGCAATCTGCCAAACAATGATCATTAGAAGACTTAGAACTTGCCAAAAGTAAAAAACCTAGCATCGGACACATTATCTGATATCATATTAGATTAACTCAACAATTCTCAGCAAACAACCTAGACTCAATAGGGCCTTCCAAGGAGCTGAGCTTCAACCATGGAAAGTTCTACCATTTTGATGAGCTTGTTACATTGGTTCTCGATTACCACTATTACTAGTCTCTTTGTTATTTTCAGGACTTTATAATGGGTTAGATTTAGTTGTAAGGTTTTTCTCCTGTTCTTTTTCCTTTCTAGTGCTCAAATATTGTTGGAAATCACCTTGACAAGATGCCCAGGTGATGATCTTCCAAACACCCAAGTCTAGAATGACTTGTAAAGATTTGGAATCGAAAACAGGAACAGAAAATCAAAAAAAAGAAAGAAGACAAGCAATTTGTTATCGAGGTTCGGCAATGTGCCTACGTCCCCGTGAGTTCCTCCGAACTCTCTGCACTAAATCAATGGTTCTTTACAATTCAGCAACCCTCTCCAAGAAACCTCAAGTTATTGAAGGAACCAAGAAGAGAACAAGAAAGTGATAGACCTATTACAATGCTTTCTATCAATTCTATACTACTCTCTCTTCTTTACAACCAGCCTCTCTACAATAAGTCCCTCTTGTGTTTTGTGTCTTTGCACTCTCACGCAATTCTCTCATCCACACACGTCTCACAAGTTACATTACATCTTGTGTCGCAACCTTGTTGAGATTGAACCTAAGTGACCCTTTATATAGTGCACCCACTTCTTGTCCATTCTTGAGATTCAATCCTCACCCTTTGATCATGATTACCACTTAATCATGGCCCTCCATCAATTCTAAGTGGTGTTGTGCGTTTTAACCTTGCACCCATGCACCTAAGAGAGGGTTAAAACAGGCTGTCCATGTGTGCTTTACTTTGCCTAGTGCCTAAGCGCTCAACAGGGCGTGGTGTGGTGCTGGGCAGAGTCCCTTTACACACTCTATGGGTGGTGCGGTGCTGGTGGGGAGCGGTGCGGTGCTAGGGCGCTTCAGGAAGCCTTCATTCTGTGCGGTGCGCACCTGGGCTGTGCGTGGTACGGTGCTGGTGCGTTTCTGGAGTCTCCATTCTGTGAGGTGCGGTGCTGGTGAAGGGGCGGTGCGGCACACACTAATGCTGCCCCTTCACCCAGCTGTGCGTACACCCCTTCTGCTTGTGTGCAAAAGTGCGTACACTAGTGCGCCTAGCCTTACCCTGCTCCAAAGTGATGCACACACGTGTGCAGACCTTTAACTTGCTGAACTTTAATCCTCCAACCTTGGTTTAGACTTTAACCATCTTTGAACCATGTTTGGACATGTTTAAACCTTAACCATGTTTAAACCTTAGACAAATACCAACAATCTCTACCTTTGTCTAACCGTTTAAACCCGAACCATTTTGCAGAGAACTTCAGGATCCAAACTCATCTTGAGTCATCAATCAACAAGGCAATGATTGGACCTTCTTAGAGGTAGAACCTTGGTGCCTAAATCTGCAGGACTTTCCTTCGTGGTCTTCTTGTCAACATGAATGCATCCTTTCGTACCATTTTCCGGAATGTAATAAAACCGAACATCCATATGCTTCGTCCCCTCATGGAACACCAGATTCCTCCACAAGTGCCACACACTTTGGCTATCCGAAGACACCACCACCTGCTCTTTTAGGACCTCCCACTCGTCCAACAACCCTTTGCACCCCATAACCTCCTTTATGGCTTCCGTAGCCGCTATGCATCTTGCCCCGGTTGTTATGAGTGCTACCACTGGCTGCCACTGAGCCTTCAACAACCACTTCATCCCAAGCCAATGCTTTTTTTCGGGACTACTCACAAATCTGCTGAGCCATTGTCCAAGAAACCCTTAACCAGTTTCTCTCCTTTTCTTGGATTCTACACATCCCAAGGATCTTTTGTGTAAGGCTGAGATCCTTCCTCTCTAACTCCTCACTGAGTTGAGATGTAAACCTTTCCATCCTCTCCTTGTTGTTCCAAACCAACAACACATCATCGACATAAATGAGGATACTCACTATCTTTTCCACCTTGTGTCCAGGTGAGAAAGTTTATGTGAAACCTATGTCTTCTCTTCTTGTGAACCCATTCGCCACCATCCTAGCTTTGTTCCGGACTTCATCTCCTGGAAGGTACCCTTCTTTGATCTTGTAAGTGCACTTACATTCTACAACTTTCTGCTTTCCTGGAATTTTCACCAATTCCCAGAAGTTGTTCTTCCTCAAAGAATCTATTTCTTCCTCCATAGCTAGCTGCCATCTTGGCGAATCCTTACACTCCATGGCATCCGTGTAAGTCTCTTGTTCACTCATCTCTCCTTCTGTCCAAGGAGCTGCTGCATCCGCAGCATCCGCAAACCCATAACTTGAAAGTGGTCCGACCAGCCTTCCTTCCCGGTCTCTTGTGAGCTGGTAGTCATTCCGACTTGCTACATCGACCTCTTCTAGTTCAACCTCTTGAGTTTCTTGAGCTTGGCCTTCATCCAAGGGCTCTACCTGATTCGAACCCTCTTGCCTCCTCTACCTGAACCGAGTTCTCCTTGATGCAATGCTCCACAACTTCCGAACTGGTTTGCTCACTAGCCCCTACAAGGTTAGTTTTCTCCAAGTAGGGAAATAACAATTCATAAAAATAACATCCCTACTTATAATCAGTTTCATGCCCTTCTTTTCTAAGAACCACAACCTACATCCCTTAACCCCATCATCATATCCTAGAAATACACATTTTTTAGATCTAGGGCTAAGTTTATCCTCATTTTGATGTGCATATGCAGCACACCCAAAAATCCTAAGGTTGTTTAATTCAGGGGGTTTTCCATTCCACATCTCCATGGGAGTCTTGAGCTCTAAAGCTTTAGAGGGTGATCTATTCACTAAGTATGCAGCTGTAGCCACAGCTTATCTCCAAAAATATTTTGGTAAACCTGATCCATTTAACATGCACCTAACTTTTTCCATAAGGGTTCTATTCATCCACTCAGCAACTCCACTTTGCTGAGGGGTTTCCACAACCGTCCTATGTCTTAGAATGTCATTTAACCTACAGAATTGATCAAGTTCTTGGTTAAAAATTTCTAAGCCATTATCGGTTTTTATACCCTTAACTACTCTACCCATTTAAGTCTCAACCAGCCCTTTCCACACCACTAATTTATTCAAAGCGTTTGGTTTATTTCTAACCAAATAAACCCAAACCTTTCTTGAATAATCATCAATTAATGACAGAAAGTAGAAGTTACCTCCCTGTGTTGGTGTCCTTGCTGGTCCCCAAAGGTCTGCATGAATGTAGTCAAGAATCCCTTTAGACTTGTGCACTCCGGTGTTGAAGCTGACCCGTTGTTGCTTCTCAAGAACACAACACTCGCAGAAATCAAGTTCCTCTACTTTGCCTCCACCAAGTAGGCCATCCTTGCTGAGAACTTGCAGGCCCTCTTCGCTCATATGTCCCAAGCGAGTGTGCCAAAGGGCTGCTCTATCCATCTCAGTCATCAAGCTTGCTGCTTGATCCTTGATTTCCATATCTTCGATCATCTCATAGAGTCCATCGTTTCTTACTGCCTTTATCACTACCAAAGATCCCTCGGCCACCTTGATCTTTCTTCCCTCTACTTTGCATGTATAACCCATGGAATCCAGTTGCTCCAATGAGATCAAATTCCTCCTCAAATCCGAGAGATACCTCACATTCTCCAACAGCCTTGCCATTCTATCAAACATCCTCACCTGGATGTCTCCCGTGCCCCTCACTTGGTAAGAAATATCATTCCCCAAGAAAACCTTTTCATTATTGGTTTCCTTGAAATTCTTGAACCAACTCCGGTGAGGGCACATGTGATGAGTGCACTCGGAATCCAAGATCCATTTCCTGCTGCCTTCTTGCCCCTTGCTCACATCCGAGCACACAACAAGAACATCATCATCTTGCTGTTCTGTTTTGGCAACCGAAGCCTCTCCATTCTTGGTATGGCTTCCTCCTCTATCCCTTATCATCTTCTTGCAATCTTTCTTGACATGACCCTCCTTATGGCAGTAGTAGCAACTCTTCCCTCCAAATCTCAGTTTGGAATGCATTCTCCCATGGCTTTCTCCTCTACCTCTATCCCGGTAGTAGTCATGGTTGCTGCCATACCGAGATAGAGGTAGAGGAGAAAGCCATGGTAAAGTGGGTGCAAGGTTAAAGAACAGCCCTTTACCACTTGATGCTCTCCTTATCTTGGCATCAAGATTATCTTGCAACTCTTTCTTAGTATCAAATCTAAAAGCAAAGATTCGTTTACAAAGATACCTTTTATCCGGGAGAGTCTTGACAAGAAACAACTCATCTAGTTTCTTCCATATTGCAACTGGATCTTCCGAGTCTCCACACTCCCTTGTAACATTATCCGACATGTGCAAGAAAATGGTGCTGATGCTATCTTCTTCATCTCAATCCGCTGGTCCTTCGTAGTACTTGCTGGAAAAGCATCATCTTCTCCAAAAGCCAAGTCCACTTTCTGTTGCACAAGAATCTCCTTGATCTTCCGCTTCCAAAGGACAAAGTCTCCCTTTCCATCAAACTTCTCAATACCGAAATTTGAAGCCATCTTTTGTGGACAAGATCCCAGATTTATGCAATACCCACAAATGCTTTCTTTAACCTCAAGAACACAGATCGAAGATGGATCTTAACACCGTTCTTGAATCTACCTCAAGAACACGATCAGATCTTGATCTTTACACCATTCTTGAATCACCCTCAAGAACACGATTAGATATTGATCTTAACTCCGTCCTTGATTCAACTCAAGAACACGATCAGATATAGATCTTAACTCCGTTCTTGAATCACCCAAGAAGTTGATCTTTGATTCTTGGAGCCTTGGCTCCGTCACCTTCTTGTTCTTGCTCCGATACCCAGCTGTGCAGCTCTGATACTACTGTCCAAAGCTCTGATACCACTGTTGTAAATCACCTTGACAAGATGCCCAACTAGTGATCTTCCAAACACCCAAGTCTAGAATGACTTGTAAAGATTTGGAATCGAAAATAGGAACAGAAAATCAAAGAAAGAAAAAAGACAAGCAATTTGTTATCGAGGTTCGGCAATGTACCTACTTCCCCGTGAGTTCCTCCAAACTCTCTGCACTAAATCAAGTTCTTTACAATTCAGCAACCCTCTCTAAGAAACCTCAAGTTCTTGAAGGAACCAAGAAGAGAACAAGAAAGTGATAGACCTATTACAATGCTTTCTATCAATTCTATACTACTCTCTCTTCTTTACAACCAGCCTCTCTAGAGTCCCTCTTGTGTTTTGTATCTCTGCACTCTCACACAATTCTCTCATTCACACACGTCTCACAAGTTACATTACATCTTGTGTCACAACCTTGTTGAGATTGAACCTAGGTGACCCTTTATATAGTGCACCCACTTTTTGTCCATTCTTGAGATTCAATCCTCACCCTTTGATCATGATTACCACTTAATCATGGCCCTCCATCAATTCTAAGTGGTGCTGTGCGTTTTAACCTTACACCCACGCTACCTAAGAGAGGGTTAAAACAAGCTGTCCATATGTGCTTTAATTTGCCTAGCGCCTAGGCGCTCAACAGGGTGTGGTGCAGTGCTGGGCAGAGTCCCTTTACACACTCTCTGGGCGGTGCAATGCTAGTGGGGAGCGGTGCGGTGTTGGGGCGCTTCAGGAAGCCTTCATTCTGTGCGGTGCGCCGCTGGGCTGTGCGCCGCTGGTGCGTTTCTGGAGTCTCCATTCTGTGAGGCGTGGTGCTAGTGAAGGGGCGGTGCGGCGCACACTGATGCTGCCCCTTCACCCAGCTGTGAGCACACCCCTTCTGCTTGTGTGCAGAAGTGCACACACTAGTGCGCCTAGCCTTACCCTGCTCCAAAGTGATGCACACACGTGTGCAGACCTTTAACTTGCTGAACTTTAATCCTCCAACCTTGGTTTAGACTTTAACCATCTTTGAACCATGTTTGGACATGTTTAAACCTTAGACAAATACCAACAAATATGTAATAAAAAAAGTGCTCAAATACATAAAGCTCATTCATACACAAAAGTTAAGCAGATACATAAGTTTCTCTGCATACAATGTCTCAAGAAGCTACTTCCATTGGTTACTTCTGTCTAATTACCATTAAAAACCGGAAATGTCCATTCCAAAATTCTCATTTCCTTGTATCAATCAAATTCTTAGTAGTAGAACCAGGTCACTTTTAATTTTATTAACCAAAAACAATGGAGGCAATAGGTGTATTGTTACAGATTTCCAATCATTTTTCTTAGAAACCATTTATGGCTGTCAAAATGGTTTTTGAAATGTATTTGGTAAATCACTTGTTATGACTTGTGACACATTCAGTTTCTTAGAAACTCCTTTTCAGCTTCTGATTTTTTCCAGAAATAATTTTTTTTGGGGTGTTTGGCCTATCATATGTTTATACAAAACATAAACCATTTCATAAACTCTCCTAAAAGGGACATATATAGAGAAGTTTCCAGGACAACAAAGAAAATAAACCTCACTCCTCTGTGCTTGTTTGACAAGGCCCCAATGCCCCTATATCAAAAACAAGTTCAAAGAAATGGGCGGTTACATTAGATGCACTTTCTGCAGCCTCAATGATATCAAGGCGAATTTTTTGGGAGTGGCAAGGTTTCTGAACTTCATTTCTAGGTAAGTACGCATCAGATATCTTATGTACCTTATGTTTATAGCTAGGCTATCATATACGGAAGGACATGCACCATAAAATAATGTTGTGTAGAGCCTTCAGATGGACAAAAGCGAACATAGAAGAACCAATATTTTGATATTCACACACATCCATAAGTGTTGACTAGGGATATACATACCAACTACAGTAACCACCTCAAGCAGAGATAATTTTAGTGCATGTTGCGGTTAAGAAGTCCTTGAAATGATAGATAAAGATCTTTGTTATCTGTCCCAAATATCTCCTCTGCTTTCCTTAAAGTTTCCTGGTTGGAGCATAGTTTAAGACCATCTATTAGTTCAGTAAACAATAAGAGCGCAAGATATTTAATTGAACAACTCCTTACCTCTCGAGTTTGCTTCTGAGCATTTAATTCCTTGATGTTAGCCAAAAATGCACTAAACTGTTCATATGATAGGCGACTCCTGGATGAAAAGTATATCCATTTCATTCTCTGAAGAACCCAGTTACTATTTATCCTTTGGTTGCTAAATAATAGAACTCACCTGGCTTGACGAAAGAACTCCTTTCCATCAATTCGAGGAGTACGCACTAAACAATTTAAAGTACAAAAGAGAGCATAAATCAGATGGAGAAAGGAAAGAGGGTAACAGGCTAACAAACAATTACAACAGACAACATAAATAGGTTGCAATTTGCTGATACTTTCTATTTAAATCCAGAGTCCAAGTAGTAGTTAGTAGCAATAATCCATATAAACCTGGCAATGGACGCCCACGAGGAGGAGAATTTGCTGCTGATGACTGCTGGCTTGATGGGTACCATGAAGACAGTGGAGTTCGTACCTCATATTGTGATTTTGTAGGAGACATCGTACCAGAGGTTCTCTTGGAAGATCCAGCAGCAGAATACCCTCTAGGAGACACACTTGTGGAAATAATTTTTGGAGTTCCAGAAGGAGTAAGCCGGGGCATGATATATGGAGTTATAGAAAATCTTTGCCCAGCATGCCTTGAAGCTGTTGACCAACCAACAAGCTTAGAATGCTGATAAAGATACAACCTCTAATAACTTCACTATTTACTAATTCTGAGCAATATAAACTTCTTTTATTTATTGAACTTTATAATCAGAAGGAAACCTAATGATTTCTAGGGCATTTTCAGTATCAAGCGAATGTGCTTTTGCAATAGAAAATGCATACAGAAATTGTAATGTTGGTGTATATTCATCAAACTATAGGTCACCACCAAATCCAGTGAAACGTTTTATCTTCTTTTACTGGTCATAGTAATGTGCTAATGGCAAGTTTAGTACTATCAATTTCCATTTCATATTTTATTCAAAAGGGCCACAAGATTTTTTAGCAAAGCATTTACTTTGAATCAAGACAAGTCTGATGTAACATATTTTCCAATGTAAATTATTACAAAAGCTCTTATGTAGGCATGTAGCATATATTTTTTTATATACTTATCAAAACAAAGAGTTTGAGCTGATTTAATCCCTTTGACAACTCAAAATTTTAATAGATATTCTTTTTAAAGTCCCTGACCATCCAAATATGTGTCAATTCAAATGTAATCTCCTCTTTTTCTCGGTTCTCAAATGGGACATTTCATGTCTTTAATTTCCAAAGAGAAGGTTTTGCCTTGAAATAATAGTCAATTACCAAGGAGCATAGGATGAAAGCAGAAAAGAAATTATGTGTAGCATTCTATCATACACCACAGAATTTGTTTGCAAAATGAATCTTCGTAATTGATGCAGTGGCCGGACATCCATCCCTACAAAGGTGACTTTTTTCGCTTAGGAAGCTTATTGACTTTTTGACTATTGACAATCTTAACGAAGGGATATTATTTTAGTAAACAGATGTTACTTATGTAAGAATAACGCTGAAACAGTCCAGCACTTTTTGCTTATGTTCCCTTGGGTGAGACAACTGTAGGATTTGGCCCTTTTGGTGGTTGGTACTTCTTAGACAGTTACGGGGTCTATTGAGAAGGTGGTTTGGGCATGAGGCCTATTCATACTACAAAAGAGAAGAGGAAAGTTTTGGATTTAATCCCACTTGCTAGCCAGTTTTTGATTGGTATGGTTGGAAAGGAATAGAAGAGCTTGTGAAAGGTTGGAAACGCCAATACATTCTCTTTAGGATAGATGGTTAAATACTCTTTTAACTTTTTGGTTTAAAGGAAAGGTTGATGTACATGAACTAGATGTTCTTGAATGCTTTCAGACTTTGAATTGTAAGTTAGGTTCATGTACTTGGGTTGGCATATCGCCTTGATGTCCTTTATTAGAATATACTTTCTGTTCCTATCAAAAAAACTGATGTAGAGGTTAACTATGTACAGGCATAAGCAATGCTCAAAAAACAGAAGAAACCAATACCTTCATCAATTGTGTTTCCCATGTTAGTAGAGCCATTGTAGGAATGGTGTACTGAGTAGTCATCTGTCTCCTCATCTACACAGTAAGAAGTATAAAGGTAGAGTTACCATGTGACAGATGACGAGAAAGGAAAAGGAGAATAGAAAAAGAGACATGTTAAACTCCTCCAAAAGTAGAGAGAATAATCAGTTTAGAAGAAAGATCATGTCAAAAAGGAAGCTCCATCAAGTCAGTTTTGTACCCATATCTGGATAGGCTTTGGGAACTGACTGGTCGCAAGTCTCAATATCAATAGTTTCAGTTTGCTGTTAAAAACAATAAACAAAAAAGGTCATTATAATTAGTTTCTTAAATAGCAGATCTCTTCAAATAAGAAACAAATATATGTATATTCATGTGTGTGTGCAGAGATAGATGTCAGGAAAAGCGAGGATACACTTGTAAAAATTATTAACTCCAGAACTGGCTAATAAAAAAATCTTACAGATGTGTTGTCATCATTCAGTGACTGCATCAGTTGTCTCTTAAACGTCTCCAACTGCAACTACCAAAAAAGTTAGTGCTTGTGCCATTTAGATGTATAAACTAGTCATGTTGGCACTATGTATAATTTCACAAACAAAACAAAATAAAAATGTGAACATTGTAATAAATTTTTTTTTAAAAAAAGAATTTTTTCTTTTGAAATATCGGGCAACAGAATACAGTTGAGATGAATGGGAGCAGTTCAATAAAAAGGAACAAAAAATAACTCTGAGCCAACGAGTGCACAATAGCATTCATCAATACAAGAAGAAACACAAAATGGAACAACCAAGGTCAAATAAAAATATATTTATTTTAAAAAAATTGAAAGAAACACAAATATCACAGCTTCAGAGAGTCAGAGAATTGACAAACTAAAGCACCATAATTGTTGTGTCCAGTAGGTTAATTAAGCTTTTCTTCCAATCATCATTCTATTCTATACTAACAGCTTTTTGTTAGCAAAGAAACTTGGCCTAGTACCCATATTGGCCAGTTTTAGCTTATGACACTAGACTCCTCAATCCCCACCCCCACCCGCAAAAGGAAAAGATATAGCCGACTACTCATGCTTAAAACAACAGAAAAAGGATATGCCAATAACAGAAGGCATACTCATCATGACAACTCTTAACTATTTACTTGTATTTTCAGTCAATGTCTTTAATGTGTCAACTTCAATATTATACATAAAACTCTAATTATTTACTTGTATTATGCTTTTACTAGTATTAGAGACACATAAGAAATTAACTAACTTCTCTTATTTCCCTTTCCTGTTTAGTATCCTTCATTTGTTGTTATTTATTAGTTATGTTCTTCCTATTTTCTCCCTTGTGTGTTTAGCCTTGTTCTTAAGGCTCTAGAAGAAAGAACATGATAACGCCCACCTTGATTAAGTAGACTTTCAAAGAGTAGCCAACATTTAGTTGAGTTGGGTTGAAAGTTCTTAGAATATTACAAGCACATTCTCAGGATGATCTTTCTTCCATCACAAAGAGTACATAGGCATCTATTCTACACTGAATATATATATATATATATATATATATATATATATATATATTCAGTGTAGAATAGATGCCTATGTACTCTTTGTGATGGAAGAAACTCTTTGATTATATATCTCACTATTAACCTTAGGGTTAGTAACTAATTGTTTCCAACAGCCACTCTCTCTATCCTCTGTCTCTCATCTCCCATTCTCTCTCAACCCTAAATCTCAACATAAACAATGCACATCCATGCCAAGGAGACCTTGGCTAAATAGTCAAAGGCTGAGGCCACTGATACTAAAGGTCCCAGATTCGAGTGGTGTGTGTTTTACCAATCAAAAAAATAAAAAATAAACAATGTACATCCATAAATACATGTGTTTGTATCACAATGTTATTATTTACATTGAACTTTATCTGCAGGAAAAATAAAAACTGCTAAATATTCTTATATGAAGGTGTCTTGGTTATTGTTTTTGCAGACCAAAAAGGAATCAAAAGTTTTGATTGATATTAAAGTTTGTCCTTGTCTCATCGTATTAGGTTCCACAGCATCTTCAAAATGAATGACATTAACTGAAGTTTTCCATCAATGTTTAATATATCTCAACACTCCAGTGCATTGCTTTTGATTAAATGGGGTTGAGAATAGAAAGAGCACAATCACCTCAAACACACAAAAATCTAGTAAAACAAGGCTCAAATCCAAAAGTTCTTTTCCTGATCGTGAGTGAAAAGATTCTTTCCAATTATCATATTGAAAAAGCTGTTCCTTAAGATGAGGTGCTTTTGTCCTCCAGGGGTGTCCTCCTTGTTCTAAACATTTGCCGTCTTGCAGAAACAACTACTCACAGTGGCCTTAGTATTAAAGATTTAACAAGGAAGAATTTCAAAGATTACTACCCCATGAGCATATAAAGGTGGCTAAATGTAAATATTGTGAAAATCTTTTACTTAATATAGAAGTTGAATCTCTCGTATACAATCATTCTATTTTTTTGGCTATTTTCAGACACAAATCCAAGAAATATATACACTGTTTTGCAACTTCGTAGGCTGTTTAGACACTCTGCTTCATTTGCTTGGTTCTCTAGCTCAAGGATGTCAGTAATACTTCAAAAGGGTGCCTTCCATCAAAAACTCAGAAAGCAAAGGCAAGTGCCTGTTTAGCTACATGGCATCTCCTTGCAACCCTCACAAGATTATTAAGCTTACCTATAAAAAAATGCACTTTATTGAAGAAAGCCTACTAAAATGGTTTTTTAACTTTTCAAAATCACTGACATGATTGTATAGACTAACTACAAGGCATCCCAATTCAAGCCACAATCTTTTATGCATTCAGAAAAGCAAAACTCTTAAAACTTATCAAGAAAGAGAAACCGTACCCTCATATTTCACAAAGTTCATGAATATATGATTTGAGCCATTTCAGTTTCTTTCCTTTTTTTGATAAAGAGGCAGCAAGAGAAACCAGGGTAAATCATTAACAAAGATACCAAAATTTCAAGATATTTTTTCATTTTCACTTTGAGCCATTTCAAAAATTTCTCCAAAAACTATTTCAACCTAAAGCATACCAAACCATATCATCGATTTGAATTCTGAAAATTTTAAAAAGGACTGAGTTAAATAGTCTGAAAATGTGTCACGCTGCTTCTAAAGTTCATAGATGATCAATATTGTTTCAACACTAGAATTCTAAACCTTAAACAAACCTGTACCAGATAATAAAATATATCAGGGAGGCTGATCCAAAAACCACTGGGATTTGATGCTGGATGCTTACTAGTGTTAATAATGATTAATAATCTACACCAATGGTCTAAAATTAACCATATAAAGAGTGCACTGAAGAAGGATGGGAAGGACTATTCAACCACAACCAATTATATATAATTGAATATGTACACAGTGGCAGTTTACTAATAGATTAAAATGACAATCTTAGATAACCATAAGCTAAATAATATCACAAATAGTTTCTTTGTAAAACCAAGCTGAGTTGTACTACCATTTTGCTCACATGATTTTCATTCATTGCATTTGCACAATAAATGGCATATAAATTAAGATTACCTTAGCAAATGATATCGCATTGCGAAAGGCAAGAAAGAAAAACAGTAGAATGCTAAATACAGTGATAAAAGATGAAATCTCACCTTTCCCACATCACGGCCAAGTTTCTTTGCAGTCATTGCCAATGAATCTCGTTCCTTTGAAAGCTTCATCTTCAGTCAAATACAAGAATAGAGCAATCAATTTTTAGTTACAATTGTTCAGAAAGAAATTGAAATTTAATAGTACTCCACTTTATTCTAAAAGATCAAGTGAAGATGAAAATTTTGAACCATCTGATTTCCATTTTCTATTTGGCTATGTTGAAACTTGGAAAACTTTACTCTATTATTTCATTCTTTTCTATGATTTAAAAGAGGACTAGCTGGCATACAACTCGTCCCAAGCACAACTATCAATTTAAACAAGTTGAAACATCATCTGAATTTTACATTTTCTTTCTTTTTTGCTTTCTCTTTTTTTGTTAAGAGGGGGGATTTGTCCAAAACAACATCTAAATAAATAGTCAGTTTTTTAACCTCTGAGGTCATGGCAAAGGAACAAGGAATTGATACTCTTTTGATATACTTTAATAGACATTTTTGTGAAGAACAATTCTTAGCGCATCTAAGTTCCCAGAGACCAATACTTTGATTCAATTAAAGTTGGTTTCATTCTTTATAGACAACTCTCTCCATTAGAAGGAGCTGAATTCCTCACCTATCACAAGACCTAAAAGTTTCACAATCCACAAAGTTCAACATTCTTCTCCATGTTTTGCCAATTTTTTCAACAGCTATACGTCACAAAGTTAGTCAACGCATCAAAACCCTCAAAATTGATACAATTTTGAGCTAAATTTTCATTCTTCCAGAGAATTTTGAAACCTCAGAAAGCAAACATAAGCCAAGGTTTGTGACAACTTTCTCATCAACCAAACATCACAAACACAACCAACAGTCCAGCATTCCTCGAAAATCATTAGCCCACTAATTTGAACTCAATATTTTTCCTTTGTACTCAAACTTCCAACCCTTAAGAACCCAAAATACTATAACCCAGAAGACAAAAACCTTCCAATCTGAAAAAAATATCAGATCAGCAAACCCTCAAAACCAACTCAATCTTTCACCCCAAAAAAGGTGAGCGAATAAGTACAAATTCAATATTTACTTTACCTAGTAAAAATGAAAATAAATATAAAAACCATGAAAAAAATTCAAAATTCCCCTTACATTTTCATCAAGGACGACTTTCAACCTGGAGTCGGCCTCCTGATAAGCTTGCTCCATATGAGAGGCCTTCTCCTCGAGTTCATATATTAATCGATTCTTCTCGTCGAGCTTCTGGCGCATCCTGCCCACCTCGGCCTCCAGATTCGACACCCTCGACGCTATTGCCATTGAAGTGATCTTCCTGGCCAGATCCAGCTGGTCATACGGGTCAGTGGGTATCACCGATAGGATCTCATCCGGTAGATTAAAGTCTGGCCCACCACCATTTCCCCCTCCGCCACCTACGCTCCCACTGCTCTGCGTGCTGCTCTTCGACATACCCGACCCCTGCCCCTTGGTTCGCTCGCTCTCTCTCTATATATATTTATGTGAAACTGATAGAATTGTAATACAAAAATGTAAATACCTAGAATTTGGTTTTTCTATGTAAAGATGAAGAGAGGATTAGTGATGTTTGTTTCTTAGCTGTTGTAAGGTTGTTTTTTCTTTCCTTTTTTGGTTTAAATTTAAATTTTAATGGGGATTTGAATAAATGTGTGCGCACGATTCTCTCTCTCGAAGGAAAATGTCGGGTTTGGTTTGGAAAGACATTGTTTCCCGCATAGTTTGTCCGAGTTTGAAAATTTTGGGTTTTCGCTCTAAACAGGGACTAAAAAAAGGTTTTGTTGGACTTTATATTTATATATAGACGGAATTTACAGGGACTTGAAAGATAGGGGTGGCAAAAAGGCAAGTTTGAACCCGGTTTCCAGTCACCTGCATCTGTGAAAAAAAATTTCACCCGTACTCGTCCACACCTTTGTCAGGTATGGATATCCTTCCTCCATCTTTATCCCCATAATGAGTACGAGTATCGGTCGAATAATTCAGACCCGTAAAATCAAATTTTCATATAAAAAACTTGACAAAAATAAAATAAATTTATATGAAAAAAATTGATTTTAGCATGATAATGAACATAATTTCTGTCAACCTTTCAATAAAATCTATATAATAAATAAACAAGTACCCATTCGGTCGAATATTATTTCACCCACACCCACACCCACACCCGCACCCACATTTGATGAGTACTGTAATATTTTACCTACACCCGATCCACGGGGAAAAAAATAGCCTCCAAACCTGGTCCATTAGTGTCGGGTTTTGCAGGTACCCTGCAGTTATGGGTAAAATTATCATCCCTATTAAAAGATCCTTTCATACTAGGTTATTTTTTAGGGAAATTATATTTGCTCATCCATAGTATGACATAACTACATACAAGAATTCGTAGTTTCAAAACCGATAAATACTCCCTTTTGTATTCATAGTTTGATTTAAGATTTCAAATACTTCCACCATTAAATCATGGCTAGTCAAATATTTTAACTTTGATCAATAGTTATTTGGAAATAACCCGAGAATACCATTTAAGGGTTTTAATCCTCTATACTTGCATTAAATTAACTTTGACCTTCATTTTCTCCACAAAGCTAGCATTGTTCTTCACCCATTCACCCATAAAGCTTCCGTTCTCTTCTTCTTGCTAGATCTAGGTGGGACTCTTTTATTCCTTCATCCTAGATGTGATTTTGACTCAAATCTAAGGAGCGTTCTGGACAAAATCATCTACTGTTCATGGCAAATGTATGTATGTTGGTGACATTTTTTAGCAAAATCATTTATGAAATTATGTTTCTCTTTTGTGTCATGTATCTCAAAGATTGTCAATTTTTTTAGTGATTTTTTGTACCAAAATATAAGCAATAAGGTGTTGATAATGTGTGTGGTTGGTTGTTGGGTAATGAGTGTGATTTTGACCAAAATATGAGGAATAAGTGTTTTGTCCAAATTGGTTTACTGTTCATGGCAAAGGTATTAATGTTGGTGACATTTTTTTTAGCAAAATCAATTGTAAAATTATGTTTCTTTTCTTGTGTCTCAATTGTAGGCAAAAATGTATCCAGAAAATTGTCAATTTTTTTAATGATTTTGTACCAAAAAATGAACAATGAAGCGTTGGGTAATGGGTGTGATTCTTTACTTATAATATGAGTAAAATTGGTTTTTTTGTTCTTTGTTAATCATGGTTTCATTGTTTGCTACATGTTCGATTAAATGCTTCAATGAAGCTTTATTAATGATTTTGCAGGTTGCTTATAAAATATCATCTTCTAGTGACAACGAGACACAATATTATCTCAAATATGAGAACCAAAATTGTAAATGTGGGCAAAGAGTTGCTGTATGAATAGTGGAATCTGAGAAGAACAAGAATAAATTGTATTGTACTTGTGAAGCTAGAATTTGTTGTTTCTTTGCTTGGTGTTTGCCTATTAATGTCATGCTGCAACAAAGATAAGCAACTGTGATCACTTAGTTGATTGATATGGAAAAAATCAAAGGTTGAGGGAGGATATCAAAGAGATGTTTGGAAGGGTGCATTTTGTTGATATTAGGGTTTGGGGCATGAAATTACTCTTAATTGCAAGCATAGTTTGTAATGTGTTTACTTTTATTTTGGTGTTTCTGCTTCTGTTGAGTAGTTAAGACATTTTGTAATGTAATATAGCTTCTAATGTCAATGAAAATGGCATTCTAATGGTTTATGTTTATTGACATTATATGTTTCCCTACCACTTTTGTTCCCATTAGGCATAATAAAATAGCTTTGGTCCCCACTAAGCATTATTGAAATGAGACATTGCTTTTCTAGTGGCCCTATGTGCAAATTGGTTACAATAAAATGAACAGATTGAGGAAAAAAATAGATTTTATTCAAAAAGCAACACTTAAAAAGAGTATTCAATATTGATTCTTACAATTTGGTACATAATCACTAATAAGAAGCTAAAAAAAATAGTGCATAGTTTCCAACTAAGCACAACACAATTCCCAATTTTTCACAAAACACATCTATCAACGCATAAATCAAAAGCTTCAACACATGCAATTTCGAGCACTGTATAGAGTAAATACATATCCATAAATGAAGATACACAACACTACTATCAAAACACATATATTCATCCACCTCCTTGCACTCTAACTAGCCACATTAACTCTTCCCCTACCAACACTACTACCAGAGATAGAGGCTGTAGCAGCACTAGCACCAAAGGTAATAGCATCAAGAGGAACTCTTCTAGAATCTACAGCACCAGCACTAGGAACCTCTGTTCCTCCACCAGATCTACCTCTACCTCTTCCTTTTCCTCTTGCACCACCAGATCTACCTTCTACCCTTGCACCACCAACATAACTTATTTCACCACCAGATCTACCTCCTCCCCTTGCACCACCGATAGTTTTTATTTCACCACCAGCTCTGCCTCTTCCTCTTCCACCAAACCTGACCATTGCACCAGATTTTCCCCTTGCACTACCAACTCCATGCAAAATTAATAATTCATGCTACAAAACTAACTAGCACATCTAACCTTTGATAGTCCACAAAAAAATGTACAACCCAAAGTAACTACTTAGTATACCTGATTGCCTCCTATTGCTTCACCATCACAATTGCCTCCACCATTAGATCTGCCCCTACTAGCACCAAGTCCTTGCAAAACAAATAAATTATCCTTAATCCACAATAAAAAAAAATTACATAACCCAAAACTAACCATAACTAACAAAAAACAATTGATGCATGCCATCTACACAACATACAGAACAACCATAACAATTACAAATGGTGTACCTGAGTAGGTGCTGCTTGATTTACCCCAACTTGTTCTCCATTTGTGTTGCCCTCATTTTTCATCTACAATGACTTGAAGGTACATAATTATTATTTCAATACTTACTATTTTCAAGAAGTTATTCATCTAAATAGATTGACTAACATATCCATTTGTTGAATTATTTATATTCCTCACAACTTCTTTATCGCAAACTATACTATTGTGGCCAAGTCCACTGCATATTCTACATCATACTATGCATGACCTTTTTCTAACAGTAGAGGGACCAAGTTCACCTGCTTCTTTCCTTTTATTTTTCCTTGGCCTTCCAGGCAATCTTCGTAAAAAAGGGGCTTTAATGTCATCATCTACCCTTGATGGTGTGAAGTCCATTTCAGGTAGAGGATGAATGATTTCATTATAAGAATCAATATATGCCTTGAAATTGTAGCATGGATCACAAAAATCATCTAATGGCTTCCTTATATGGCTTATGCAAGAAGATATATGCTTGCAAGGTAGCCTTGTTTTTAGCCAGTAATCACAACTGCATGTCATCTTACACAAATCAACAACAAATCTAATGTTGTTCTTATAAACTTGAAACTCATCTTTACCACATGATATCAAGATGAGTTTGAGTCTCCTACTTGCAGGCAAGATGTTATTTAATTTTCCTCTAGGGTTACCTTCTCATTTTCCCATATTCATCCTTTTGCATATCTTTTATACAGCCTCAACATCAGTTTCATTCTAATTCCCTTTAGTAACATTAAACTTGGCTTATTTTTTTAACTTTGTAACCCAAATATTGAAGGATTCAGTGTGGTTGTTTGTTACATGGCCACATTTTGATGAAATGTCAAAAGTGTGTCGTGCCCATGTCAAGGGTTTCTACATTATCCAAGTCCAGGAAGGCTCTAACTTCTTTTTCATTTCTTCCATAGCATGTTTAACATTGTCTTCACGGAATGCCTTGGCAGCCCACCAGAAGGTATTCTTAAGTTCCAACCCTGGGTTTTGAGGTTTGAAATTATTGTAGAATGCCTAACACAATTTTTTTGAAAGATATGTGGGAAGAACTTAGCTACAACATTTTCTAAGCCCTACATGAAAGAATGATATCTATGTTAAGGCTCAAGTAAATGAAACACAATGTATGACATAACTTTTTGATAAGCACAAAACATTGAATATATTAAAGTAAACAAATCTACCTTTTGCTTGTCAAACATAATTGTTAGTGGCTTGTTTCCCAACCCTTTCCTCAATGCATTCTTTTAAGCTTTCATAGAAGAACTTCCAACTCTCAGTGCACTTTATCTCCATAATTTCAATTGCTACTAGAAACAAACCACTATTTCCATCCAAACCCAATGTAAAAAGTAAAACCTCACCATAAAGACCCTTATGAAAACATCCATTAAGCCCCCAAAAAAAGGCCCATATCCTTTCAAGAACCCCACTTTCAATTCATTATAACATACAAAAATTTTCTTGAATACTGGAGGCTATGAAAGACTAGTTATGTTATAAACTTCAATCTTTACCACACTGCTAGGATTCTTGTCCACCATTAGTTCTCCATACTTTCTCAAAAAACCATATGATTTTGCATGACCCCTTTCTACATCTTGCCTAACCTTCATCTTACCCCTATAGAGCTGTGATTGGATAGGATCAAACCCCCACTATGAATTCATGGCTTCTTTCATTAAGTTATAGCTCATTGTAAGGTCGACCTTCAATTGGGCGCCAAGCTTTCTTGCAATCCATGGGTGATCTGCATTATCATTATTGGTCATCCTAACACATGTGTTCATTATTTAGAGTCTTGACCATGAAAGTTATACCATATGGTATAGCATATGCATATATCCTCTATAGGCAACCCTCAGCCTTGAACTTAGCATTTACCTTTTTGGATCATTCTTTTTCCTCTTGAAAGAACACTCACATTTCACCCCATAATCTTGTAATGTCTCTCTGAAACTAACCACATTGGGGAATAGATGTCACACTTCAAATTCTATGGTTCCATATTCTTTTGGCTTAAAAAACTTCCTATGAATCTTTTGTGAGCTATCAAAGGTCCTTGTCCTCCTCTATTGACCAAGCTCCAAGTCAAAAAAATCACTTGTACAATTATAAGATGCATTTGACTCTACATTAGTCAATTCATTATCAGAACCGCCACACTCATGGTCAGATATATTACCCTTCTGCCCTTCATTTTCAGCAGCATGTTCATCAAAATCATCTTCATCATTAGAACCTTGGTCAGTGTCCTCTAACCATTCCTTATCATTAGCATTAGAAAATTCATATGTTTCATCTTCAAACCTCCTTCATCCACCATATCAGGTTTATTATCACCTCTATGTTCATCTGGGACTATGCCATTCTTCCTAACATGTTCAGTATTTCGTACCTCCCCAATCTATTCAGTTTGATGTCCCTCCCTACCTTTATCATCTTAAACTAGCTCAATCGTTTCTTCATCACCAAACATATATTCATTAATAAAGATATCCTCAAATAACAACCCACCCAAAAATTCATTCAGATTCTCTTGAGTTACATTCTCCTCAAACACAATCGTTCATATTATGTTGATTGAAATTATCAAACAAAGGAACATAAGCATTATCATCACCAAAAACATGTTCAGTAATAGGAACACTAGTAGCTTCATTGACAGAAACACTTGTAAGTTCAGTAAGCTCATGTTCATTTATATGCTGACTAAAATGCTTACTAAAATCTCAACAACATTATAAATAACATGCTCACTAACAGTCTCAACATCATTATCGGTAACATGCTCACTAACCATCTCAGCAACATTATTTCTAACTCAGTAATTGGTTTAATTCGAGTTCAAGCTTAAACTCCAAGAATGTTACATGATTTGTAACTAAAAAAATGAGAGAATTTTTGAGATTTTTATTCAATGAATTTTTTCTCTTCAATACAAGTCATTTTTAGCTAGTTATATATTATTTAGCTAGTTATAATCTGTTTCGACACTAATAACTTTATAACTAACTAACAATCTACTTTCTTCTTATATTTCTCTTTAGTACTTTCCTTATCTAGTCTGTTTAGCTGTTGTAGCTATAATCCTTGAAGCCTAGGATCTTCTAGGCCTTATAACAACTGTCCATGCATCATTCTCTACTCTTGTTGCATCACTCCACTTTGCTGCATCCTTCAAGCCTTGAAGGTCCTTTCTGTTTTCTTTGTTAATGATTACATCAATACTTCCTCCATTGAGAGCCACCTTATCCTCAAGGTGTAATTATGGAAAGCCATTTTTTAAGTCAAAAGCAAATTCTCATGTAGCCTCTTCTAAGGGAAAACTCTCCCACTGAATCAACCACTAAAAGACCCAGTTATCTTTCTTCAAGATTTATCTCTCCCTTATTATAGCTAGAGGTTTGAAAATTGAATGACTTTTCTCAATACATGTAGTTAAAGAACATGGTGAAATTCCTTCTTTTGGTCTCTTATATCCTTTTAGCAATGAGACAAGAAAAATATAATGTAGTTTTGCATCATATGGTAGCTGGAGTTTATAAGCAACTTTGTCAATCTATTTGATAATAGGGAAAGATCCAAAGAATCTTCTACCCAACTTGTTAGACTGTCTAGTAGCTATTGAAACCTGTCTATAAGGTTGTAACTTAACAAGAACCAAGACACCAACCTTAAAGGACTAATCCTTCCTATGTTTACCAACTGCAACTTTCATTTGTGCTCGAGGCTATCACAGATGATGTTTAGCTAGTTGAAGAATTTCAATTATATCCCCCAAGTCTTGATCAATACCGGCTAAGCTACTCTCTCCCTTTGAATATGTTGCAATGTTATGAGGTGTTCTACCAAAAACCACTTTAAAAGGAGACATGCCAATAGAAGAATGAAAAATAGTGTTGTAGTGAAATTCTGCCCAGTATAAAAATTTAGGCTATCTCCTAAGAATATCACTCACAAAACACCTTAAGTACTGCTCCAATGATTTGTTAACTACCTTGGTTTAACCATCACTCTAAGGATGATAAGCACTAATCATATTCAGAATTGTACCTTGTAGCCTAAACAACTTTTTCTAGAATGAACTAATGAACACTGAATCCTTGTATGATACATTGGTCTTAGAAAAACCATGCAGTTTATGAACCATGTTCACAAAGAGATTAGCCACCTTAGTAGAATTATAATGTTTTGGAAGACAACAAAAATGAGCAAATTTTGATAGTCTATCAACTACTACCAAAATTACTGTTCTATCAACTCTTACCAAAATTACTGTGAACCTATGGGCAAAAGGTAAATGTGTAATGAAGTCCATTATGATGTCTTTCTATATTTGTTTAGGTATGGGCAGAGGTTGTAAAAGGCCATAACGAGCATGATTAACAACTTTTCTCTATTGGAAAATCAAGCACCATTAGGCAAAGTTAATTTCTTCTTTCCTCATATATTTATAATAAAAACTTGTACATAATCTAGCATAGGTCCTTTGAATCCCAGCATGCCCTCCTACAGGGGGGAATGATACTGTTGGTGTTTGTCTAAGGTTTAAACATGGTTTGAAAGGGTTCAGTATCAGGTCTTGGCGCCTCAGCCTCCAGGAAGTCCAGAAGTTGGGAGAGTAGCTGTGCGCCGTGATCCAAGGAGTATGCACCGCTACTTGGCTCTGTGTGCCATGGCTCAGCCACCCCAAGACTGTGGCCTCCAGCATGACAAGCAATTCTCCCCCTCTTCAGGCCGCGGCTTAAAGGCACGCTGATGCTGATTTTTCCAGCTTTTTGAAAGGTGCGTGGGATAAGTTCAAAATGCATAGGATCACTTAGGATTGATGAGGGGCTACGATTGATTGGTCCTCAAGATCTGAGGGTGGAGATTGACCTTCAAGATAGGTTCAAGAAGTGGTGCACTATATAAAGGGTCACTTAGCTTCAATCTCAATAAGTGTGACATACAGAAGTGTGACATAACATGTGATGACATGTGAATGTGTGTGAAATAGAACACATGGGTGTGTGAGAGTGCAAAGACACTAAACACAGGAGAGATCTCATTATAGAGAGGCTAGATGTTTAGAGAGAGAATAGTATAGATTGGGGATTCAAGGGACTTATAAGTGCAATTTTCTTGGGGAAAATTCCAGGGTAACTCAAGACCTTATCACTTTCTTTTCTCTCTTCTTTCGTTCTTCAAGAACGGTGTTAAGATCAAGATCTAATCGTGTTCTTGAGGGTGATTCAAGAATGGTTAAGATCTATCTCTGATCATGTTCTTGAAGAGGTGTTGCTGTAATTGTAAGAACCATTGATTTAGTGTAGAGAGTTCGAAAGAACTCACGTGGACGTAGGCACATTGTTGAACCTTGAAAACAATTACTTGTGTTCTTTCTTGCTTTTGTTTGTTGTTTCTTTTCTTTACAAGTCATTTTAGACTAGGGTGTTTGGAAGATCACCACCTGGGCATCTTGGAAGTTGATTTCCAACAGTGGTATCAGAGCTAGAGGAGAACAGCTGGGTATCAGAGCAAGAACAGAAGGTATCAGAGCATGACTCCAAGAATCAAAGGTCAACTTCTTGGGTGATTCAAGAACAGAGTAGAGATCAAGATCAGATCGTGTTCTTGAAGGTGATTTAAGAACGGTATTGAGATCAATCTTCGATCGTGTTCTTGAGGTTTAGAAGAAGTTGGAAAGAAATTGTGGGTGCTGCATAAATCTGGGATTGATTACGCCCAAAGTATAATGTGGTAGTTGTAGCACAGCTTTGGGGTGTCGATTCCACTGGGAGATGAGCGATCTACAAGAGAAAGTGCAAACCTAAAAAAGAACGATAAATGTTAAATAAGAAAATTTGAGTTTTGATATTAAAGTAATGTGAAGTAGTGTAAATATAATGGAAGCAACAAGGTTCCGGGAATCCTCCCTAGGTTCGTTGCCTTATTTCAGTCTCAATTCAGTTATCTTTATCTCAATTGCAAGTTTCACATCCCAAACAAGCAATCGGCAAATATTCAATCAAGCACATTTATAAACCCTAATGTATTTGATATAGTTTACTCTTTACTTTAAGCACATGTGACCTACCCTATAGATTTATCAAGAAACGACAATATATCTTTAATGACAATATTGCAATAATGGACAAACCTAAAATATAAATCTACCGGACTCAATCATACCCAAACAACGTCACATAAGAAAAGCATGACTAGACTTATATGGAGAAGAAAGATATAACCACCGGATTAAGAGAAAAATCTTCTAATTAATTTAAGAAGTAAATCATAACAATGTTTTGATAATAAATCCCAACTACAACTGAATCAATAAAGGAAAATAAGAACAACTACACCTATGGATTCATCCCTCCGCCTTGCTTGGAGATTAGTTGGCCATGGGGGAGAGTGTGGCAGCCTTCATGATGTTTTTCCCGGCCTCTGGCCTCTAATTCTATATGTCATTATCAAACCCTAAGTGATCTATTTATAGTATAAAGGGTCCAAGGGTGTTTTAGGGTTTAAACAATCATTAAAGTCCTAATTAGGTTAAAACTCGAGAAGGAATCGTGTGCGCGCTGCAGCTCTCTCTTCTGGGCGCCTAGGCTTAGCTTTGGTCCAAGGATGTTGAGTTATTGGGCGCCGCAGCCCTGAATCTTGTTTCTTCTGGGAACCTAGGCTTGGCCTGGTGCTATAAACTCTTCATCTTATCCTTTTCGGAAGCACTCCTTCACTCCGATCCGCATGGAATCTTCGAGCTTTAAGCAATGATAGCTTTTTCGTGTCTTTGAAACTTAAAGTACCTGAAAATGCACTGAAATAGATCAATGATCCAAGAATGACACTTTAGGGTTGTTAACATATAAAAGTGCAATTAAAACGTAGATCAACCCTAAAATGCTAACAATTAAGTACTGTTACGATGCATTTTATAACTCTCATCACAACCCCCAACTAGCTTATTGCTAGTCCCTAGCAATTCAAGCGAAAACAAGAGATGAATTCTATTATAGGACTCAAAACAAACTAAAGCAATGTTAGCATTAAACCAAGAGCAATTCACTTTTTGTCTAAAAAATTGCACATAATACACAACACATAGAATCATTAAATATCACCTAAGTCCAAGAGTAATTCAAACATCAATCTTAAAATTGTTATCGAGTCTTAACATCCATCTTACCACAATCCATTAATCTGAACATCCGGATGATTTTATGCATAACATTCATGAATACAAGTCTTGGCCTCTAAAAACATAATAAATTGCTTGACATCAATCATAAATCAAGCTCCATAGGCTTATTTTTCAAATCACTCTCCACTATTGTAGAAAAATCACACTACATTGGATCAATAGGTCTTTAATAAGCTTGTAACGTTGGGCTAAGGTAAAGGTTAAGGAAGAACAGGAAGGATTTACAAGTAAAAGAACTCAATCTCTTAGCTTTAAACACAACCGCTTTTAAGCACTAGATAACCTTACTTCAACACCCAACTCTTTCAACCATTTTTTATAAGAGCAAATCTCTCGATAAGTCACCACTTTTCATTCTTTTCTTTTTTCTTTGCCATCCTTCACTTCTCTTTTTCTTTTCTTTTTTTTTCTTTTCTTTTCTATTTTGGCATAAGACCATTCAACTCCTATTTTATTCTTTTCTTTTCTTTTCTTTTCCACAACCCCCAACTTATCTCTTTTAATGTACTTGGGTTATGACAGTAATATTTTTTCATATTTCCATCCTTACTCCTCTTAAGTGCTTGTCAACAAATGTGTACAACTAAGTTGTTTTAAAAGAAGGGTAAGGATAATATATTTTTAGGCTCATAAGGGTAAGTAAATGGGTTATCGAAAGAAATAAGGCTCAAATTCTTTAAAAGCTCAGACAGGTGACTAGCGATAAATATAGCAATGGTAAGTTTGAAAGGCTCAAACAGTTCAAAAATGGCCTATATCATATCCTAAGCAATGTGCATTCTAGGAATACACCTTAAATGATTATCGAATAAGTTCTAGAGCTTGTCGAGACCACAAAAGTATTCACAAAGCAATCACACATAAAACTTCTCTAGATGCTTTAGACTATTCATACAATCTTACCGCAAACTAGAGTCTCAAACCAAATAAAGATTGACACTTAAATTATTCTCAAACCGAAGCAAGATTTAACTTCTTCTAGATGCTGTATGCTATCTCAATTAAGCTCATATCATTGACATGTGGATTACATCCAAGGCTAACATAAAGCATGCTAAAAACAAACAAAAAGGGAGAACGACACCAAGCAGTTCAATGGAAAAAGAAAAAAGAAATAAATAATATGGAACAAAGAGATGCATTTCCTCCGCCCCCAACTTAAAAATTGCATTGACCTCAATGTAAAAGAAAGAGTAAAGGAAACTCTCTTTGTAGCCAAAGGTGCACAGAAGCTGAAAATTGTGCTCCATCATTTAAACTGCTTCGTATATTTTTCCCTGAAAAAGAAATACTAAGTTAATACTGGAAAACAGAAAAAATATGAACAATAAAAACTAAATATGAAAACAATAAAAGTAAAAGGATATGCTCTGGGGTGCCTCCCATGAGCGCTAAGTTTTACATCTTCAGCCAGATGCTTTTATTTCCTCCTAGACAAACATGAACTTAATAAACCAGCAACTGCTTCACCGTCAAATTGGGTGCTTGTATGCTTTGAAGAGGCCTCAAGGATGTTATCAGTAACATCTTCTGATTCTGGCTCAATATATGCTCTTATGAACCCATTGGTGTGGATTGATTCCAATGGATTAAGGTGATGGACCTCTTCCATGGGTGAGTCAATCATATATACTTGGTAGCTCTCGCCCACATCCTCTGATTTGTTCGGTGTTATGATGTGTAATGACCTACCACTAAGTGTCACAATGGCATTCACCTTCTTCAAATTCTTTTGCGCCATTTGTTGTCCATGGTGTGTGGACTGTGCTTGGGAAGGGAACTTACCTCGCTCATTCATACTCAAGGAGCTCATCAACTTGAATACTTGGCTCTTTAAATCCTTATGTTCTTCAATAACCTGCGTAATTAAAGATTCAAGCCTTTGATTAATCTTACCCTGTGCCTCAATAAACGCATGCAAAGTTTCTTCAAAAGGACTTCTAGAGGGTGCATGTGCATGATATGATCTAGGGGGTTGTGGCGACTAGTTTTCAGATTTCTAGCTAAGATTGGGGTGATTCCGCCACTCCGAATTGTAGGTATCAGAGAAAGGTGAAATAGGCTTCTTGTACATACCTAGGGCATTACATTTTTCCTCATACATCCCTCTTATCTCCGCAAATGTGAGACATTCTTGGGTGAGATGATCTACCCCGCCACACATCAAAATGGTTCAAAGGACCTTACATGATTAGCTACGTGTGTTGGCTGTAAGCTCTTAGTCTTTAACACATCTAATTCCCTAGTGAGGATCTCGACCTTAGCTTTTAGGTTGTCCTCTTCCCTAAGATGGTAAATTCCACCACCACTTTGGTTTCCTACAAGTCGTGACCTGTTTGTGCTTTCAATAGCACTAGGTCCAGTCCAGGTGTGAGCTTTTTCAGCAAGCTCATTGAAGTATTCTATAGCCTTATCAGGATCTTTTTCTAAAAACTCACCATTACACATCATCTCTACAAATTGGCGCTCCTTATGTGTAAGTCCCTCATAAAAATAGCTCACTAAGCGCCAATTCTCATACCCATGGTGAGGGCACATACTCAACAAATTCTTAAATCTCTCCCAAGACTGATACAAAGTCTCACTATCCTTTTGTGCAAAGGTGGAGATTTTCCTTTTTAAAGCATTGGTCTTATGTTAGGGGAAATATTTATTAAAAAAGATCCGAGTCATCTCAGTCCACGACCCAATAGATCGTGGTCTCAGTGAGTATAGCCAACTCTTAGCTTTATCCTTCAAAGTGAAAGGAAAGAACTTAAGTCTCACGATGTCAGCAGTTGCATCTTGACTATGAAAAGTCGCAACTACTTCCTCAAACTCTCTAATGTGCACATATGGATTTTCACTTTCCAAGCCATGAAACGTAGGGAGTAATTGTATCATCCCTTTTTTAAAATCTAATTTGCGAGCATTGGCTGGAAACATGATGCATGATGGTGTAGCTATGTATATAGGGTGGAGGTAATCCTAAAGGGTCCTAGGGGGTTGATCTTCGTGTTCACTCATCTCTTCGGGACTAGATGGTTTGTCAAATAAAGAATTTAAAAAGGAATTTAATTCTGACTCTAACACAGGCCTACAAGCAAATCTACCCAAAGTGTCTCTATATCTGGGCATGCAAGATCACAAAATAATTAAAAAAAATACTATAAAAAGAATGAATAAAATAAAATAAAATAAAAAATTAATGCAGCAAGCTAAAAGAAGGAACAAAGTTACCGCCTTTACAAACTGCTGAAAAAGAAAAACTATCTACAATTCTTCTACCGTCTTGTCTCAAGGTTGGCAATCTTCCTTGTACTTAAGTGCGTCTCCCCGGCAATGACACCAAAATCTGATTACGCCCAAAGTATAATGCGGTAGTTGTAGCACAGTTTTGGGGTGTCGATTCCATAGGGAGACGAGCGATCTACAAGAGAAAGTGCAAACCTTAAAAAGAACGAGAAAAGTTAAACAAGAAAATTTGAGTTTTGGTATTGAAGTAATGTGAAGTAGTGTAAATATAATGGAAACAACAAGGTTCTGGGAATCTTCCCTAGGTTCGTTGCCTTATTCCAGTCTCAATTTAGTTTTCTTTATCCCAATTGCAACTTTCACATCCGAAACAAGCAATCGACAAATATTCAATCAAACACATTTATAAACCCTAATGTAATTGATATAGTTTACTCTTTACTTTAAGCACATGTGACCCTATAGATTTATTAAGAAACGACAATATATCTTTAATGAAAATATTGCAGTAATGGACAAACCTAAAAGATAAATCTACCAGACTCAATCATACCTAAACAATGTCACATAAGAAAAGCATGACTAGACTTATATTGAGAAGAAAGATATAATCACCGGATTAAGAGAAAAATCTTCTAATTAATTTAAGAAGTAAATCATAACAATTTTTTGATAATAAATCCCAACTACAACTGGATCAATAAAGGAAAATAAGAACAACTACACCTAGGGATTCATTCCTTTGCCTTGCTTGGAGATTAGTTGGCCATGGGGGAGAGTGTGGCAGCCTTCATGATATTTTCCTCGGCCTCTGGCCTCTAATTCTACATGTCATTATCAAAGCATAAGTGACCTATTTATAGTACAAAGGGTCCAAGGGTGTTTTAGGGTTTAAACAATCATTAAAGTCCTAATAAGGTCAAAACTCGAAGAAGGAATTGTGTGCGCCCTGCAGCTCTCTCTTCTGGGCGCCTAGGCTTGGCTTTGGTCCAAGGATGTGGAGTTGCTGGGCGCCACAGCCCTGACTCTTGTTTCTTTTGGGTGCCTAGGCTTACTTTCTGGGCGCCTAGGCTTGGCCTGATGCTGATTTGTGAAGGTTCTAGGCGCCTAAGCTTGCCTTCTGGGCGCCTAGGCTTGGCCTGGTGCTATAAACTCTTCATCTTATCCTTTTCGGAAGCACTCTTTCACTCTGTTAGGAATGGAATCTTCGAGCTTTAAGCAACGATAGCTTTTCAATGTCTTTTAAACTCAAAGTACCTGAAAATGCACCGAAATAGATCAATGATCCAAGAATGACACTTTAGGGTTGTTAACGTATAAAAGTGTAATTAAAACCTAGATCAACCCTAAAATGCTAACAATTAAGTACTGTTACAAAGCATTTTATGACTCTCATCAGGGATCTTCTCCGCAAGATGAATTCAAACTTCATTGTTGAGAAGTTTGATGGAAAGAGAGATTTTGCCCTTTGGAAGCGGAAGATCAAGGCGGTTCTTATGCAACAAAAGGTGGACTTGGCAATTGGAGAAGATGACGCTTTTCCAGCAAGTATCACGGAGGTCCAACAGATTAAGATAAAGAAGATGACATACAACACCATCTTTTTGCACATGTTGGATAATGTCATAAAGGAGTGAAGAAACTCGAAAGATCCAGCTGTAATTTGGAAGAAACTAGGTGAGTTGTTTCTTGCCAAGACTCTCCCTAATAAGAGGTATCTTCATAAATGAATCTTTGCTTTTAAAATGGATCCTTTTAAAGAGTTGCAAGATAATCTTGATGCAAAGATGAGGAGAACATCAAGTGAAGAAGGGGTGTTTGTTAGAGGAAGGCCAACAACTCAGTATGGCAGCAACATACATGGCTACTACCAGGACAAAAGTATAGGAGAAAGCCATGGGAGAGCGCACAGTAACATACATGGCTACTGCCGGGACAGAGGTAGAGGAGAAAGCCATGGGAGAGTGCACAACAATATACATGGCTACTACCAGGACATAGGTAGAGGAGAAAGCCATAGGAAAGCACACTCTAAACCGAGATTTGGAGGAAAGAGATGCTTCTACTGCCATAAAGAGGGCTAGTTCAAGAAAGATTGTAAGAAGGTGATAAGGGATAAGGGAGGAAGTCATACCAAGAATGGAGAGGCTTCGGTTTCCAAGGAAAAACAGCAAGATGATGATGTTCTTGTTGTGTGCTCAAGTGTGAGCAAGGGGCAAGAAGGTAGCAGGAAATGGATCTTGGATACTGGGTGCACTCATCTTATGTGTCCTCACAGGGATTAGTTCAAGAATTTCAAGGAAACCGATGATGGAAAGGTTTTCCAGGGGAATGATATTTCTTGCCAAGTGAGGGGTATAGGAGACATCTAGTTGAGGATGTTTGATGGAATGACAAGGCTACTGAGGAATGTGAGGTATCTTCCAGACTTGAGAAGGAATTTGATCTCATTGGGGTAATTGGATTCCATGGGATACATATACAAGGTAGAGGGAGGAAAGATCAAGGTAACCAAGGGATCTTTGATAGTGATCAAAGCAGCAATGAAGGATGGTCTCTATGAGATGATTGGAGACACGAAGATCAAGGGTCAAGCAGCAAGCTTGATGGCTGAGATGGATAAGGCAGCCCTTTGGCACAATCACTTGGGACACATGAGCAAAAAGGGCCTGCAAGTTCTCAGCAAGGATGGTCTACTTGGTGGTGACAAAGTAGATGAATTTGATTTTTGCGAATGTTGTGTTCTTGGGAAACAACATCGGGTTAGCTTCAACACCGGAGTGCACAAGTCTAAGGGCATTCTTGACTACATTCATATGGATCTTTGGGGACCAACAAGAACACCAACACAGGGAGGTAATGTTTACTTTCTGTCTTTAATTGATAATTATTCAAGAAAGGTTTAGGTTTATTTTGTTAAAAATAAATCAGATGCTTTGAATAAGTTAGTGGTGTGGAAAAAGCTGGAGGAGACTCAAATGGGTAGGGTAGTTAAGGTGTTAAGAACCGATAATGGCTTAGAATTTTTTAACAAGGAACTTGATTGATTTTGTAAGTTAAATGAGATTTTAAGACATAGAATGGTTGTGAAAACCCCTAAGCAAAGTGGAGTTGATGAGAGGATGAATAAGACCCTTAGGAAAAAGGTTAGGTGCATGTTAATAGGATCCAGATTACCTAAATGTTTTTGGGGGGAAGTGGTGTCTACTACTGCATATTTGGTTAATAGATCGCCCTCTAGAGCTTTAGCCCAAGATCTAAAAAGTGTGTATTTCTAGGATACGGGGAAGGGGCTAAGGGGTATAGGTTGTGGTCCTTAGAGAAAGAAGGATTGAAACTCATGATAAGTAGGGATGTCATTTTTAATGAGCATTTATTTCCTTATTTAGAGAAAACTAACCCTGTAGGGGATAGTGAGCAAACCAGTTCGGTATTTGTGGAGCATAGCATCGAGAAAAATTCAGTTTAGGTAGAGCAAGGAAGGCAAAAGGGTTCGGACCAGGTAGAGCCCATTGATGAATGCCAAGCTCATGACACTCGAGAGGAGGCTGAACTAAAAGGGGATGACGCAGCAAGTCATAATGACTATCAGCTCATAAGGGACCAGGAAAGAAGGCTGATCAGACCATCTTTGAGATATAGTTTTACGACTGTGGATGTAGCAGCTCCTTGGACAGAAGGAGGGATAAGTGAACAAGAGACTTACATTGATGCCATGGGATGTAAGGATTTGTCAAGATGGAAGCTAGCTATAGAGAAAGAAATGGATTCTTTGAGGAAGAACAACTCTTGGGAATTGGTGCACATTCCAAGAAAATAGAGAGTTGTGGATTGAAAGTGCACTTACAAGATCAAAGGAGGGAACCCTCCAGGGGACAAAGTCCGGGACAAGGCTAGGCTTATGACGAAAAGGTTCATGGAAAGAGATGGTATAGATTTTACGAAATTTTTCTCACCGGTTCAGAAGGTGGAGGAAATGGTGAGTATCCTTATCTATGCTGATGATATGCTATGGGTTGATAACAGCAAGGAGAGGATGGAAAGGTTGACATCTCAACTCAGTGAGGAGTTCGAGCGGAAGGATCTTGGCCTTGCACAAAAGATCCTTGGGATGAGAAAATTTGGGAAAGAGAGAGAAACGAGTTGAAGATTTCTCGGTCTTCCTACATAGAAAAAGTGCTGTATAAGTTTTCTATGGAAGATGGTAAACCAGTGAAGGTTCCCCTTGATGGTCATTTCAAGTTCTCCAGCGAATAATGTCCTGGAACGGATGAGGAGAAGAAGGAAATGGAAAAGGTCCCTTACTCTAGTGTTGTTGGATTACTCATGTTCATGATGGTAAGCATTAGACCCGATAATTCTCAGGCAATGGGTGTTCTCAGCAGATTTGTCAGTAATCCTAGAAAGGAGCTTTACCTTGGGATGAAGTCATTGCTGAGGTACTTGAAGGCTCAGTGGCAGCCGGTGGTAGCACTCTTAACAACCGGGGTAGAATACATAGCAGAAACAGAAGCCATTAAGGAGGCTATGTGGTGCAAAGGGTTGTTGAAAGAGTTGAAGGTCCTAAAAGAGTAGGTGGTGGTGTATTCGGATAGTCAAAGTGCATTGCACTTGTGTAGGAATTTGGTGTTCCATGAGAGGACAAAGCACATTGATGTTTGGTACCATTTCATTCGAGAAAATGTTATGAAAGGATGCATTCATGTGGACAAGATAGCCATGGAAGAAAATCCTGCAGATTTAGGCACTAAAGTTCTACCTCTAAGAAAGTTCAATCATTGCCTTGGACTTCTTAGGATTGAAGTCGGATGAATGGTGACTCAAGATGAGTTCAGATACTGAGTTCTCTGCACAATGGGTTCAGGTTTAATTGCTTAGACAAAGGTAGAGATTGTTGGTGTTTGTCTAAGGTTTAAACATGGTTTGAAAGGGTTCGGCATCAGGTCTTGGCGTCTCGGCTCAAGAAGTCCAAAAGTTGGAAGAGCAGCTGTGCGCCACGGCCTGGCCCTGTGCACCGCAGCTCAGCCACCCCAGGCCGCGGCCTCCAGCATGACAAGCAATTCTCCCCCTCTTCAGGCCACGGCATGCCCTGTTCTAGGCCGCAGCTTGAAGGCACATTGATGCTGATTTTTCCAGCTTTTTAAAAGGTTCGTGGGACAAGTTCAAAACACACATGATCACTTAGGATTGATGAGGGGCTATGATTAATTGGTCCTCAAGATCTGAGGGTGGAGATTGACCTTCAAGATAGGTTCAAGAAGTGGTGCTCTATATACAGGGTCACCTAGCTTCAATCTCAATAAGTACAATATATAGAAGTGTGACATAACATGTGATGACATATGAGTGTGTGTGAAATAGAACACATGGGTGTGTAAGAGTGCAAAGACACTAAACACAGGAGAGATCTCATTGTAGAGAGGCTTGATGTTTAGAGAGAGAGTAGTATAGATTGGGGATTCAAGGGACTTGTAAGTGGAATTTTCTTGGGGAAAATTCCAAGGTAACTCAAGACCTTATCACTTTCTTTTCTCTCTTCTTTTGTTCTTCAAGAATGGTGTTAAGATCAAGATCTGATCGTGTTCTTGAGAGTGATTCAAGAACGGCTAAGATCCATCTCTGATCGTGTTCTTGAAGTGGTGTTGCTGTAATTGTAAGAACCATTTATTTAGTGTAGAGAGTTCGGAGGAACTCACGGGGACGTAGGCACATTGCCGAACCTCGATAACAATTGCTTGTGTTCTTTCTTAATTTCGTTTGCTATTTCTTTTCTTTATAAGTCATTCTAAACTTGGGTGTTTGGAAGATCACCACCTGGGCATCTTGGAAGGTGATTTCCAACAGATACTCTTGTAATAACTTGTTTTTAACTACAGATTAAGAACTGAGATACAACTTTCCCTTCCAATAAATCAATCAATTTCTCACTGCCCATTTAGGGTACTACACAGGCTTATTGTCAATAGACATTGCTAACTCTATTAATTTAGGAAGTTGGGAGTTTTCTAGTTTTAAGGTCTCTACAAAATCCAAGGAATGAAATGAGAGAGCAAGATAAGATGCCTTGTCCTTGCTGTCTTAGTGCATCCTTGATAACCAATTAGCAACTACATCATCCTTGACTAGCTTATAAACAATTTGAATATGAATCCTAATAGTTTCCTTAGAAACACTTGCTGCTTTAGGGTTTAAATTGTTTGATCCATGGGTCCCCTTAGACTTCTTTGATCTATGTGAATTAGAAACTCAGACCTAAGAAAGTTCTGTCTCCAATGTTGTACAGCTGTGGTAATGGCATGTATTTCTCTAATGTAGGTGGAGGCTAGCTGTAATGAAGGGCACAACTTCTTACTAAAAAAGTATTAAATGGTGGCCTTCTTGTATAAGTACAGCTCTAATACCAAATCTAGATGCATCAGTTTCCAAAATAAAAGTTTTAGTAAAATCTGGTAAAATTAAAACAAGAGTTGTGGTTATTGCTATCTTCAAGTTCTAAAAAGCCTCAGTTGCACTCTTATTCCAATGAATACTATACTTCTTGAGAAAATCAATTAAGGGTGAGGCAATGGTAGCATAGCCTCTAACAAACTTCATGTAATATCTAGTGAGACATAGAAAGCCTCTCGACTATTTTACAATAGTTAGTATAGGCCAATCTAACATAGAAATGATCTTTCGAGGATCTGGTGCAACACCATTTATAGAAATGAATCTCTAAGGTCTCTACATCAAGACTTCCCTCTTGATTGAAGATTTTAGTTTTGAAATAAAATAACTTTTCAAGAACTGTTATGTCAAGCTAGGTATCTTATAAGATAGTATTTCAAACCTATCTTGTTAATCTTGAATTAAAGTTTGCTACATGAGCTTAGTTAGATTGCCTTGTGGATCATCAAAGAGAGATGGTCCAAATCTTTCTTTTAAAGAAGTGACAAATTCTTTCAATCATCTCAACTGATTGCTTTGGTACATCCATTGATACTAACTAGATCTTGGACCATCTAAGTGAAATGAAACCACAGTAAGTTTGTGAAATTTAGAAGTTTGATGATAAAAGAAGAATTGCTCCACTTTGAACAAGCAATCTGATGGATCTCCAAAACTAAATCTTGGAAAATCAAGTATGACATATTTGAATGGTGTAGAATTGAAGCTTTCACAGTAGGATTCTTCTTGATTATAATGAGATGTAGGTGTGTGAAAATCATGTTTACTGGTATTGATCTTTAACTCTTTTACATTAGAGGTGATCTTGGCCATTTGCTGTCATTGTTTCTAAATATCTTGCTGCAATGGTTTAATTGTAGCCATGGAATCTTGTTTGATATGCTTCTGTAGTTAAAGAATTATGTCCTAGGTAACATTTTGTATACCTTGATCTTGTTCCTTTAGCCATGGCAAAGAAATTGAAAAGAGAAGTATATTATTGAGTCAATGAAAGCACCAATGATGCATTTCCTAACTCAGTAGTGATTTGAGTTCAAGCTTAAACTCCAAGAATGTTACAAGATTTGTAACTTAATAAAAAAGAGAATTTATGAGATTTTTATTCAATGAATCTGTCCTCCTTAATATAAGTCCTTTTTATACTAGTTATAAGCTACTTAGCTAGTTAATTGGTAGTTATAGAAGTTGTTATAATCTATTTTGTCACTAATAGATTTATAACTAACTAACTGACTTCTTTTTGTACTTCTCTTTAGTCCTTTCCTTGTCTAGTTTGTCCAACTTCTATGGCTATAATCTTTGAAGCCTTGGTGATCTTCTAGGCTTTATAACAACTATCCCTGCATCCTTCTCTACTCTTGCTGCATCACTCCATTCTACTACATCCTCCAAACCTTGAAGATCCTTTTTGTTTTCTTTGTTCATTGCTACATCGATGGTGACGTAGAGGTAAACCTTATTGGGAATAAGGATCCTACGAACTACAAGGAAGCAATGTCAAATATCGATTTAGGAAAATGGATTAAAGCTATGAAATCTGAAATGGAATCCATGTATTCTAACCAAGTATGGACTTTGGTTAAACTTTCTGAAGGTATTGTATCTATTATTTATAAATAGGTCTAGAAAAGAAATATGGGTGTCGATGAAAAGGTAGAGACCTTTAAGGCAACACTAGTAACAAAAGTTATAAGCAAAGATAAGGAATTGACTTTGATGAAACCTTTTTTCCTATAGCCATAATTAAAATTCCATCAAGATCTTCCTCACAGTTGCTGCATACTACAATTATAAGATATAGCAAATGGATTTTAAAACCGCCTTCTCAATGGAAACATAGATGAAGATATATATATGGAGCTACTAAAAGGTTTTTCGTCTAGTGGTAGTGACCACAAAGTGTCTACGAAGATTAATTTATGGATTAAAGCAAGCTTTCCAAAGCTGGAACATCTAATTTGATGAGGTAATAAAAAGTTGCATTTTCTCAAAAATGTGGATGAATCATGTGTGTATAAGAAGACTAACTAGAGCACAATTACATTTTTGATATTGTACGTTGATGACATACTATTCATTGGGAATAACATAGGTATGTTACAATCAGTCAAAGTCTGGCTTTCTAAAAACTTCTCCATAAAAGATTTAGGAGAAGTATCTTATATTTTGGGAATAAAGGTCTAAAGAGATAGATCTAGAAGGATCTTTGGCTTGTCCTAATGAATAAATAAAATGTCGAAGAGGCTCAACATGGAAAACTCTAATAGAGGATTGTAACTTTTTTGCCATGGAATACATCTCTCTAAGTAGATGTCCTTAAAGACACCTAAAGAGAGAGAGAGAGAGAGAGAGAGAGAGAGAGAGAGAGAGAGAACATGAGTCAGATCCCCTATGCTTCATTGATAGAAAGTCTCATTAATGCTATATTATGTACTAGACCTGATATCAAACATGCTGCAAGTGTTAATAGTAGATATAAATCTGATCTAGGTTTAGAACATTAAATTGCTATGAAGAACAATCTTAAGTACTTAAGAAGGACTAAAGATTTGTTCATCACATATGGAAGAAGTGACTTAAAATTGGAAGGGTATACTAATTTACACTTCCAGTCTGATATAGATGATAGAAAGTCCACTTCTAGATTTGAGTTCATCTTGAATGGTGAAGTAGTGAGCTGGAATAGTTATAAGTAAGATACAAATACAAATTCCATTACTGAGGCTGAATACATTGTCTCGTCTATAGGTGCAAAGGAAGTGGTTTAGATGAAGAATTCATCACCAAGCTTGGAGTGGTTCCTAGCAATGAGCTACCGGTACTTGTGTACTATGAAAACAATGGAGTGATAGCTTAAGTCAAGGAACCAAAGTCTCATCATAAATCTAAGCAGATTGAGTGTCACTTCCACTTGATTAGACAAATCATTGGAAGAGGGGATGAAAGCATACAAAAGGTTGCGTCAGTAGAGAATACAACAGATCCACTAACTAAGGCATTAACACAACAATACTTCAATCATAGGTATAAGATACATGAGAAATTGACTTTAGTGAAAGTGGGAGATTGTTGGTAGTATGCTCTACAAGCTAATGACATTTAGTGTCTAGGAATATTATTTGTAAAATAATCTTATTCAAATTATTATCATAATTAATTATAAGTTTTAATTATCACAAATATCTATTTAATTACATTGTCATGATTAAGTTTATAGAGTAATATCAATAGAGATAAGATTATGATGAGATCATAATTTTGAGACATAGTCTTCTCGAAAGTTTTTCTCTTAAAAGTCTTAGTCATAGAATACTAATTGGATTTTAGTAATCCAGTTAGACTGGTATATACTTTCTCAATTGGGAGGGTGACTGATCTCAATGTCAATTGGTAGACACTAAAACAAGTATGTTGGTGCTCACTAGAGAATGAGTTCATTGAACATGACTCGGCGTAAGAACACCTACATGGAGTTTTACTTGTTTGTCAACAAGCAGTTCTCCTGTTACAGTTATGCTTGTGATCGTTAGATTTGAGGCACCATGGTTATATTTTATGCGACTTATTATACTTTGATGCTATTTAGTTTGGTTCTATCCATAGATCATTAATTATTAGTGATTGGGTATAATAGGTTTCATATGGAGGTATGTGAGTGTACAATAAGGAATCAATCACTCCTAAGTAAAAGAAGAATGTGCTATGTGATCTACTAAGATATGATTCGGGAAGTTCCTTGGCCAAGGTAGGGTGAGAATTAGAAAGAAGTTTCTAATTTCACCATTAGAATTATATTCTTGAGATCTACACACATAGTATTAAGGCTAAGGGTTTGACAGTAATTTTATACCATAATTAGCTTAATCGGAACATTGCATGATGGAAAGATTTAATTTCATGGTAACTGGTAAAGAAAAATTCAAGATTTCACAACAAAATTCACATTGCATCAGTAGTCATGATATGCTGCTAGGTGTCACTCATGATTGTAGAAGTTGTAAAAATTAATTTAATGGACAATTAATTAATTCTTATAAAAAGGAGAACAAAACGAGGTTGGTTTTGATTTAAAATAAATTAGAATGAGTCATAATTAATTGAAAAGGGTTTCAATTTTAATTACATAAAAGTTATGGCATGCATCCAGATTAGTTTGAATATAAGGGGTCACACACAAAATGAGCAATGTATAATTAGGTAATAACAGTAGAGGTTTAGTTTGCAATTAATGGTTAGTTGCACTTAACCCTAACACTATAAATAGTTTACCAATGTGCATAAATTTTCTAGCTCAAAATTTATACACAAGGTTCTCCTAGAGTTTTAGTTCTTCCCAAAAGAGAGCTAATTTAGATACAAATACTAATTCCAGATTTTCCTTGTGTGGATCAACCTTTGAGATCACATACATTTGTGATTGTTGTGAATTCAAGAACATCAAGAAATTTGGATTGGAGTGTGGTGGAGAATTCGGCAACAACATATCCAATAAGTCAAGAACACAACAAATCAAAGGTAATGATTCTATCATTGAATGTTCTTGATTGTAAGATGTTCTATACAAATCATAAGATGATTACGGTTTATGGGTTTGATTGCATTTTCTAGATTGATTTCCTTTAGTTTGTTAATTTTGATTTTGTTTGAATCGACTAAATTAAATTAAGATAAATCAGAACTAATATTTAGCCTCGAATTTATGAGAATATTTTGTTAGATAAATAATGTTGAATTGACATCAATAGATGATCCACACTATAGTTCAAGCCCAAATTGATTAGATTTCAGTCCAAAAGGTTTCTGCATAAGTAAATTTGATTAAACATAATAAAATCCCAATGGATCAAGCAAAATGGATCCATCTCAAAAAGGGTTAAACTTTTCCATATTTAGTATTATTTATGTAGGCCTAACGGATTTAGTTTCAAACATCTTAGTCTTAAATTTTGTTAAATAGATATTAATTTCAATCCAACACTACTTAACTAAGAGAACATTCATGATAAAAGATAGCTTGACCAAATGAATTTGGACTTGGATAGATTTAAATTGCGCTTAATCAAATAAAATCCTTTTGCATTGTATTATTTTGTTTTTAACATTTGGGCTAAGCCATACTCACCTCAAGTGGACTTTAACACATTTGTTGGGTCTCTCATAATCAGAAAATCTTTTTTGAAAAATAAAGACCCAACGATGAGGTTAAAGTAATAGTAAGGTAGGAAAGTGTGGCAAAGAAAACAAGGAGTTGAACTTAAAACCTAAAATGGGACTATCTCTTTGTTTGGTACTTAGAGTCCAATTTAGTTATGAGTCTCAAAGTTCATCCCTTTCTTGGTACCGAGATCCTAGTGGAAGGTTGAAAAAGAAAGAGATCACAATTTCATAGTCAAGTTTAGAGAAAGAAAAAATTTCAAGCAATGATTCTGAGACAATGGCAAAAAGTAGCAACAATGGGAAGTGGGAGGAAATGAAGGGCATGATAGCCAATTTCGTTGCTGATATGGCTAATCGCATGACTAGTCTTGAAGAGAGGCTTGCTAAGAAGGAAAAGGAGAAAGAGACAATTAAATTTGGTGGAGACAATTGAGAGTTCTATGAGGAGGAAGAAAATCTCAAGGAAAAGCAGAAGAAAGCTATAAGCTAAGAGGTGGAAAATAATTAATGATAAGTTTGAAAAGATGCAAGTGGCATTGAAGAAGACCCAAGGCTTTGACATTGATGGACCTTCCTCTCACACTAATTTGAGCTTACCCCTAAGTTTAAAAAGCTAGACATGGGCTGATTTGATGGAATTGGTGATCCTATAACCCACATGAAGCAATTTGTTTGGCTTTCGAAGCTCCTTGGATTGAACTTTGACCAATTGGCTGCTTACTTTCCTCACTCTCTCACTGTGCCACTCTCAAGTTGTACTATACCCAAGAACCTACTACTATGAAGGAATAAGAGGATATAACCCAAGATTTTGAGACTCAATATACCTATAATGCCCAGTTGGACATTACTATTTGTGATTTAGAGACTACAAAGCAGAAGTCTAATGAGACATTATCCAAATTGCTCTCTTGTTGGTGCACTAAGGTAGCTAAAATGGCATCTAGATCTGGTGAGTATGACTAAGTTTGAATTGTAATAATGAATCTATAAGTTATTTATTAAGAAAAGATGTTTACACTCCCCATAGCCAATTTTGAGCAGTTGTTAGATTATGGAGTACAAATTAAAGATACTATCTTTAAATGTAGAATTGAGAAAAATAGTGGGAAGTTCACAAGAAAGAACCAAGGTGCAAGTGGCAGTGGCACCAATAATAATAAGAACAACTTTGTGGGTATAAAAATATGCAAGCTTTAAGACCCCAAAGTAATACCAACAACAAAGTGGAAATAAAACACTAAGGCCCAAATTACTTAACTCCCCTTGGGATGAATCTCTCCTAAGCTTTGAGTAGATAAATAAGGGGAAATTGTAGCCTTTATTGTAAGTATATTGACATAGATAACACAATTAATCTCCATACAAAGTTACGGTTTATACCTCAATAAAAATTTAGGTTGACCCTTTGAAGAAGAGTCCAAAAGACGTTCAAGTGCCCGACCTGTAAGCATATCCACACGAGCAATGTGAACTATATATCTTCAATTAAGGTGATCGGAAATTATGGAGTGCTAGCTCTTTGGGATTTTCAACTATGGCTTGTAGAGAGAGAGAGAGAGAGAGAGAGGGAGAAAGGGAGCTTTATATGTGATCTCAAAACTCAAATTATGATCTTTAGGGTTTCTATCAAATAGAATCCCTATTCATATGGAACCTTTACTCCTAAAGGCACTAGGAATTTAGAATTTGCTATTAAACCCTTGGTTTAATTTAATTCTTAAACTCTCTCCATTGACCCCTTAATTTCTCTATTCTTACAATTGCCCATTTTGTATGTGACCCCTCAAGTTCAATATCGTGCTGGTAGTAGGTTGTAACTCTTACGTAAAAATTCCCATCCAATTAACTAAAACCCCTTTTAATTTTAATTCTCCCTTTAATTAAAAATTAATTATAATTTATTCTTAAGGGCTTCTAAAAGTCATGATTGACACCTAGCAGTATATCATGACTACCTAGACAATATGAATTAATGTGAATTCTTTTGTTGTCGGTTTTCGTACAATTCAATCATTCCATCATGCAATGTCTTTGATTAAAATTAAGGCACGAAATTACTATCAAGCCTTAATTATTTAATCATATATTTTTGGATCTCAAGTCCGTAACTTAAATAGTGAAATTAAAAATTTATTTTTCAATTTTCACCCCACCTTGGCTAAGGAATTTCCAAGCTGTGGCTTAATTAGATCACATAGGACATTCTCACTCTTTTACTGAGAGTGATGAATCCTCTATTGTACACTCACATACCTCCATGCATAAGTGGTCATACCCAATTACTACCCTTATGTAACTTTTGTTTAGATTTACTTTTAGGTAGCCTAGAAGCATGATGACCTATACACAAAGTATCCATGGTGCCTCAAGTCCAAGGATCACTTGTATAACTGCAATGTAAGAATTTCTATTGATAAACAGAAAATGTTCATTATAAATTACTTGGTCAATTTAGTTTGGTGTATCTATTCTCTAACAATCACCTATATAACTTGTTTTAGTGTCTCAACACTAGTGATGAAGAGATTAGTCACCCTCAATTCATTGAGGAAACATAGTATGTACTAATCTATCCGGATTCAGCCTTTCTTAGTGATTTTATAATTAGGAACATTTAATAATAAAGCTTAAGGAAATGCATATCACTAGCATGATCTTGTTATAGTGCTTATTTTCATTGCTCTTATTCTATGGTTTTATCATATAATGCACCAGTAGTGATTTGTAATGAAAATAATAAATAAATAAATGCCATAAATAATTATTTATCTTCAATAAATTAATAAGATATTTTACTAGTAACATGCTCATAACATCAAATGCTATTGGCTTGTAGAGCATATTACTATCATTTACCGACACGACCTTTGATTAATCCTATCCTTGCTCATTATGACATCACCAAGTATTGTGCTTTCCACCAACAATTTGGCCATGATACTGATTAGTGCTTCTGCTCAAGAACGAAATCGAAGACCTCAAAGAAAATGGTGATGTCCTTGTTCCCAAAGTTGCCAAAAACCTTATGCCTAATTATCATGCCACACCATGATGCCTTTCTTAACTTAGTAAATGGGTTGATTCGAGTTCAAGCTTAAACAACTACAATGTTACAAGAGTTATAACTAACAAAAATGAGAGAAATTTTGTATTTTCCTTCAATGAATCTGTCCTCCTCAATACAAGTCCATTTTATACTAGTTATGGACTACTTAGCTAGTTAATTGGTAGTTACACAAGTTGTTATAATCTGTTTTGACATTAACAACTTTATAATTAACTAACTGACTTTTTCTTATTCTTCTCTTTAATCCTTTCGTTATCTAGTATGTCCAGTTACTATGGCTATGATCCTGGAAGCCTTAGTGATCTTCTAGGCTTGATAAGAGTAATCCTTGCATCCCTCTCTACTTTTACAATATAACTCAATTATGTTGTATCTTTTAAGCCTTGAAGGTCCTTTATGTTTTCTTTATTCATAGTTGCATCAATATTTCCCAATTGAGAGTCACCTTGTTCTCAAGGTGGAATTATGGAAAGCTTTTTTGAAAGTCAGAAGCAAATTCCCATGTAGCCTCTTCTAATGGAAGTCCTTCCCACTAAATCAACCACTAAAGGACCCAGTTACTTTTATTCCATATTTGTCTCTCCTCTACTATAGCTAGGGGTTTGAAAATTAGATGACCTTCCTTAATACATGTAAGTAAAGCATATGGTGAGATTATTTCTTATAGTCTCTTATATCCTTTGGCAATGAGATATGAAAAACAGGATTGATTTTTATATCCTACGGTAGCTGGAGTTTATAAGCAACTTTTTCAATTTGTTTGATAATAGGAAAAAGGTCCAAAGAATCTTCTCCCCAACTTGTTAGACTGTCTTGTAGCTATAAAAGCCTGTTTGTAAGGTTGTAACTTAATTAGAACCAAGTCATTAACCTTAAAGGACTGATCGTTCCTATGTTTATCAGCTGCAACTTTCAATTGTGCTCCAGTGTTTTGGAGATGGTGCATAACTAGTTGAAGAATTTCAGTTCTGTCCTCCAAGTCTTAATTAAAATTGGCTAACCTACTCTCTCCCCCTGCTTAGGTTGCAATGTTAGGAGGGCTTCTAGCAAAAACCAGTTTAAAAGGAGACAGGCCAATAGAAGAATAAAAAGTAGTGTTGTAGTGAAATTCTGCCCATCATAAGAATTTAGGCCATCTTCCAGGGCACAAAACACCTTAAGTACTGCTCCATGCGCCTTCTTGAAAACTACGGCCTTCAAAGGACTTTGCCGGGGTTGAACCCCTCTCTTCTAGTAGCCGCCACTTTGATAAGATAAAGTTTTGGAGGAACAAGATTGAGGTTAGGAAGATGGGGTAAAATTCCTCGTAGTGAGTGAGGTATAGAACATGAAACCGTAAGCTCCCAAGCAGTGGGAGGAGCCTAGGGCTCTGACCGTGTGCCTGTTGAAGAATGAGCCAGTGCCCTCCATTTTCATATAATCCTGTACCGTAGTAAAGTAAGGGACTCTATAGAAAACAGGGCAATCTCTAGTTGACGCGAGCCAGCCCATATGGCGGATCAACCGGATCAGGCATTCCATGCCCTGATATTTCGTGTCAATAGCAGAGGCTGGTAGCATAAAGGTCCAACTAATGAGTAAGCGGCTGAGTTCGCCTAGCCTACCCTACTAATGTATTGTATATTGTATAGTAGGGTAAAGTATAGTAGGCGAGCGAGTTAGCGAAGACGCTTAGGCTAATAGATAAGAGAACGTCGATGTGTACCCTTCATTCTACTACGCTACCCCTTACTAGTCTTTTTGGAGGCCCTTTGCTTCCGGCTTTGAAGGTAAATAGTAAAAAAAATGTACCCCCCTTATGTCCCCCTTTAGAGTGCACCCGCTCATTCTCTTCCTTAGCACAAGCACTAAGCGATAATAATTGTTTTATTTACTTATTTTTGAGAACAACTAAGCGATAATAATTCCTTTATTTACTTATTAAAGTAGTTAACGACTTCCTTCTTAGAAAAAAAGGGGACCCAGATCCCCCCCAATTGGAACATTCATCAAATTACGACCCTCTCCCTAAACCTTTTCCTTTCCTCTTGTGGTTAGAAAGCGGGAAAAATAACTGTTGGTAAGCGGTTCGGCTTCTAGCTCAAGTTCAGTCTCAAGCTAAGTCTCAGTCTCCAGTTAACTACTTTAATTTGACCATCAGTTTGAGGATGGTATACACTACTCATATTCATAACTGTATCTTGTAGCCTAAAAAAATTGATCTACAATGACCTCATGAACACTGAATCCTTGTATGAGACAGTCGTCATGGGAAAACCATAAAGTTTGCGTACCATGTTCACAAAGATATTAGCTACCTTAGCAACATTATAATGTTTTGGAAGACAACCAAAATGAGAAAATTTGGATAGTCTATCAACTACTACAATATTATTATGAACCCATGGGCAGGAGGTAAATGTGTAATGAAGTCCATTGTGATATCCTCCCATACCTATTCAGGTATGGGTAAGGTTGTAAAAGACCATAAGGAGCATGATTAATAGCTTTAGTCTATTGGAAAATCAAGCACTGTTGAGCAAAGTTAATTACTTCTTTCCTCATGTGTTCCAATAGAAACTTATAGATAATCTAGAATAGGTTCTTTGAATGCCAGTATGCCCTCCTACAGAGGATGAATGATACTCTTGTAACAACTTGCTTTTAACTATAGATTGAGTGTTGAGATATGATAGGAGCTTAAATATTCATATTTAAGCCCATTAATTTACATTTGTTAAGTTCTTTATCTATATGTTTTAGTCTATTTTACTTCACTTTTGTGTTTTACACGTTTTTATAGGGTCTTGGAGAAAAAGAAGCATTTTTTGCACTTAAAGGAAGAAATCTGGAAATCCTGGAACAGTTGCTGGCGAGATTGCAATCGAGCGCACTCCTCTGTGCGATCGAGCGCAAGACGCATGCGATTGAGCGCACATTTACGGGAGTGAACAGTAAACTGCAGAACCCTGTCTTGGAAATAACCCTATTTTGGAAATAAAGGAGTTTTGTGTTTTAGGAAAGTTTAGGAACTCATGAGCCTCTTAGGACTTCTCAAATACCTATAAATACACTTGTAAATCACACACAAAAGGCATCATCTCTTGGGGGGATCACTTCTTTTATCTTTTAATCTCCCTTTGGAGTAGATCTCCCTTTTGGGGGATCAAGCTCCCTTTTAGTTTTAGTTTTTGTTCGGGGAGGCCTGAGGCCGGACGAACCCGAAGGAGAGATTTTGGAAATGAATTGACGACTCTTCTCCATAATGTTTTCGGGTTTCTTCTTTCCTTTTTATCTTATTATATGTAATTAACTTTTTGGTAAGGGCTTGGTTGAAGCCCTAATTATGTTTACTCAATAATTCAGTATTGGTGCCTTTGTGATATTTATGTTGTGTTGCTTAACTTGATTAATGTATGTTTGTATTTAAATTCCTCATATGTGTGTGTCTGATCAACGTATGCATGTGGTATAGATTAGTTAGTTGAATCAATTTGGATGACCGAGTCCTGGGTTCAACAATAGTAACAAAAGATATCTTATCCGGATTCTTGGGTTAATCAACATGGGAAACCGGGAGTAGATACCATGCCCTAGGTCCCGTGTGGTTGTCGATTTCCACAGGTCCTATGCTCTCTTAAGGAACAACTCAGTCGATACCATGCTAAATCCCTTAAGAGAGAAAAGAGTTAGAGTAGATACCATGCCTAACTCGTTGCTTAGGGAGATCAATAGCTTAAGGAGTAGATACCATGCCCTTAGGTTGACAAACATTAGGTATACATAGCATGAGTAAAGCATTGGTATACTGTTGTATTGAGGTCGCATAATTAGTGGTGGATATCAAGTCCCTACGCCTTTATCCTTAGTATTTTATCTTTATTATTTCTCAACGCTTTTATTGTTTCTATCTTTTTATATTGCGAATATAATTCTAAATTGAACTTTACTAATCCCTGTGGAGATGATCTTGCATTCGCACACTATACTACACTGTTGACCTTGTGCACTTGCAAGTAAAACAAGTTCGATTATTTACTCATTAATTTAGGTAGATAACTGCACAACAAGATACAACTTTTCCCTCCAATAAATTAATCCATTTCTCATTGTCCATTCAGGATACTCTGCAGGCTTATTGGCAATAGTAACTGATAACTCTACTAATTCAAGAAGTTGAGAGTTCTCTAATTTTAATGTCTCTAAAAAACAAAGGAAGGTAATGAGAGAGAAAGATAAGATACATTGTCCTTGTTGTCTTAGTGCGTTCTTGATAATTCATCAACAATTACATTATCTTTTCCTAGTTTGTAAACAATTTGGAATTTGAATCCCAATAATTTCCTTAAAAACAGTTATTGCTATGGAGTTTGAATTGTTTGATCCATGAGTCCCCTCAAACTTCTTTGATCTGTGCGAATTAAAAACTCAGACCCAAGTAAGTACTGTCTCCAATGTTGCATAGCTATGGTAATGACAAACATTTCTCTAATGTAAGTGGAGGCTAGTTGTAATGAAGTGCACAACTTATTGCTACATAATGCTAAAGGATGGTCTTGTTGTAGAAGTACAACTCCAATACCATATCTAAATGCATCAGCTTCCATAACAAAAGTTTTAGTAAAATCTGGTAAAGCTAAGACTAGAGTTATAGTCATTTCTATTTTCAAGTTCTGAAAAGCTTCAGCTGTACTCTCATTCCACTAAAAACTATCTTTCTTGAGAAGTGCAGCTAAGGGTGAGGCAATGGTAGCATAGCCTCTCACAAACTTCTTATAATATCTAGTGAGACCTAGAAAGCATCTCAACTATTTCATAGTAGTTGGTGTAGGCCAGTATAATATAGTAGTGATCTTTTGAGGATCTGGTACAACACCATCTACAGAGATTATATGGACAAGGTAATAAATGAAAGATGTTCCAAAGCTACATTTGGATAGTTTAGCATACATAGAAGCTTCTTGCAAATAGATCAACACAAGTTTTAGATGTTCTATATGTGCCTCTATTGACTGACTATATACTAAAATGTCATCAAATAAGACTGTGATAAATTTTCTTAGATAAGCTTTAAAGACCTGGTTTATTGTAGCTTGAAAGGTAGAGGGAGCATTTGTTAAACAAAAAAAAAATGACTAAAAACTCATAATGTCCATGATGAGTTCTAAGTGCTATTTTTTGAATGTCATCAGGATGCATTCTGATATGATGATATCCAACTCTCAAATCCAACCCTCAAATCCAACCTAGAGAAGACCTTAGCACTATGTAACTCATCAATTAATTCATCTACAATAGGAATAGGAAAACTATCCTTAACAATAACTACATTTAAACCTCTATAGTCTACACAAAAGCTCCAAGTTTCTTTTTAACTATCAACATTGGTAAGCTATAGGGGTTTGTATTGTGTTGAATAACTCCCATCTATAACATGTCTTTGACCAGTTTTTCTAATTTTGTTTTTTTTTTTGAAAATGAGGGTACCTATAAGGCTTTATGTTGACAAGAAAGGAGCCAGGTAACAATTGGATCCTTTGGTATATTCTTCTTATTGGAGGTAAATTAGTAGGTCCATCAAAGACAACCTTAAACTCCTATAGTATTCCTAAATTTGAGAATCAATGGCTGCTTTGAAAGCCATAGACCCTTATCTTGGTTGTTAAGTGTCAGGAATATATATTAACATGAAGCAAGATGATAAAGAATCTATAATTGCTATCTTCTTAAGCTTTCTATACCCCACCATATTACATTCTAGTCTTTGTTGTCTTTGCAATAACACTAGTTTACCCTCCTATACATATTCCATGGTTAAAGTTCTATAGTCAGTAGTAATAGGGCCTAAATCTTGTAACCATTAGACACTTGACACAACATTTGTTCCTTGGATAGGTATTATAAAGAAATCAATACTAAACTTATGGTTTTGTAGCCATCTCTACTGCAGTACACATACCAATACAAGACAAGTACTTTCCATTGCTTAGTTGTACCTTGAAATGGTTAGAAAGGGTAATAGTTAATCCCAAGAATTGTGCAAACGTTTCTTGGATGAAATTATGTGTACTACCTCCATCAATTAGTACTTGTAATATTTGACCCATTATCTTTCCTTGTAATCTCAATGTTTGAGGAGAGATATGGCCCAACAATGCATGGAAACTAATAGCAGGACTAGGATCATTACCTGTAAACCAATCTTCTGAGTTGATGGACTTCTTAAGTGTGGTGCCCTTTTCTATCTCCACTGCTTCAAAGAATAGCAATATGTCTTTGTTCATGCATCTGTGTCCAGGACTATATTTCTCATCACGATTGAAACACAGTTCTTTCTCCCTCGTGAGTTGCTATTATTGTTGAGTGAGTTTTTTGGCAAGTGCTTTTGGTCCTCGCAATGTTGAAAAAAGTTTTTGTACTGGTCTAGGCCCTAAAAGAGAAGGATTATTGATTGGTTTAGGGCCCTGACTTTCGTTGTAAGAGTATCTTTCTACCAAATTCTGCCTCTACCATTCTTGGTATGCTAATGGCTTCATTCAAACTCTGAGGTCTCTGCATCAAGACTTCCTCTTGATTGAAGATTTTAGTTATGAAATAAAACAACTTTTCAAGAACTATTTTATCAAGCCAGGTATCATACAAGATAGTGTTTCAAACCTATCTTGACAATCTTGAATTGAAGTTTGCTGCGTGAGCTTAGTTAGATTGCTTTGTGGATCATCAAAGAGAGCTAGTCCAAATCTTTATTTTAAAGAAGTGATAAATTCTTTCCATCATTTTAATTGATTGTTTTGGTACATCCGTTTATACTAACTAGATGTTGGACCATCTAAGTGAAATAAAACCATAGTAAGTTTGTGAAATTCATGGGTTTGATGATATAAGAAGAATTACTCCACTTTGAACAACCAGTCTGATGCAACTCCATAACTGAATCTTGGAAATTCAAGTCTGTTTGAATGGTGGAGAATTGAAGCTTTCACAATAACCTTTTTAATTGTTATGCGATGTAGGTGCGTGAGAATCATGTTTATTGGTACTAATCTTTAACTCTTTTACATCAGATGTGTTCTTGGCCATTTGTTGTCCTTATTTATGAAGATCTTGCTACAATGGTTGAATTGCAGCCATAAAATCTTCTTTTATATGTCTCTACAGTTGAAGAATTATGACCCATGTAACATTTGCATTCCTTAATCTTATTCCTTCAGCCATGCCAAGAAAATTGAAACGATAAAGAGAAGTAGATGATTGAGTCAATGAAAGCACCAATGATTCCTTTCCTAACTTAGTAAATGAATTGATTCAAGTTTAAGCTTAAACTCTAAGAATATGTAATGATCCATCCCAAGTTGGCCACCCCCGAGACGATGTTGTCACATTTTGAAAATCCCAGCATGACACATGTATGCAACAATAAAAAAAAATAATACCAACTGCAATTTTTACATCAATCTTCAACCCTTAACATTAGAGATACACCATTCAGATCTTGACTTAAACATTATATAAAACGTAATATGCATGAATATTTAAAATATTTTTTTCCATTAGTTTGAGGATGTGGACCATGTGGCTTACAGATAATTACTTTGTCTGAATCTCAGCTCACCAAACTATTTGTCTTGCCTGCTACCTGAAATTATTTAACAATTAGGGGTGGGCTTCACAAGCTCAGCAAATTAAATTTACTAGAAGTATTCAATTTGTATAAATAGTCTTCCGATATTCATTCATCTATATCCAATATAATTTGATAATAGCATTCTATTATCATTACTTAAGTTGTAATCCTCATTTCTTATCAATCTCTTTTTCTTATATATTTATCCACCTTGAGACCATCAATTATATCTCATAATTATCTCGTTATGAGGTTCACAACATATAGTCTATAACTCAAATAGTTCTTATCATGCCATACTTTCATATTTCTTTCCCACCGTATCTGTCTCTCTGTGAGACTTATTCATTTATCAATAATTTTACAATCAAGAACAACACTTTAACATTTCAGTAATAAAATCAATATTTAAAACAGATGCAATGCATGAATTATTAATTGGGAACGTCTTCCCACATGTTGACATGTTTGTTGGAAATCACCTTGATAAGATGCCCAGGTGGTGATCTTCCAAACATCCAAGTCTAGAATGACTTGTAAAGATTTGGAATTGAAAATCAAAGAAAGAAAGAAGACAAGCAATTTGTTATCGAGGTTCGACAATGTGCCTACATCCCCATGAGTTCCTCTAAACACTCTGCACTAAATCAATGGTTCTTTACAATTACAGCAACCTTCTCTAAGAAACCTCAAGTTCTTGAAGAAACCAAGAAGAGAAGAAAGGAAGAAGATAAGAACTAACAATGCTCTCTATCTAATCTAGACTCCTCTCTCTTTACAACCAGTCTCACTACAATGAGTCCCTCTTGTGTTTGTGTCTTTGCACTCTCACACAATTCTCTCTTGTATGTCACTCTTTACAATTGATCTCAAACAATGTCATAATGTAATTCATGATGAGAATGAAGCTAGGTGGCCCTTTATATAGTGCACCAACTTCTTGTCCATTCTTGAGATTCAATCCTCACCCTTAGATCTTGATGACCACTTAACTATGGCCCTCCATCAATCCTAAGTGGTGCTATGCATTTTAATCTTGCATCCACGCACCTAAGAGGAAGTTCAAGCAAGCTATCCAAGTGTGCTTCAGTTTGCCTAGCGCTGCGGCGCTGGGCAGAGTCCCTTTGCACACTTTCTGGGTGGTGCGGCGCTAGTGGAGGAGCGGTGCGGTGCTGGCGTTCTTCAAGCACCTCTCTTACTGGGCAGCACGACGCTGGTGAGGGAGGGGTGCGACACACATTGATGCTGCCCTTCACATAACAGTGCACACACCTTTTCCAAATTGTGTACTATAGCATACACACTAGTGTGCCTACCTTTACCTTGCTCCAAAGTGATGCACACACTTGTGTGCAGTCCTTTAACTTACTGTATTCTAATCTTACAACCTTTTTTTAGACTTTAGCCATCTTTGAACCATGTTTAGACATATTTAAACCTTAGACAAATACCAATAATCTCTACCTTTGTCTAAGTGTTTAAACCCGAATCATTGTGCAGAGAGCTTCGGGATCCAAACTTATCTTGAGTCATCAATTAACCAACTCTAATCCTAAGTAGTCTAAGGCAATGATTGAACTTACTTAGAGGTAGAACTTTAGTAACTAAATCCGCAGGATTTTCTTCGGTGGCTACCTTGTCCATATGGATGCATCATTTCGTAACATTTTCCCGAATGAAATGATACCGAACATCCATGTGCTTTGTCCTCTCATGGAACACCGGATGCTTACACAAGTGCAATGCACTTTGACTATCCAAAAACACTATAACTTGCTCCTCCGGTACCTTCAACTCTTCCAGCAACCCTTTGCACCACATAGTTTCCTTAATGGCCTCCGTAGCTGCTATGTACTCACCCTCGGTTGTTGAGAGTGCTACCACCGGCTGCAACTGAGCCTTCCAACTTACACAACATCCATTTAAGTTGAAGAAGTAGGAGGTAATCGATCTCCTTTTATCTCGGTCTGCTCTATAGTTCGAATCCGTAAAACCCTCAAGGCAGATGGACTTACCTCTATTCTCATAAACTAGCCCTACTTCTGGGCTTCCCTCCAAGTACCTCAGCAACCACTTCATCCCAAGCCAATGGTCCTTTTTGGGATTACTCATAAACCTGCTGAGAACACTCATTGCATGAGGAATGTCAGGTCTAGTGCTAACCATGGTGAACATAACAGAACTAACAACACTAGAGGAGGGGACTTTTTCCATTTCCTTCTTCTCCACTTCCGATCTCGAACTTTGATCACTGGAGAACTTGAAATGATCAGCAAGGGGAACCTTCACTGGTTTGCTATCTTCCATAAAGAATTTAGATATCATCTTCTCTATGTAGGAAGTTTGAGAGATCTTCAATCTATTTCTCTCCCTTTCCCGGATGATACACATCCCAAGGATCTTTTGTGTATGGCCAAGATCCTTCATCTCAAACTCCTCACTGAGTTGAGTCTTCAATTTCCTTATCCTCTCCATGCTGCTCCCAACTAGCAACATGTCATCAACATAGATGAGGATGATCACCACTTCCTCAACCTTCTGCCCCTTATAGTACAAGCACGAATCATTGTAGCTTCTCATGAAACCTAAGCTGATTACAAAGGAATCAAATCTCTTATTCCATTGCCGAGGTGATTGCTTCAGGCCATAGAGAGATTTCTTCAATTTGCACACCAACTCTCCCTACCTTCCTTCCTCATAGCCTTCAGGTTGCCTCATGAAAATGGTCCCATCGAGCTCTCCATGTAAGAACACTATCTTCACATTCATTTGCTTAATTTCCCAATCAAATTGGACCACCAATACTAACACTATCCGTATCGTCTTGTACTTCACAACAGGTGAGAAGATTTCAATGAAATCTATGCCTTCTTTTTGTGTGAACTCCTTCACCACCATCCTAGCTTTATATTGGACTTCATCCCCTGGAGTATTCCCTTCTTTGATCTTGTAGAGCCATCTACAATCCACAACTCTCTGTTTTTCAGGTTTGGGCACCAACTCCCAAGAGTTGTTCTTCATCAAAGAATCCATTTCTTCCTCCATAGCCAGCTGCCACTTTGATGAATCCTTACACTCCATGGTATGCATGTAAGTTTCTAGTTCAACCTCTCCTTCTATCCGAGGAGCTGCTATATTAGCATTTGCAAACCCATATCTCAAAGGTGGTCTAACCACCCTCCTTTCCCGGTCTCTTATGAGCTGGTAGTCATTATGACTTGCTGCATCAACCTCTTCTTGTTCAGCCTTTTCTTGAGTTTCTTGAGCTTGGCCTTCATTCAAGGGCTCTACCTGGTCCGAACCCTCTTGCCTCCTTTGCTATACTTGAACTGAGTTCTCCTTGATGTGATGCTCCATAACTTCTGGACTGGTTTGCTCACTAGTCCCTATAGGTTTAGTTTTCTCCAAGTAGGGAAATAATAATTCATTAAAAATAACATCCCTACTTATAATCAGTTTCATGCCCTTCTTTTCTAAGGACCACAACCTATATCCCTTAAGCCCATCACCATATCCTAGAAATACACATTTTCTAGATCTTGGGCTAAGTTTATCCTCCTTTTGATGTGCATATGCAGCATACCCAAAAATCCTAAGGTTGCTTAATCCAGGGGGTTTCCCACTCCACATCTCCATGGGAGTCTTGAGCTCTAAAGCTCTAGAGGGTGGTCTATTTACCAAGTATGCAGCTGTAGCCACAGTTTCTCCCCAAAAATATTTTGGTAAACCGAATCCTATTAACATGCACCTAACCTTTTCCATAAGGGTTCTATTCATCCTTTTTGCAACTCCATTTTGCTGAGGTGTTTTTACAACCATTCTATTTCTTAGAATGCCATTTAATTCACAGAATTTATAAAAATCCTTATTACAAAATTCTAAGCCATTATCAGTTCGTAAAGCCTTAACTACCCTACCCGTTTGAGTTTCCAGCAACTTCTTCCACACAACAAAGTTATCCAAGGCATATGATTTATTTCTAAGTAAATAAACCCACACTCTTCTTGAATAATCATCAATTAAAGACAGAAAGTAAAAGTTACCTCCCTGTGTTGGTGTTCTTACTGGTCCTCAAAGGTCCGAATGAATGTAGTCAAGAATCCCCTTAGACTTGTGCACTCCGGTGTTGAAGCTGACCCAGTGTTGCTTCCCAAGAATGCAACTCTCACAGAAATCCAGTATCTCTACTTTGTCACCACCAAGTAGACCATCCTTGCTAAGAACTTGCAGGCCCTTTTCGCTCATGTGTCCCAAGCGAGTGTGCCAAAGGGCTGCCATATCCACCTCAGCCATCAAGCTTACTGCTTGATCATTAATTTCTGTCTCTCCGATCATCTCATAGAGTCCATCGTTTCTTCCTGCCTTGATCACTACCAAAGATCCCTTGGCCACCTTGATCTTTCCACCCTCTACTTTGCATGTATACCCCATGGAATCCGGCTACCCCAATGAGATCAAATTTCTCTTCAAATCTTGAAGATACCTCACATTTTGCAGCAGCCTCGTGACTCCATCAAACATCCTCAATTGGATGTCTCCAATCCCCCTCATTTGGCAAGAATTGTCATTCCTGAAGAAAACCCTTCCATCATTGATCTTCTTAAAATTCTTGAACCATTCCTTGCGAGGGCAGTTGTGATAAGTGCACCCGGAATCCAGAATCCACTTTCCACTGCCTTGCCTCCTACTCACATTTGAGCACACAACAAGAATATTGTCTTGCTGTTCTCCCTGGGCAACCGAAGCCTCTCTATTGTTGGTATGGCTTCTCCTCTTATCCCATATCCTCTTCTTGCAATCTTTCTTGAAATGGCCCTCCTTGTTGTAGTAGAAGCATCTCTTTCTTCCTCCAAGTCTTGTCTTGGAATGAGATCTCCCATGGTTCTGACCTCTACCTCTTGATTTCTCCCGGTTGTTGCCATAAGTGCTATTGCCATTCCGAGTTGTTGGCCTTCCTCTTACGAACAACCCATCTCCACTTGATGTCTTCTTCATCTTGGCTTTGAAGTCATGTGCCCTTATGGTATTGATCACAATCTCCTTTGTTAAAGTATCCCTTCCATACTCAATAGCATTAATCAAATTATCAAAGCAATCAAAAGAGAATTTAACAAAACAACATCCAATTGTTCATTCAGAAAAGTAATGCTACAGCTATTCAAATCTTGAACTAGCTTATTAAAGACATCAAGATTATCTTGCAAATCTTTACTAGGATCCATTTTAAAAGCAAAAATTCTTTTAAGAAGATAAATTTTGTTAGGGAGAGTTTTGGTAAGAAACAACTCATCTAGTTTCTTCCATATAACAACCGGATCTTTTGAGTCTCCGCACTCCCTTGTGACACTATCCGAAATGTGCAAGAAAATGGTGCTGTAAGCCATCTTCTTCATCTCAACCCGTTGGTCCTTTGTGACACTTGTTGGAAAAGTATCATCTTCTCCAACAGCCAAGTCCACTTTCTGTTGCATTAGAACCGCCTTGATCTTCCGCTTCCATAGGGAAAAATCTCTCTTTCCATCAAATTTCTCAACCAAGAAATTTGAAGCCATCTTTGCGGACAAGATCCCAGATTTATGCAATAGCCACAAATGCTTTCTTTAACCTCAAGAACACGATCGAAGATGGATCTTAACACTATTCTTGAATCACCCTCAAGAACACGATCACATTCTTGTCGTTGCTCCGATACCCAGCTGTGCAAGCTTTGATACCACTGTTGGAAATCATCTTGACAAGATACCCAGGTGGTGATCTTCCAAACACCTAAGTCTAGAATGACTTGTAATGATTTGGAATCGAAAACAGGAACAGAAAATCAAAGAAAGAAAGATGACAAACAATTTGTTATCGAGGTTCGGCAATATGCCTACGTCCTCGTGAGTTCCTTCGAACTCTCTGCAATAAATCAATGGTTCTTTATAATTACAACAACCTTCTCCAAGAAACTTCAAGTTCTTGGAGAAACCAAGAAGAGAAGAAAGGAAGAAGATAAGAACTAATAATGCTCTCTATCAAATCTAGACTCCTCTCTCTTTACAACCAGCCTCACTACAATGAGTCCCTCTTGTGTTTGTGTCTTTGCACTCTCACATAATTCTCTCTTGTATGTCACACTTTACAATTGATCTCAAACAATGTCACAATGTAATTCATGATGAGAATGAAGCTAGGTGACCCTTTATATAGTGCACCAACTTCTTGTCCATTCTTGAGAGTCAATCCTCACCCTTAGATCTTGATGACCACTTAACCATGGCCCTCCATCAATCCTAAGTGGTTCTGTACATTTTAACCTTGCATCCATGCTCCTAAGAGGAGGTTCAAGCAAGCTGTCCAAGTGTGCTTCAGTTTGCCTAGTGCCTAAGCGCTGAACAGGGGGTGGTGCGGCGTTGGGCAGAGTCCTTTTGCACACTTTCTGGGTGGTGCGACGCTGGTGGAGGAGCGGTGCAGTGCTAGCCTTCTTCCAACACCTCTCTTGTAGGGCAGTGTGGCACTGGTGAGGGAGGGGTGTGGCGCACACTGATGCTGCCCTTCACACAGCAGTGCGCACACCTTTTCCAGATTATGTGCTGAAGTGAATACACTAGTGTGCCTACCTTTACCTTGCTCCAAAGTGATGCACACACTTGTGTGCAGTCCTTTAAATTATTTTATTTTAATCTTCCAACCTTGGTTTAGACTTTAATCATCTTTGAACCATGTTTAGACATGTTTAAACCTTAGACAAATACCAACAATGTTTTTATCTTAGACCGGCTGCCTTCCCGGTTCTTTCATCACCAGTATATACCGGCTGTCATGGTTTTTCATTTATCACCAGCATATACTAGTTATCACGATTTTTATTTCTCAACAGCATATACTGGCTGTCACAGTTTTCGTTTCTCACCAACATATACCGGTTGTCACGGTTTTCATTTCTCACCAGCATATACCGGCTATCATGGTTTTCATTTCTCACCAGCATATACCGGCTATCACAATTTTTCATTTATCACCAGTATATACTGGTTGTCACAGTTTTTCATTTCATGCATATGCATATGAACAATGATATAAAATATGCATATGCATAATAATATAAAAACACACATGTATTCATACATTCAAATTAGTTATCATGCTTCTTCTCAAATCATTATTTGATCAATTTCACTAATTTCTTCTCCTCATATTTCATATCAACTCATCATCCATAACTCGTCAAGAATTTCACCCTTTATTATTAAATCAACTCATTATTCCAATAATATTATTTCTCATTAAATAATTCTCTACGCATCAATTATTCCTATCATACCTATCAACCAACTTTCATCTATCACCAAATTATAAATTAATAATTTATTCAAATATTATCACTATATATTTCATATTTATCTTGATTACTTAAAGTAAATCTAACTCACCACATAGCATTTAGAACTACCTGTGGATCCCCTCCTTGCCTTTCCTGCTCCTTTCAGCAATTTCCCCCAATATATTTATATTAAAATTTCTAATTTATTCTTCAATTCTTCTGTAATTCACACCCTTTGAAAATTCCCACATTGAATTCCGGGAATTTAATGTATGCTAAATTTCAAAAATAAAATTCATATTATTACCTTCTATTTTTCTTAGAGCTTCCTGTGACTCTTTATAAAATTCTCCTGCAAACCCCTTTAAAATTTTACTCTTTCAACCTTTCTTTCAGTCCCCAAATGTTTAAAGAAAGAGAGTAATTTGAATTGTAGTTGAACAAAACCAAACACGGTTTGGTAAGTAATAAGTGAAACTAAAACTATATATATATATAAACCAACAGTCAGCAAACCCCCCCTAAATTGTGCCACGAAATGCAATGCTGTCTTACATGCAACATTGCATTTCTTTTGGCAACACCTATTGCCACATTTTTTTTCTTTTTCTTTGTGCTTTCCACGCTCTATTTTTTATTTTTATAAAAATTAAATCTTTCGTATATATATTAATTATTTTAACTCTATGTCATATTTATTGAATTACTTCTTTATCATTTCTTTACGAATATGGGTATTACAGAATGTTACAAGAGTTATAAGCTTTTAACAAGAAGGTTAAGCCTCGAAACAACAAAGAAGGAGATTATGTGGTTAAAGAGATCCGACCACCAATTTTTGATCCAAAAGGAAAGTTGAGACCATACTGGGTTAGTCCATATCAAGTAAAGAAGATCTTGATTGGAGGGGTAATGCGCCTTATAGATCTTGATGGGAACAAATTCACCAAACTTATCAATCTTGATTGATTGAAGAAATTTTATTTGTGATGGATTCTTCCTTGTTCTCATTAATGTATTCCTTTCCTATCTTTTCCTTTCTATAAAAAAATGACCTGCTAAGTCAAAAACCTAAAAGGGTACTTAGGCAAATGTTAGGGCATTCAAAAACAAAGTGAAAACCCATAAAGAAACCTCTTAGTTAAATAAAATAAAAGCACGTGTTGGCATAATATAGGTTTAAAATATGCATGTAGAATATGAAATGAATAGGTATTGTTTATATGTGTGTAATGTAGTTTAATTAAGTAAATTAAAATTTCCTTAGGTGTGATTGAAGAACCAACCAAGGGTAAGGAAGTGATTCAAGAATAGTACTTAGTGTGATAATAACGTGTTCACATTACTTCTTATACTCGAGAGAGACTAAATGTAGGGTAAACATAAAGGTTTTATCAGAAATATATATATGTGCACATTAAATTGATATTTTGAGAGAATGTAGCTTTAATTTGTCATGTGCATACGACTATGCCTTCTTGTGTGAATGTATGAGAAGTATGTTTGTGTGAGATCTATGTTATTTTATTCTTGCGTCATTTGAGTTATGTATGCTTTATAGGACCACAGAAGGGGAGTGTGGTCCGAGAGTTGGAAAGACCATGACAATGGCTGATCCAAGAGTGGGTGCTAGCACATAGGGAGAAGTCCCCTTGATAACTTGATGATGGATGAGATGATTGATTTGAACAGAGATTATGGAGATGGTGGTTATGATGGTTGGGGTGAAAAGATGAAATGAAGAAGATATGATGCATTCTCATCATTTGAATGGTGTAGCATTGTTTGATGTGACATGTTGGTTTTGTAGAAATTATTTTGTGCTAGTTTCACTTTCATTTGTTGAGATGAATTGTTAATATGATATAGAAATTAAATTACTTTCTTATTTCTTTGAATAATGTATTCTAATGTAAATGTTGTACGCATGGGAAACTTATATCTATAAACTGGATATATATTAAGGATCAGTAACTAAAATTAAGAATCGAGTACTCTAAGTAAGGTGATCCTCACTAAGGTTTTTAGCTCACCCCCCCTCCCTATTTTACTTCTTTTTAGGAGAACTGTTGGAAGTTTTTGGATCGAGTTTGTGAGAAGAACGAAGAAGGTGTCCTTAGGTGGGTCCACGCGAATGGCATCCTCACCCTTTTGTTTTGGGGAGTTTAGCTATATATGCTCATATTGGAAAAAGTGTATAATGTAAATGTCATGGATGTAACTTCCATAATTTTGTTCTTTATGTAAACTATTTGATATTATCCATGAAGTGGTGTAGTAATATGTAAATTAGGAAACATGAATGCATGTAATAGTGAGGTGTCAGAAATATGTTTAGTATAACTAAACTGAAAGATTTGCATGCTTCAATTACAAGTTAAGAGGGGGTTCGGTGCTTAAAAGTAATGTTTTCGTTTTAGGTAGGGCCTGTTCAGGATGGGTTGTTACATTTTTGGTATCAGAGCTTTAAGTTTAAGATTATGTAGACTGCATAAGCATAGTGTTGTTACTTCTAAATGAGTTCTTCTTTTAGGGTTTGAGGATGTCATGGGGATGTGATAAAGCTAGAGCTAAGGTTGTGGGATGTACCCAAGGTAGGGGTAGAGTTACAAGTAGGGGAAATGGATGACCCCCTTTGCGTAGAGATGAGAAGTCGGAGGTTGATCCTGAACTTCATAAAGATAAGCATGTTGATAGCTCATGTGGTGCGACTAGTAGAACTGTAAAATATGCTACTATTGGGAGAGATGAGTTTTATGAAGCTCATACTCAAGCTTTGGATAGATTGAATCAGGTGGAATGTAGAGTTGAGGAGTTACAACATCAGCTAGAAGAATATACTAGACAGATTTCGGATTCATCTGATGGTCATGCAAAGGTTTATGAAGAATGGGGTGTTTAAGGAAGGAAAGGTTCCTTAACGTATAAGATTAAAGGATATGTATTTTTTAGATTTAATAAGTTGAAACGTCTAACCTTTAAGAGTTCTAATAATCAATCTGAGGTAGAAGTATAGATTAAGAGAATAGAGTCTTTTCGGGGCATTGCTAGTCATAGATCGATAGAAGATTGCATTTGCCTTTTTTCAGTTGGAGAGTGAGGCATCGGATTGGTGTGATGTTACTTTTCCTAGACTAAATGAGGATGTTAACCGATCGTTGACTTAGGATAGGTTTAAGGAAGTATTCTATTCCAAGTATTTCTCTGATACTTATAGAGCCTAACAAGAAAGAGATTTTATCGACTTGAGACAAAATGTTATGTCAATATCCAAATATGATGGAAGGTTTGTTGCTTTGTCTTGATTCATTCCTGAGTTGGTGAATACAGAGGAAAGAAAATGTAATCGGTTTTTAGATGGACTAAATTTTGAAATCCACTCCCGACTTTCATACTTAAAACATTCCAATTATGCAGCGTTGGTGGACATGGCACTTCAAGTGGAAAAAATATGCTAGAATCTAAAGGATGGTGTGAACGGCAAAAGAGAAGTAGGTTAGAGGGTGCCAAGGAGAGTGGTTATGGGTTTGGGGAAAAAAGTGGTCGTCCTCCCCAAAGAAGTCGATCATTTACTTAAGGAGGGCAGAGTTTTGTTGTTAGGTTGTCTATTATGAATTAGAGTCAACAAAGAAGGTCAGTGGCATCTATTGCCCAATGTTTAGTAGGAGGGACTCAGAAACCTAAGGGATAGTTAATGCCCATATGAGTTTAGGGTAGAGGAACGAGTATCTCAGGTAGAAGAGGTGGAATTGTGTTAGGAATGGATTCCAAGGCATGTTATAAGTATGATAAGGTGGGATATTTGTCTCATGATTGTCCTTCTTAGGCTTGTTATTAGTGTGGGGTAACAGGGCACATTATGAGGGATTGTTTTACACAAGCTCCAGTTTTCTTTATTTGTGGTTAAGGTGGTCATGCAAGTTCAAAGTGTCCATCGAGATCTAGACCGACTAGTAGTGTCAATATTATTAGGGGTTTTGGAAGGGGCCAACAGGGTCGAGGTGGTGGATTGGGAAATATTAGGTGTGAAAATCAAGTTCAGGGAAAAGTTATGGAGATGGGACACACTAGCCAGATTCAACAATGACAAAATTGTGTTTATGCCCTTACACAGCAGAATGCTCAGGCCACACCCGATGTTGTCACTAGTATGGCTTCTATATTTTCTAAAAATGCTATAATATTAATTGATCTAAGAGCTAATCATTCATTAATATATATTTCTTTTATGATATCTGTTGACGTACCTAGAATGTCTTTGTATAATGATTTGATTGTTGAGACTCCCATAGGAGATAGAGTGGTAATCAAATATGTATATCGGCGATGTATCTTGAACATTGGGGATAGAGAGTTTAGGGTGGACTTGTTTCCTTTAGAAATGATGGACTTTGATTTGATCTTAGGTATGGATTGGTTGGCCTCACATCATGATTGGGTAGATTTTTTTCAAGAAAAAGGTGATTTTTTCAGATTCCAGGAGATGAGGAGTTTAGTTTTCAAGGAGAGCATAAAATACTTTCTCATTGTCTTATTTCTGCTGTGAAAACTAGAAGATTTTTGAAAAAGGGGTGTGAAAGTTACTTGGCTTACATGATTGACTACAATGAGGAAGGTGTGAGATTAGAAAAGGTATCAGTGGTTAAGGATTTTACGAATGTATTTCTTGAGGAGTTACCCATATTACCACCTAGTAAAGAGGTTAAGGTTTCCATTGATTTGGTCTCCGGCTGCACTCCAATTTTTATAGGTCTTTATCGAATGGATTCGACCGAATTGAAAGAACTCAAGGTGCAATTACAGGAGTTATTGGATAAGCAATTCATTCATCCTAGCATATCACCTTAGGGAGCCCTAGCGTTGCTTGTCAAGAAAAAAGATGGGACTTTGAGGTTATGTATTAGTTATAGACAGCTGAATAAGATAACGATTTGCAATAAGTATCCATTACCTAGTATTGATGATTTATTTTAAAAATTGAAAGGATCTCGAGTGTTTTATTAAATAGATTTGAGGCCGAGGTACAATCAGTTGCAGATTAAAGATGCTAATATCACAAAATCTGCCTTCAAAACTCCAAATGTTCATTACAATTTTTTCGTTATGCCTTTTGGATTAACAAATGCCCCTACTGCTTTTATAGATATGATGAATAGGGTTTTTAGCCTTTCATAGATAAATTTGTGATGGTTTTAATTGATGATATTTTGGTGCATTCTAATAGCGAATGAAAGCATGCTAGACATCTAGGAATGGTGCTAGAAACTCTTAGATGGGAGAAATTATATCCTAAATATGATAAGTGTGAATTTTGGTTGGATAAAGTGATATTTTTAAGACATGTAGTGTTAGTAGAAGGCCTGGCAGTAGATCCTCAGAAGGTTGAAGCAGTTTTGAATTAGGAGAGACCTACAAATGTGACTGAGATCAAAAGATTCCTGGGGTTAACAGGATATTATTAGAGGTTTATCCAAAAATTTACGCTTATTGTCGCACCTTTAACTAGATTGACTAGAAAGGAAGAAAATTTTGAGTGGTTCGAAAATTATCAAAAAAAGTTTTAAGTTATTGAAAGAAAAGTTGACTACTGCTTTTGTGTTAATTCTTCCTTCGGGTGATGAGGGGTTTATGGTAAATAGTGATGCGTCACATCAAGAATTGGGTTGTGTAGTAATGCAACATGGGAAGGTAGTGGCTTACGCTTCTAGACAGTTAAAAAACCATGAAAGAAATTACCCCACCCATGATTTAGAATTGACAGAATTAGTGTTTGCTTTGAAAATATGGAGACACCATCTGTATGGAGCAACTTATGAAATATTTACTAATCATAAAAGTCTCATGTATTTGTCCACTCAGAAGGATCTGAATCTGAGACAAAGATGGTGGATGGAGTTAATGAGTGACTATGATTGTACAACTCATTATCATCCTGGAAAGGCTAATGTAGTGGTAGATACCTTGAGTTGAAAATCTACCAGTAAGTTAGTAGCTATTGAGACTTATTATGTGGGTTTGATGATGGAGTTGAGAAATTTTTGGACTAGATGTTATGAAACATCAGGTGTGTAGTCGACTACCCGAAACAATCCATATATATATGAAAAGTACTATTTGAGTACTATCATTTTGAATTAAATATTACTCAAAATCGTCACTAGACGGTCAAGATATGGTGCTCTGAAGTTAACCACCTAATGTTATCAAATTTTTATACTAAAAAAAATCTTAGAAAATCATAACTTTTATCTTATACTGCAATTAAGGTGATTCAAAATCCACAATGCAGCTTATGGAGTGAGGTATCTAACCATACAAATTTAATTACTAGAAGGTCAGCAAAAAACCACTTGAAGTGGTTGAAATTAGCTAAATGAACATTTTCATCCTTAAGGTTTTCTTGTTTTAATATTTTGGTCCATGACATTTCAAATTACACAATGTTGGGATTAAGGTTTAAATGCATTAACTATTAAGTCCTTACCGTCAAGACTTTTGTTAAAAACTTAATGGAAAGCTTACGCGGAGCCTAGTCAGCAATTCAATTAATAAAAACTTAATTGCAACTTTAACCACGCATCCTTCATCCATTTACTACCATATAAAATAGATTTAAAAAATTAAAAAGCTTAAAAATAGTAAACTATTATGCAAAACTAGAAAAATTGAAAAGCAAACAAAAAGTTACAAATAACTATTTTAAAAAAGAAGTAAAATACTCATCTCCCTCTTCCTAAAGTCTTCATATATTATCCTTTCTTTTTTCTCAGATCCGGGTGATGAGGGGTAATTTTCCTTGTCGATTCAAACTATAATATGTATCACTCTAGATGGGTCTACCAACCAGAAAATCCAATAGATAAATCTCTTACATGTATATAGAGGTACTAATATCATTTTATCCTATGAAAACCCTAATTCTATCAGAATACTCCACCCTATGAAAACACTAATTCTATCAGAAAACTTTAGCCTATAGGAGTCCTAACTCTGCTATATCACACAACATTAATTATTTTTCTAAACAGACTCTACCTCTAAACACTATATAAAGTGGGATTTCATTATAACAGGTACACACATAGAATTTACTCTCAAATTCTCCAGCTCTCTTTCTCCATGATTTTCTAAGCCTTAAGTTCACTAACTTAGGCGTCAAAGAGTCCCCTTCGGAGGCACAACCCCTCTAATCCTCTGGTGACTCCTTAGAGTTTCTTTTGTCTTTGTGTTTGCAGGTACCCCATCATGTTCGTTCAGTTTCTTGGTAGATTTTTGACATCAATAGATTGATGTCGTTTGTGGGAAACTAGAAAGAGAACTCATTTGTCAAGATGCCACCCGAGAATGTTTCCAAAAACGTTGCTGCTACCACCAGCACCACTATTGTAGCAGTATCCATTGTTGTTACTGCTGCAAAAATCTCTGCCACTCGGACCTCAACTAGTCATGGCCTATGCACTAGTCTTGAACTCCCAACCATCCTTGAACTTGTCGTTACCAACAAGAATCCCAGTGAGCCATCTAATGAGCAATCGCGGTGGGATAAACAATCTCAATCAAACCACCCAATTCACCGAGGCCAAGCAAACCCGAACGCCATAGTCACACAAGATAGTTTATGGAACTTACCCAACTGGTGGCTAGCCTAGCCACTAAACTTTGGGGGAAAGCCCCTCCTTCTTAGCCTCAAGCATCACAACAAATCCCTCAGCCAGTGAGGTACCAAAACTCTCGCTAGAATGCTCATGCCTCAGATCACAAATCCACCACAAGATCTTCCCCTGCTAACCATGGACATAAGTTTTGAGGCAACTTTGTATCTAAGAATCAGATTGGTCTAGACAAGAAGCTAGAAGAGAGTGATAAAAAGATAAGTGAGGCTTTTAAGTACTGGGGAACAAACATCCTAGACGAGCTTGACTCCCAGAATCCTCCTTTCACCCAAGAAATCCTAGATGCCCCGCTCCCTTGATACTTCAGAATGCTCGCCATCAAAGCCTATAACGGCATCACTAACCTTATGGATCACTTTTAGATCTACAAGAGCACGATACTCCTATATCTCCACCTAGATGCAGTTATATGTTGAGCATTCCCTCTAACATTGGAAAAAGCTACCAGTACCTAGTATTCCTATCTGAAGCCTGAAAGCATCAGTTCCTTCAAGGAACTTAGCCGTGCCTTTTCTGCACACTTCCTCAACAACATGGAGCCAATGAAGACATCCCAGAGCCTTTTCAATATCATCCAACGGAGAGGTGAAAAGCTCCACGAGCATATCTCGCGCTTCATTACGACAACATGGGAAATCCTTATCCTCGACCTGAATATTAGAATATCCAAATTATCACATTCAAAAACGAGCTCAGGTCAAGAACCTTTCGCTCCAAACTCACCAAGTGCCCAGCCAAGGACATGAATGAGATCCTCACCCAAGTCAAGGAATACATACTCGCGAAAGAGGACTAGGCATTTTGAAGGGAACAAGAAGAGGATAGAGAAAAGAAAAATAGAGAATAGTCTAAACCGAAGAATATCTAAAAAAATCCTCGCCATGATGAAAATGGAAAGTCCATCTGGATGTTCGACAACTACACACCCTTCATTGCCTTTAGGGCTAACGTCCTGAAGAACATGTGAGACCAAGTATTTGTTTGCTGGCCCTTAAAACCTATGAATGCAAGTAAAAATAAAGGCAAATTCAAATGGTGCCACTTGCATAGACACCACGAGCATGACATTAAGGAATGTAAAGCTCCCAAGAACCAGATAGATTCATTTATCTCCCAACGATATTTGAAAGAATACATATATGCCCCTTTATTCTGAAGAGATGAAAGGGATTGGCCAAGACAAAGCCCCTGGTGCATTCCTAGACGAAGCCCTAGGCACAACCTTGAGTGAGACCTTAGGTGAAATCCAAAGAAAAGTTATAGGCATAGCCTCGAGGGAGGTCCTAGGCGAAGCCTCAAGTGAAGTTCGAAAAGAGATGCACAATATAATTGACGCCAACAAGACGATAGGGGAGATAAAACCACTATAGTCAGCACTATTAAAACCATCTTCAGAGGACCAACCATTGGTGGGTACTCTTACAAGCTAAGAAAGCCTATGACAAGTTAGTCACCTTCGTTAACGGGCGTAACAAGAGAGCAAGAACTAATTAGGTAATTTCTTTCACTGATAAAGATCTAGAGAGATTATATACACCACACGAAAAGGCCATGATAGTCACTCTACTGGTTAGAAATTACAACATGGAAAGGATCTTGGTCAATAATATACTATGACGCCTTCCAAAAGATGAAGCATAGCAATGACCAGCTCAAGCTAGTGGAATCTCCACTCTATAGATTTTCGAGAGAGTCGATACTCTTAGAAGTCAGCATTGCCCTACCAATCATTGCAGGAACAGCTCCCTGATAGATCACTATAATGACCACATTTATGATCATCAAACATCCATTCTCCTATAATGCCATCCTCGGTAGGCCAAGCCAAAATGCCATGAGAGTGGTAGTCTCCACCTACCATATGAAGGTGAAATTCCCTACTGAAAATGACATAGAAGAAGTTTGCGGAAGTTAAGAGATATTTCACTCATGTTACCTTAACTCCATCAAGGACCATAGAAAGATCGAGACTTAGCCCCCCGAGTATAGGAGGAACCTACCGCACCCGAAGGGTATACAAAGCAGGGAGGCCTAAATTTTCAATCTAATTAGTGAAGTTGTTTATCTTTTATTCGATTTCATTTTCCTTAAATTATATTGTAGCTTTGGTACAATTTTTTAATCAATAAAATTGTTTTTTATTTCACCTTTATATTATGATTCTTTGCAAGAAACATGCACACAAAGCGACAGAAATACCCACTTCTAATATTCGTTAGGATATGCCACCAAAGCCATCTACCCATAATGCACCAAAGCATTCAGCCTTTGAAGCACCAAAGCTGTTAACCCCTGACGCACCACAGCCGCCAGCCTGTGGCAGAGTAAAAAAGCCATCAATCAATGATGCACCAAACCTGTCATTAGCCAATGACAGCTTAAAACCACTAGCCATCGGTAGTAAAAAGTCTTTAGCCCTTGATTTATCGAAATCCTAGATTTATTTAGTAATAAGAGAAGCCTATCCTCTCATCCAAATCCTGAGGTATACACCCCGAGTGTTCACCATCCTCGACCATTTTTCATATTAAAGCCCGAGAGAAACACCTTGAGTGTTCACCATCCTCAGCCATTTTTGATATCAAAGCCCGAGGGAAACATCCGAGTGTTCACCATCCTCGACCATTTTTCATATCAAAACTTGAGGGAAACACCCTAAGTGTTCATCATCCTCTGCTATTCTTCATATCAAAACCCAATGGTAACACCTTTAGTGTTTACCATCCTTAGCTATTCTATCCTGAAGAATTTCTAGAACGCTAGTTGGATACCCAGTTTTAACAAAAAATTATCAAGTACATAGCATTGGACCCTCTCTAAGAAAAAAAAATCCTCGGACCCACTCTGAGTAAAAGGAAGCTGATGAGAGTCATAAAATGCATCTAAAAAATACTTAATTGTTAGCATTTTAGGGTTGATCGAGGTTGGAATTACACTTTTATACCTTAATAACTCTAAAGTGTTATTCTTGAATCGTTGACTTATTTCAGTGCATTTTCAGGTACTTTGAGCTTAAAAAAGAGATAGAAAAGCTATCATCATTTTAAACACGAAGCTTCAATGAATACTTGAGTGAGATAATGGTCACGGAAGAGCCAAGATGAAGAGAAACCAAGAAAGGAATTTCACTAAATTGCCAGAATTTCCTGTGCAGATCAATCATCTTTGCAGATTAAACTATATTGATACAGGAAGAACCAGGAGATAAGCCATATATTCTTAGAAAGATCCGAAAGTCTATTTTTTGGATAATTTTATGGTTTATAAAAAGGATTTTTCTAGAGAAAGTTATGGCAGTTTTAGTATACACAGGTCAGGCCTCCAGATCAGCATCCACCTAGCGCCGCGCCTCTCACTTTCCAGCACTGTACCCCTCACTTTCTAGCGCCCACTCGTTCCAAGACCAAATTAGGGCTGCACAATGACATTTTTTGGACCAAAATTCCCCTAACTACTTGTGCTTTATAAATACATCTTTAAGGAGTGTGCAACCAACATCTTCAAAGGGGAGAGCATCTTGAAGGGGATCCAAGGGATATCCAGAATATTTCCAAGTTTCTTCAAGGCTGGAAATCAAGGGGAGAGCATTTGTATTGTTCTTCCACTTTGAGCTCCATGGCCAACTAATCATCAAATAAGGGAAAGGGATGAATCCTTAGGGATTTGTTGTTCCTTATTTCCTGTTCTTGATTCATTTGTACGGATTTATTGTTAAAACATTGTCTATGATTTACTCTTTGATTAAGTAAGAAGGATTTGAGTTCATGTGATAGCTGCACTTTATATTCTTCTTCTTTTAGATTTTCTTAACCCGGTGATTGCATGATCCTCCCCCATATAAGTCTAGTCATGCTCTTCTTATGTGATGTTGGTTGGATGTGATTAATTCCGGTAGATTTATCTTATTGATTGTCCATTACTGCGATATTGTTATTACGATATGTTGTCGTTTCTTTATAATCTTTAAGATCGGTCATGTGTGCTTGAATTAGAATCAATGAGTAATTTTTAGCAATTGCATCAGAGTTTATAAATGTGCTTGATTGAATATTTTCCGATTGCTTGTTTGGGATGTGAAACTTGCAATCGAGATAAAAACAATTGAATCGAGAGTGGAACAAGGCAACGAACCTAAGGAGCAATCCCGAAACCTTGTTATTTCTTATTTATATTTCGTTATATTTACACAATTTCTCTTGCAATATTTCATCATCAAAACCCATATTTTATCGTTTAACTTTTATCGTTCGTTTTATGGTTCACACATTTTCCTTTATAATTAACTTGTTTCCCTGTGGAATCGACACCCCAAAGCTGTACTACAATTACCGCTTTATACTTTTGGCATAATCAAATTTTGGCGCCGTTGCCGGGGAAACACGCTTAAGTATAAGGAAGCTTGTCAACTTTGAGCGTGATGGTAGAAGAATTGTAAATATTTTTCTTTTCAGCTGTTTGTAAATACAATAATATTGTTCCTTTACTTTTTTTTTGATTTTCTAATTTTATTTTATTATTCTATTTTATTTATTTTTTTCTTTCCTGTTTTATTTATTTTATTTCCCCTCTAAATTAATTGGTGCATGCTTAAACCGAGAGATTCGCGAGGTAGATTCATTAGAGGACCCAAATTAGAGTTACCCTCTCCTTCCATGTCCGTTGGTGAAACCTCGCCTCGATCAAACCATAGTGCACCCCCACATGAGAATTTAGAGGATTTTGTTAACATGGCTGATAATCCTAACTAGAATGTTGCTAGGAAACTTCAGGATTACCTCCACCCTACACGCACAGCCACACCATCATGCATCATGTTTCCAGCCAATACTCGCCAACTAGATTTTAAAACAGGGACGATACAATTACTCCCTACTTTTAATGGCTTGGATAATGAAAACCCATATGTGCACGTTAAAGAGTTTGAGGAAGTAGTCGCAACTTTTCATAGTCAAGATGAAACCGATGACATTGTGAGGCTTAAGTTCATTCCTTTCGCTTTGAAGGATAGAGCTAAGAGTTGGCTATACTCACTAAGACCATGATATATTGGATTGTGGACTGAGATGACTTGAATTTTCTTTAATAAATACTTCCCCCAACACAAAACCAATGCTTTAAAAAGAAAAATCTCCACCTTTGCACAAAAGGATAGCAAGACTTTGTATCAGTCTTGGGAGAGATTTAAGGAGTTGTTGACTATGTGTCCTCACCATGGATATGAGAATTGGCATTTAGTGAGCTATTTCTATGAGGGTCTTACCTATAGAGAAGGTCAATTTGTAGAGATGATGTGTAATGGTGGGTTCTTGGAGAAAGATCTTGATGAGGCCATAGAGTACCTCAATGAGCTTGCTGAAAAAGCTCACACTTCGAATGGACCTAGTGCTACTGAGAGCACAAATAGGTCACGACCTATATATAGAGAACCCAAATGGTGGTGGAATTTACCATCTTAGGGAAGAGGATAACCTTAAGGCCAAGGTCGAGATGCTCACTAGGGAACTAGAGGAGTTAAAGACTAAAAGCTCAAAGCCAACACAAGTAGCTAATCATGTAACATCTTTGAAACCATGTTTTCTGTGTGGCGGGTAGACCATCTCGCCCAAGAGTGCCCCACATTTGTTGAGATGAGAGGGATGTATAAGGAACAATGTAATGCCTTAGGCATGTACACGAAGCCTTCTACACCCTTCTCTAATACCTATAATCCGGGATGGCGAAATCACCCCAATTTCAGCTGGAAGTCTGAAAACCAGCAACTTGCACAACCCCTTGCACCACATCTTGAACCATATCATGCACCCGTGTCTTCTAGGAGTTCTTTAGAAGACACTTTACATGCTTTTATTGAGGCACAGGGTAAGACTAATCAAAAGCTTGAATCTTTAATTATGAAGGTTATTGAAGAACATAAAGAGATAAAGAGCCAAGTTTCCAAGCTGATGAGCTACTTGAGTGTGACTGAGCGAGGTAAGTTCCCTTCTCAAGCTCTGTCCACATCCTATGGTCAGCACCTAGCACAACAGAATAAAAAGGAGGTGAATGCCATTGAGACACTTAGTGGTAAGTCGTTACACATCCCAACAACGAAAAAATCAGAGGATGTGGACGAGAACCACTGAGTATACATGATTGACTCATTCATGGAAAAGGTCCATCACCTTAACCCATTGGAGTCTGCCCTCACCCATGGCTTCACAAGAGTATATATCGAGCCAGAATCTGCAGATGTTACTGATAACATCCTTAAAGCCTCTCCAAAGCACATAAGCACCAAATTTGACAGTAAAGCAGTTGCTGGTGCATTCAACTCATGCTTGTCTAGGAGGGAATAAGAGTGTCTAGCTGAAGACGTAAAACTTAGTGCTCATAGGAGGCACCCCATAGCATATCCTTTTATTTTTATTATTTTTCATAATTCTTTTTCTTGTTTATTATTAATGTTTTGTTGTTTTCTAGTTTTACTTTCGTATTTCTTTTTCAGGGACAAATATACGAAGCAGTTTAAATGGTGGTGCACAATTTTCAGCTTCTGTGCACTTTTGGCTACAAATGGAGTTTCCTTATCTTTTGCTTTCACATTGAGGACAATTCCTACTTTAAGTTGGGGGTGGAGGAAACATATTCCTATTTTTCATGTTTTTCATTGAACTGCTTGGTGTTATTTTACCTTTTGGTTGTTTTTAGCATGCTTTGTGTTAGCCTTGGAGTTAATTCATATGTTAATGATATGAGCCTAATTGAGATAGCATATAGCGTTTAGAAGAAGTTAAATCTTGCTTTGTTTTGAGAATAAATTAAGTGTCAATCTTTCTTTGGTTTGAGACTCTGGTTTGTGGTAAGATTGCACGATTAGTCTAAAGCATTTGGAGAAGTTTTATGTGCGATTGTTTTGTGAATATTTTTGCGGTCTCAATAAGCTCTAGAACTTATTTGATAATCACTTGAGGCGAAAATCATAGAATGCACACTACTTAGGATATGATATAGGCCATTTTTGAACCGTTTGAGCCTTTCAAACTTACTCTTGTTATATTTATCACTACTCACCTATTTGAGCCTTTTTCCATGGAGCTCAAGGTGGAAGAACATCTATATTGTTCTTCCACTTTGAGCTCCATGGCCAACTAATCATCAAATAAGGGAAAGGGATATATCCTTAGGGATTTGTTGTTCCTTATTTCCTGTTCTTGATTCATTTGTACGGATTTATTGTTAAAACATTGTCTATGATTTACTCTTTCATTAAGTAAGAAGGATTTGAGTTCATGTGATAGCTGCACTTTATATTCTTCTTCTTTTAGATTTTCTTAACCCAGTGATTGCATGCTCCTCCCCCATATAAGTCTAGTCATGCTCTTCTTATGTGATGCTGGTTGGATGTGATTGATTCCGGTAGATTTATCTTATTGATTGTCCATTACTGCGATATTGTCATTACGATATGTTGTCATTTCTTAATAATCTTTAAGATTGGTCATGTGTGCTTGAATCAGAATCAATGAGTAATTTTTAGCAATTGCATTAGAGTTTATAAATGTGCTCGATTGAATATTTTCTGATTGCTTGTTTGGGATGTGAAACTTGCAATCGAGATAAAAACAATTGAATCGAGAGTGGAACAAGGCAAAGAACCTAAGGAGGATTCCCAGAACCTTGTTATTTCTTATTTATATTTCGTTATATTTACACAATTTCTCTCGAAATATTTCATCATCAAAACTCATATTTTATCGTTTAACTTTTATCGTTCGTTTTAAGGTTCACACATTTTCCTTTGTAATTAACTTGTTTCCCTATGGAATTGACACCCCAAAGCTGTACTACAATTACTGCGTTATACTTTGGGCGTAATTAGAAGGACCCATTCCAAAAAGAAAAATCCTTAGAGCTATTTCCAGTAGAGAAGCCTCAAACCCACTCCGAGTAAGAAGGCTTTAGAGTATACCGAGGGAATATGCAGAGAACTTGAGGACATACTAAACTTGAATGTTCAAGGAGATTGCATTGAGCAATCCTTATCCTCAACACATCTATTCAGCAAGGACTCAAGGAGAGTGCCTCTAGCACTTCTCATTCTCGACATTTTTCTAGCAAAAGCTTGAGGAGAGTGCCTCGAGCACTTCTAACCCTCGATGTTTTTTCACTTAAAAGCCCAAGGGAATTGCCCTAAGCAATTCATTTCCTTAGTACATTTTTCACCTAAACTCCGGAGGGTGAGGCCCAAGCTATTCCTCTCCTTTGTACCTTTACTCTAAAAAAGACCAAAGCAAGAGCTTCAAGCTCTTTTAAGCTTTGATACCTTTTCACAAAAGGTCAAGCTGAGAGTCCCAAGCTTTGGTAAACCTAGGTACTTTCAAAGAGAGAAGGTTGAGCTAAGAGCTCTGAGCTTTGGTAAGTCTCGGTACTACTTCCATGCCTAGTGGACTCCTTCCACGCCTAGTGGACCTCTTCCATTCCTAAGGGGCTTCTCCCATTCCAAATGGGCTTACAATGCCTAACAGGCACCACACTTAGTAGGCCAACCTATATCCCAAAAAGCTCACTACTCCCATAGCTAACTAGCCAATAGTCAAGAGAGCTCATTACTCCCATGAACTTTGCAAAAAAGAAAAAAAAAAAAACACCAAGTATAAAGCCTCAGCAAAATTCCAAAGAAAACTGCCAAGCAAAATCCAAGGAGAGAGTGCTGAGCTCTTCACTTCATCGGCGATTTTTCAAGAAAAGTCCAAGAAGAGAGCATCGAGCTCTTCACCTCCTCAATAATTTTTTAAGGAGATCATCGAGCTCTTCACTTCATCAACCATGTTTTAAGAAAAGTTCGAGGAGAGAGTGCCAAGCTCTTTACTTCCATAGCCATTTTTTAAGAAAAGTCTGAGGAGAAAGTGTCAAGCTCTTCACCTCCTCGACCATCCTTCAAGAAAAATCCGAGGAGACAAGCACATGGGAGTAAGCTAGACACTTGCCTAGGCACTTGAAAGTGAGTTAGTCGCTAGCTTAGGTGCTTGGGACTGGGCTAGGCTGGGCTAAGCGCCTGGGACTAGGATGGGCTAGCTAGGCTACTATGAGTGTGCTAGGCGCTTGACCAGAAAATTGTCCTTACAACTTGAAAAGATCATGATACTCTCCATTTGATAATTGAAATGGAGTCAAGTTTATGCTGAGATTAAATGCCACATCATTAAATGGAGAATATTCAAAATCAAATTTGTCACGATGACATCCAATCTCACCTTGAACTTAACCTCCATTTAAATTCTCAAATGGAGATGATCGTGGTCCAACCTAAAAGGACATCAATTTCTAAATAAGTTAAAAGTTGTCTGACAATTTTTCAAGCAAACTTCAAGTGGTAGCTTGTATTGTTCCACCACTGGAAGTTGAGATTGTGCGATGCTCATCAGTGAATCTCCAACTATATTTTTATCTCTCCTCTATATGCATACTTGACCATCATGAGTTCGACTGGATCTTCTCCTCTAAGTCCAATCACCTCTCGCACCTCCTCGATCTCCTTGACATCTCATGGCTTATGAACAAAACCAAGGACTCGTGCTAGCCTTTGTTTTGTTTTTTTTTTTGTTTGTTTCCAACATAGTTTGAAACCAATGGTTCTCTAATCCCAAATCCTCAAATTATAGAAACAACCACAAGGTTCCCAAACAAAACCCAAATGATGTCGTCAGCTTCCTCGTTTAACACTCGCATCATAATTCTTTTTTTTTAAAATGCATTTTTGCTTTGGGTGTAGAATTGTTATTTTGATGTCCTTTTCTTTAAAAAAATGTTCAGGAACAAAACTAGACTTCTTGTTTGGAATCTACTAGTAATATTTGATAGAAATGGAGAATAACTTTTTTCCTGCAATATTTTAATCTAATTAAAGAGATTCATGTATTTTTATTGCTTCTCACTTCCAATGTTTTCGAAAGACCTGAAATTTTATGCCCAAAAAATGATTAGAGAAGAACAAAATGTATGTTTTATGAAAAATTATTTTTATATAATTCTTTAAAAAATAGCAACAAAATATTTTTTAAATTTTAAATAAAGGATCTAAACAATGTAATTGATAATGATAGGGTTTCAAATAAAGAAAACTTGTGTGTTATACTTTTGTGTTTGAGAATTTTTGGGGGTTTGAGAAAGATTTTTTATAATTTCTTTTAAGTTTTTTTAACATAAATTTTAAATTTTAATTTTATAATTTTTTTATTTGCTAGCGAATGAATTTTAGCTACACTATTTTTAATTTTCTTGGTATTCGTTGCTATTTTATGGTTATTTATTTAATTTTAAGATATTTATAAGTTTCTTTATAATTTATATTTATAGGAGCCAATGCAATATTGACATGTGGCTATTTTTCTTTCTCTTCTTAAATTCCCATCCAAATTAACAGAAAACTTAACAGTAAGGACTTGATTGTTAATGTATTAAAACCTTAATCCAAACATTTCATAATTTGAAACGTAAAGAACTAAAATATTAAAATTGGCAAACCTTAAGGGTGAAAACGCCTATTTAGTATTAAAAGTTTGACCACTCATACTTTAGGTTGCTATATCTTTATTTACGAAAATATCCTCACTTAAATTAAAATAATTTTAAAAACCATTTTTTGGACTCCTAATAAAATAAGAGTGATATAGTGGGTTTCCAATCAAATATGTAATATATAATATTTATTTATTTATTGGGTAAATTCTCTATTGTTACATAGAGAGAGATCTTGTTTTTCATGAAACTCTCCATTCTGTTTCCATGTAAGCGAAAATAAGTTTATTGTTAAATTGTTTTCTTTATATATTTGGATTATATGAAGTGAAGAACAGTATGGAAAACCAAGAATAATTTTAGTTGCAGAAAATAATTTTCATTTTTCCTAACAATTTCCTCAATTTTTTTTTATGGTAGTACAAGAGGAAAACAAAACATAGAGTTAATTAGTCGTACTAACACAAGAAGAACAACTAGCAGGGAAGCAGTCCTTTACGTACTTTTTGTAGGTGTCTTTCCACCACCTTGTTGAATTCTCCTTGCTCTGCATGACTACCTGCAAAAAGTTGGGCTTCTTACTTTCAAACTTGATCTCACTATGTTACAGTAGTGTGCCCTACAAGTCAATATCATTTAATATTATGAACATGTTATTTGTAAATTGATCTTATTCATTTATTTATAATAAATATTAATGAATGACATTTATCTTATTTATTATATTAATTAAAAATCATCATATGTGCATTACATGATAAAGCTCATAGAATACGAGGAACATAAATAAACACTATGATGAGATCATGTCAATGAGGTGTATTTTCTTAAGCTTTATTCTTTAATGTTCCTAATCATATGATCACTAAGAAGGACATTAGTGACTCCAAATATATTAGTACATACTATGTTTACTCAAAGAGTTGATGTTGATTGATCTCATGGTCAATAGTGTATCAGACACTAAAGCAAGTTATGTAGGTGCTTGCTAGAGCATAAGTATATCGAATTGACTTAACTAAGAAATTCCTAATGTAAATTTTACTAGTTGTCAATAGGAATTCTTATGTTACAGTTGTACAAGTGATCCTTGGACTTGAGGCACTATGGATATCTTGTGTATGGGTCATCATGCTTTGATGCTACTTAAATGTGATTCTAATAATAGGTCACAAAAGGGTAGAAACTGGGTATAACCACTTATGCATGGAGGTATGTGAGTGTACAATAAATGATCTATCACTCTCAGTAAAAAAGAGAGAATGTCTGATGTGATCTCATTAAGTCATAGCTTGGAAATTCTTTGACCAAGGTGGTGTGAAAATTAGAAAGAAGTTTCTAATTTTACCACTAAAGTTATGGACTTGAGATCTAGATACATATGATTAAATAATCAAGACTTAACAGTAAATCCATGCCTTAGATTTAATCATGGACATTGCATGATAGAAGTATTGAATTGTATAGTAACTATAAAAAGAAATGTTTACATTAATTCATATTGTCCAGGGAGCCATGATATACCGCTATGTGTCAATCATGACTTGTCAAAGCCCGTAAGATTTAATTATAGTCAATTCTTAATTAATGAGAGAATTAACATAAGTTTTAATTCGAATTAAAATTAAAAGGAGTTTTAATTAATTGGGTGGGATCCAATTGTTATGTAAAAGTCATGACCTATTGCCAACGCAATTTGAACATAAGGGGTCAAATACAAATAGGTGATTGCAAGATTAAGGTAAACTAATGGAGAGATTTGTAAGAATTAATTAAAGTAGTCTTTAACTACAATTTTAGGAATTCCTGAGCTTTTAGGAGTAAAGACTTTATATAAAATTGCAGTTGGAAACCCTAAGAAAATTTTTGTGAGACTAATATCATATTTTAGACTCTCTCTCTCCCTCACCCTCAAGAGTCGAATCTTCAGAGCTAGCACTAAGGAAAATTTTGGCCAACCCTAGTCCTTTTATTTGCGCGATGTTAGATATCTCATAAAAGGATATCATTGTTCTTAGTTGCTCGTGTGGATACGCTTAGATGCCGAACGTTTGAACGGCTCGTGAACTCTACATTGAATTCTCAACGATAATCTTCATACAAGTATAAATCTCTAACCTTGTATATAGATGGATCATCGTTCTAATAGATTCATAGAGAAATTCATGGGATCAAGTTTATTGGTATAGAAAATTTTTAAATTTCAACAGCGTATCTATACTGGTAAACTTACAGTGGTATCAGAGTCAACTCTATAAATTATTAGAATGAATTTAATTCTTTTGTTGTGGCTATAAAGATTTGATCTTGAAAAATCTATAGATTGCAAATTCAAAAATCTAAGAGTTAGAATAAAAAAAAATGGATATAGTGCAGTTTAATAAATATAACGCTTCCTCCAAAAGAAGGATAAAAAAAATGGTTTCATGAGAATTTCTAGTGACAAAGCAAGACTTTGAAAGAAGAGATACTAAAAAATATGAAACACGACACAATTTTTATAACCTCTACTAACAGTACTTACATCATATTATAAACATTAATAACAATTCTACAATAAGCATGTATACAAAGAAATCTATCCAATAATAATCCATCAGAGTATAAAAGTGTAATAAAACACTTGTTTTCTCTTCCTAACACTTCAAAACATAAGATAAGAAAGAAAAATATGCCTTATTTCATGTGAAGCTTCTGGCCCCACTTCAACTCTACTTTTAAAAAAGTCCAAGAGTGAGTCGTTGATTGAGTTACTTCTGTAGATCCAACCTTATATATATATATATATATGTGTGTGTGTATATATATATATATGTTGGTATTTGTCTAAGGTTTAAACATGTCTAAACATAGTTCAAAGATGATTAAAGTCTAAACCAAGGTTGGAAGGTTAAAACACAGCAAGTTAAAGGACTGCACACAAGTGTGTGCATCACTTTGGAGCAAGATAAAGGTAGGCACACTAGTGTGTGCGCTTCAACACACAATCTGGAAAAGGTATGCACACTGCTCTGTGAAGGGCATCATCAGTGTGCGCCGCGCCCCTCCCTCACCAGTTTTGCGCCACACCACCCAGCAAGAGAAGTGTTGGAAGAAGGCTAGCACTGCACTGCTCCTCCACCAGCACCGCACCGCCCAGAAAGTGTACAAAGGGACTCTGCCCAGCGCTGCACCGCCCCCTGTTCAGGACCTAGGTGCTAGGCAAACTGAAGCACACTTAGACAGCTTGCTTGACCCTCCTCTTAGGTGCGTGGATGTAAGGTTAAAATGCACATCACCACTTAGGATTGATGGAGGGCCATGGTTAAGTGGTCATCAAGATCTAAGGGTGAGGATTGACTTTCAAGAATGGACAAGAAGTTGGTGCACTATATAAAGGGTCACCGAGCTTCATTCTCATTATGAATTACATTGTAACATTGTTTGAGATCAATTGTAAAGAGTGACATACAAGAGAGAATTGTGTGAGAGTGCAAAGACACAAACACAAGAGGGACTCATTGTAGTGAGGCTGGTTGTAAAGAGAGAGGAGTCTAGATTAGATAGAGAGCATTGTTAGTTCTTATCTTCTTCCTTTCTCCTCTTCTTGGTTTCTTCAAGAACTTGAGGTTTCTTGGAGAAGGTTGCTATAATTGTAAAGAACCATTAATTTAGTGCAGAGAGTTCAGAGGAACTCACGAGGACGTAGGCACATTGCCGAACCTCGATAACAAATTGCTTGTCTTATTTCTTTCTTTGATTTTCTGTTCCTGTTTTCGATTCCAAATCTTTACAAGTCATTCTAGACTTGGGTGTTTGGAAGATCACCACCTGGGCATCTTGTCAAGGTGATTTCCAATAGTGGTATCAGAGCTTGCACAGCTGGGTATCGGAGCAAGAACAAAAAGGCGAGGGAGCCAAGTCTCCAAGAATCAAAGATCAACTTCTTGGGTGATTCAAGAATGGTGTAAAGATCAAGATCTGATCGTGTTCTTGAGGGTGATTCAAGAACGATGTTAAGATCCATCTTCGATCTGTGTTCTTGAGGTTTAGAAGAAAGCATTTGTGGGTAGTGCATAAATCAGGGATCTTGTCCTCAAAGATGTCTTCAAATTTTTGTGTTGAGAAGTTTGATGGAAAGGGAGACTTTTCCCTTTGGAAGCGGAAGATCAAGGCTATTCTAATGCAGCAGAAAGTGGACTTGACTATTGGAGAAGATGATGCTTTTCCAGTAAGTGTCACGGAGGACCAGCGGACCGAGATGAAGAAGATGGCTTACAACACTATTTTCTTGCACATATCGGATAGTGTCACAAGGGAGTATGGAGACTTGGAAGATCCGACTGTAATATGGAAGAAACTAGATGAGTTGTTTCTTACCAAAACTCTCCCTAACAAGATTTATCTTCTTAAAAGAATCTTTGCTTTTAAAACAGATCCTAGTAAAGAGTTGCAAGATAATCTTGATGTCTTTAATAAGCTAGTTCAAGATTTGAATAGCTGTAGCAGTACTTTTTCGGATGAACAATTGGCTGTTATTTTGTTAAATTCTCTTCCTGATTGCTTTGATAACTTGATTAATGCCATTGAGTATGGAAGGGATACTTTGACAAAGGAAATTGTGATCAATGCCATAAGGGCACAAGATTTCAAAGCCAAGATGAAGGAGACATCAAGTGGAGATGGGCTGTTCATAAGAGGAAGGCCAGCAACTCGGAATAGTAGTAGCACTCATGGCAACTACCGGGAGAAATCAAGAGGTAGAGGGAAGAACCATGGGAGATCTCATTCCAAGAGAAGACTTGGAGGAGGAAGGAGATGCTTCTACTGCAACAAGGAGGGCTATTTCAAGAAAGATTGCAAGAAGAGGATATTGGATGAGAGGAGAAGCCATACTAACAATGGAGAGGCTTCGGTTGCCAAGGGAGAACAACAAGATGATGTTCTTATTGTGTGCTCAAATGTGAGTATGAGGTAAGGTAGTGGGAAGTGGATTATGGATTCTAGGTGCACTTATCACATGTGCCCTCATAAGGAATGGTTCAAGAATTTCAAGGAGATCAATGATGGAAGGCTCTTTTTGGGGAATGAAAATTCTTGCCAAGTGAGGGGGATTGGAGACATCCAATTGAGGATGTTTGATGGAGTCACAAGGCTGCTGCAAAATGTGAGGTATCTTCCAGATTTGAAGAGAAATTTGATCTCATTGGGGTAGCTGGATTCCATGGGGTATACATGTAAAGTAGAGGGAGGAAAGATCAAGGTCGCCAAAGGATCTTTGGTAGTGATCAAGGCAGCAAGAAACGATGGACTCTATGAGATGATCGGAGAGATAGAAATCAATGATCAAGCAGCAAGCTTGATGGCAGAGATAGATAAGGCAGCCCTTTGGCACACTCACTTGGGACACATGAGTGAAAAGGGCCTGCAAGTTCTTAGCAAGGATGGTCTAGTTGGTGGTGACAAAGTAGAGAAACTGGATTTCTGTGAGAGTTGCATTCTTAGGAAGCAACACTGGGTTAGCTTCAACACCAGAGTGCATAAATCTAAGGGGATTCTTGACTACATTCGTTCGGACCTTTGGGGACCAGCAAGAACAACAACACAGGGAGGTAACTTTTACTTTATGTCTTTAATTTATGATTATTCAAGAAGAGTGTGGGTTTATTTGGTTAGAAATAAATCGGATGCCTTGAATAAATTTGTTGTGTGGAAGAAGTTGCTGGAAACTCAAACGGGTAGGGTAGTTAAGGCTTTATGAACTGATAATGGCTTAGAATTTTGCAATAAGGATTTTGATAAATTCTGTGAATTAAATGGCATTCTAAGACATAGAACGATTATAAAAACACCTCAGCAAAATGGAGTTGCTGAAAGAATGAATAGAACCCTTATGAAAAAGGTTAGGTGCATGCTAATAGGATCTGGTTTACCAAAATATTTTTGGGGAGAAGCAGTGGCTACAGCTGCATACTTGGTAAATAGATCACCCTCTAGAGCTTTAGAGCTCAAGATTCCCATGGAGTTGTGGAGTGGGAAACCTCCTGAATTAAGAAACCTTGGGACTTTTTGGGTGTGCAGCATATGCACATCAAAAAGAGGATAAATTTAGCCAAAGATCTAGAAAATGTGTATTTCTAGGATATGGTGATGGCCTTTTGAGCCATAATAAGAGACCATGTTTTCCTTGTTTTTAGCCCATTATAACCTAACCCTTTTTGAGCTTAAACAATATATCCTTACCCTTTAAGAGGACCTGAATGCACACATTAAATAAAGCATAAAGGGAGTTAGGAAATGAGTTGATTTTGAATACTACCACAACCCAAGTTATGAAAGATGATAGGTTGGGGGTTTTGGCAAGTTATCAAGGAGTAGATGGCAAAAAGAATAAAAAAAGAAAAACGCGTGAATGAAAATACATGGTTTGCAAGAAATTGGGGATGGTTGAAAAGAGAAGAAAAAAGGGTTTGGTTGAAAAGATAAGTTCAATGATCAAGGAAAGTTAATGTTTATGAATAGAAGCTCCTAGTTCTTTAAGGTTGTGCTTCAAGTAAGGTCCTCTTACTTTGTTTGAATCCTATCTTTCATTTGTAGTGATTATCCAAGCCTAACATTACAAGCTTGATAAAGTCCTTTTGATCCCAAGTGGTGTGACAATCCTACATTAGTAGAGAGTATTTCTGAAAAATAGGCCTATGGAGTTTGATACGCATATTTCGAGATCATGATTATACTTATCCGCATAACACAATCCGAGCAGTAAAAATAATCTTTCTAAATAATCGTGCAAGGGAAGTGGTAGAGATTGATGGTAAGAGTATGAGTGGACTTATGAATTTAACTCTTGAATTTGTGTGATATCTGATGATACTGTTAATTATATGCTCTTTTCAATCTTATGAGACAGGATTATGAATCGACCCAAGACTAAGCTTAATTCTTTAAGGTGTTTATGGATATTAGCTCTCACGAGACTATACTCGTCCTATTTGGGCCACCGATAGTTTTAAAGGCATGTTGCATTTGCTACATGCAACTGTGCAATCGACGAAAGTGATTTATCTTAGTTTAGAAGTAGTTTTGATTTTTGGTTTTGGTTGGAGGTAATTTTTAGACACGTGACTTGCTAGGGGCTAGCAAGGAGCTGGTTGGGGGTTGTGATGAGTACTTGAAAATACACTAATACTTAGTGATTTATCGGTATTATTTGTGGGAAATTAAGTTTAAATCTTGCATTTTTACTTAATTGTCTTGAAAATTTGTTTTTCGGAATCACAAGTGCTTAAAAATAATAGTTGGGTGAAAAAATAATATTAGCAAGAAGATCCGGAACATTTGGGATCAAATTGTTCGAAAATCGGAGTCAGAATGAGAGAGATGACGTCATTTTATCAAAGGAAAATAGTAGAATTCGAAGAAAGATGTGTGCCGCATCATGGATTTTGCATGTTGCGGCCGTCTGTTCCTTGGAGTTTGGCTGGGAATGTATTTCCTTTTCCTAGGCTGCACTTTTTCTTATATTGTGTTATATTTCCTTTTAGTTACTTTCCTATTTCATGTTTTCCAAGTAGTAGAAAAATTTCCCATTTCAATGTCTTTCCTTTTTCCTAGGCTTCACTTTTTTTTTCCTATTTTGTGTTATATTTCCTTTTAGTTACTTTCCTATTTCATGTTTTCCTAGTAGTAAAAGTATTTCCCATTTCAATAACTTTTCTTTTCCCAGAAGGAGTAGTATTATTGCACTTTCCTTTTTTTTCTAGAAGTTTACCTATATAAGGCCTGCTGCCATTGCCTTTTAAAAAGAATTGATTTTTCCTAGACAATAACAAAGAGAGAAGAGAAAATTAGGAGGAGTGTAGCTGCTATTGGTGATCAAGGAGATTCATCTGTATAGAAGACTCTTAAAGATTATTGTTGTTCGCTTTCAGTCTTCATTCTTCCCATCTTTCATGTCTTTGAATATTTATTTTGTTTTTAATTTTAGGATTATGTCTAGCTAATTTTATTTTTGGTTAAGGGCGATTTTGAAGCCTTAGACATGATTTTGTGATTGAATATTCAGAGATTATTATCCATACTTCTAATAAAATTGTTATGTTCTTCCATAAGAATTGTTTATGATTATTATTTTATTTTATTCGGGGTGGCCAACCAAATGAAATAAGGTAATTATTTATTGCTAAGTTAGGAATCTTGATCCATAATTGTCTTGAATTTCTAATCAATGGTAGCAATTAGTAATCATTGATGAAGGAATATTTTCCTGTGATTATTATATGGAACATAACTCAAGATAAATGAACTGAGCTTATATGTTTGTTTCTTGGACCAACCTATCTTTTTTTAACCTAATGCTTCTATTAAATTAAATTTAGAGATCTTATTCTAGGTTATTTAATAGATAGAGATTAAGTAAAGAGCTTGTTTTACTTAATGACAAACTAAGGAAATATTAGGGTAATAGAGCTTATTATTATCTACGGTTAGTAATTTTATTAGGAATTTGGGGATAACTCTGATATTGATTCATCATTTCATATTTAGTGGTGGAAAATGATCATTGGACCCGTTTTCTCATTATTGTTACAAAGTTTATTCAATTTTGAATCGCATTTTAGTTGTCTTTCATTATTCGTAATTTTTAGTTAATTATTTAAAAATCCCTCGATCAATGTATTAGGTTGTTTTTGAATTTAACTTAGTTTAATTATTTATATTTTTTCTTTTAACAATTAAGTGTTTAATTGAATTAATTTACAATCTTCTGTGAGAAATGACCTTTGCTTTCCACTTTATTTCATATGATAAATTTTAGAGTAAGGAATTAATTTATACGTCTATTTTTTGGTATGCCAAAGAGGTTACTAGTTAGAATAACTTTGTGAACCAGTTGTCTATGCAAATAAAACAATATTTTTTAAGTAAGCATAAATATCTATTTTGTTGATCCAACCTGACCCGACGCGACATGACTTGAGACTTGATACGTACCAAGCTCGAAATGAGCCAAAACCAACCCAACCCTACCCGATATGACCCGAGATTTAAATGACCCGAACATGACCCGAAGTGACCCACAACTCGAATAACTTGAGACGCAATATGACCCATACCGAACACGATTGACCCGACCCGACCCGTTTGCTACGTCTACTCACACATATACACACGCACACGCATGCACAGATGTGCACACACCTATACACACGCATGTGCTCACGCACACCCACGCACACAGACACACATGCACACATGAACGCATTCTCATGCACACACACACACACACTCCCACACACAGTCACACGAAGGCACACATGCACGCATATGTGCACAAAACAGGCATACACACACACACCCAGGCACACATGCACCCTCACACACATACGCGCGCATGCAATCAGACGCACGTACAAACAAAAGCACATTGGTGCACATGCATACACACACACATGTGCACATGCAAATGCACGAACACCCACACCCACGCATGCATGCCTGTAGATTCACATGCACATACGTACACCCGCCCCCATGCATGCACGCATGAAGGTGCACAAGCACAAACCAACGCACATAAGCACGCACACACACACACACACGTGCGTGCACACACATGCATACACAAAAAAAAAATCATATAACATTAATAAATTATTGATTTTCATGCATTGATATGCATAGTTCAACATTCTATTAATATGAATAATTTCATTACTTTCAAATAAAAATTATGAAGAATAGTAAATTTTGCAATGCTCTTCAAGTCACAATAAAATTTTATTATAATTTGTCTTGAAAAAAAATTAATGGAATAAAGTGATTATATGAAATTTAATCTCCAAAATTAGGGATAGGACATTACTAGTGACAATAACTTTTTGAACTAGTTGTCTGAGATCATTTAAGACTGAATTTTGGGACTAAAAATCATAACATTGCATAAATTAAATATATAATTTAAAAAATTAAGTATTTATTTATTATTAATCAATTTTCACCTATTTGACAGTGTAACTCGTTTGCTCCTATTAGATGCAAATAAAACATTTTTTTTAATTAAGCATAAATATCTATTTCATTGAATTGACTTGACATGACTCAAGACTCAATACGAACCAAGCTCAAAATGACCCCAAACCCGACCTGAGACCTAATATGACCCGAGATTGAAATGACTCAAACATGACTTGACCCGACCCTACCCCTCATGACCCGACATTCGATACGACCTGAGGTTGAATTGACCCAAACACGACCCTACCCTACCCGAAGTGACCCGCGACTCAAACGAGCCGAGACTCAACATGACCCAAACCCGACCCGACTTGTTTGCCACGTCTACTCACACACACACAAGCACGTACATACAAACACAAGCACATTGGCGCACATGAACATCCATGCACATACGCACAGACACACACAAGTACACAAGGACACATGGACTCACGCACGCACACACGCACACACACACACATACTCACGCACACACATACGCACACAAGCACACTGCCACACATGCACACATGCATGCACGCCTCACACGCATATTGTACATTGCATTAAAAATTAAATATTTTTAAAAAAAAATGAAGTGTTGATTTATTATTAATTATTTTTTAGTCATTTGACAATGTAACTTGTTTACTCCCATTAGATGTAAATAAAATAGGCTTTTTGAAGTAAGCATAAATAGCTATTTTGTTGACTTGACTTGGCCCGACCAAACATGACTTGAGACCCGATACGAACCGAGCTCGAAATGACCCAAACCCGACCTGACACTACCTAATATGACACGACATTGAAATGATTCGAACATGACTCGACTCGACATGACCTGAGACTCGATATGACTTGAGATTGAAATGACCCGAACATGACCCGACCCGACCCTACTCGAAGTGACTTGCGACTCGAAAGACCCGAGGCGCAACATGACCTGACCCGACCAGTTAACCACGTCTACTTACACAAAGACGCACATGCAAACGCATGCGCACATGGGCACACATCCAAACGCACACAAACGTGCATGTGCACGCACACACACGCACTCAGATAGACACACGCACATCCACACATGCTCATGCACACGCACACACTCACACACCAACGCACGGAGGCACACATTCACACACACAAGGCTGCATGCACACACACAGACAAACACGCATAGACACACACCCAAGCACACACGTACCCACACACATACGCACACACAGCCACACACACATAGAAGCACAAGCAAACTAGCGCACACACACGCACGCGTGCATGTACACACACAGACCCACTCACGCATGCAAGTAGATGTACATGTACACACGCACACACACACACCTATGCATGCACTCACGAAGGCGCACAAGAACACACCAATGCAAGCACGCATGCACACTCACACACATGTGCACACATACACATGCAAACACATAAACACGCACACATGTACGCGCACACACGCACACAAATAAAATAAATAATATAACATTAATTAATTATTGATTTTCATGTGTTGATATGCATGGTTCAACAATCTATTAATATGAGTAATTTCATTAATTTTGAATAAAAAATCATGAAGAATAGTAAAATTTGCATTGTTCTTCAAGTTAAAATAAAATTTTATTTCTATTTGTCTTGAAAAATATATAATGGAATGAAGTGATTTTGTGAAATTTAATCTTTAAAATTTGGGTTAAGACATTATTGGTGAGAATAACTTTGTGAACAAGTTGTCTGAGATAATTTAAGAATGAATTTTGGGATTAAAAATCATAACTTGCATATTGCATTAAAAAATTTAATATATTATTTAAAAAATTAAGTATTGATTTATTATAAATCAATTTTCACGTATTTGATAATGTAACTCATTTACTCTTATTAGAGGCAAATAAAATAATTTTTTAATTAAGTATAAATATTTATTTTGTTGACCCGACCTGACATGACTCAAGACTCGATACAAACCAAGCTGAAAATGACCAAAACCTAACCTGACCTTACCCGACATGACTCGAGACCTGATACGACCCGAGATTGAAATGACCTGAACATGAACCGACCCGACCCTACTCGACATGACCCGAGACCAGACACGACCCAAGATTGAAATGACATGAACATGACACGATTCGACTTGAAGTGACCCGTGACTCGAACAACCCAAGACTTAACATGGCTCGAACCCGACCTGATCGAAATCAGATTGACCCATCCCAACCCGTTAGCCACCTACTCACACACACGCACACGCACACATGCAAGCGCACGTGCACACAAACACACAAACGCGCACGCACACACCCGCATGCACACGATAACTTTGTGAACCAATTGTCCAGACAAATAAAACAATTTTTTTTAAGTAAGTATAAATATCTATTTTGTTGACTCGACTTGACATGACTTGAGACACGATACGCACCGAGCTCGAAATGAGCCAAACACGACCTAACCCTACTCGATATGACACGAGATTGAAATGACTTGACTCGAGACCCGATACGACTCAAGATTGAAATGACTCTGACATGACCCAAAATAACCCACAACTAGAATAACCTGAGACGCAACATGACCTGAACATAACCCGACCTGAACACGATTAACTCGACCTAAACCGTTTTCCACGTCTACTAACACCCAGACACACTCACACGCATGCACAAATGCACACACACCCATGCACACAAACACACATACTCATGCACACGCACACACCCACACCCAAACTCACATCGGTACACACACAAACACGCATGAATGTATGCATACGTGCACATAAACATGCAAACATACACACCTAAGCACACACGCACCCACACACACAGACGCACACACGCAACCTCATGCACATATAAACATAAGCACACATGAGCATGTGCACACACATGAACACACTCACCCACGCACGCACGCACGCTAGTAGACACACATGCACTCACGCACAACCCCCCTACGCATACACGCATGAAGGCGAACACGCATAAACCAACGAATGCAAGCACCCTCTCACACACACACGTGCGTGCACACACATGCACACATGCAAACACGAAAACATACACACATGTGCACACACACAGACAAATAAAATAAATTACATAACATTAATTAGTTATTATTTTCATGTGTTGATATGCACGGTTTAACATTCTATTAATATTAGTAATTTCAAATAAAAAAATCATGAAGATTAGTAAATTTTGCATTGTTCTTCAAGTCACAATAAAATTTTATTTTTATTTGTCTTGAAAAAAACATATAATGGAATAAAATGATTATTTGAAATTTAATCTCCAAAATTTGGTATAAGACGTTACTAGTGAGAATAACTTTTTGAACCAGTTGTCTAAGATCATTTACGACTGAATTTTGGGACTAAAAATCATAACATCGCATATTGCATTAGAAAATTAAATATATTAATAAAATTATTTAGTATTGATTTATTATTAATTAATTTTCACATATTTGGCAATGTAACTCGTTTACTCCTATTAGATGCAAATAAAACAATTTTTTTAATTAAGTATAATATTCTATTTTGTTGACCCGACCTGACATGAATTTAGACCCGATACGAACCAAGCTCGAAATGACCCAAACCTGATCTGACCCAACTAGATATGACTCGAGACCCGATACAACACGAGATTGAAATGATCCGAGCATGACCCGAGATTGAAATGACTCTAACACGACCTCACCTTACCCGAAGTGATTTGCCACTCAAACAAGCCGATACACAACATGATTCGACCCTGACCTGACCCAAACCCAATTGACCTGAACCGACTAGTTTGCCACGTTTACCTACACACGCACGCACACGCACACGTACACACATGCGTGCACACACCCACACATCCAAAAACATGTGTACTCAAACATTCACACACGCAGGCAAGTAGATGCACATGCACACACATACACCCACACATGCACGCACGAAGGCACACATGTAAACGCACAGACACACATGCATATGCACACTCACACATGCACACGTGTGTACATATACACACACACACTTACACGCACTCACTCAGACACGCGCACACACATGCACAACTTTGAAATGATCCGAACACAACCCGACCCAACATGATCCAAGACTCGATACAACCCGAGATTGTAATGATCGGAACACGACCCGAAGTTAACCGCAATTCGAACTACCTGAGACATAATGTGACCCGAAGTTGACTCGACCTGAACACATGCATGCAAGCAAACTCACATACGTACACATGCACATAGGCACACACGCACTCACGCACGCACACACGTACACGCATTCGCATGCATGCACAAGCACATTGGCACACACACACACATGCGCTCATGCAAGAAAACAAGCACACACATGCACATTAACACACGCACATACATAGGCACATGTGCAAACACCCAACCGCACATATGCACACCCGCCCACGCATGAACACATACACACATGCATGCACACACAAAAGCACACTCACGTGCACACACATGCAAGCACACACATGCGCGCACACATGCACACAAATAAAATAAATTTTATCAAAAATAATTAATTATTGATTTTCATTTGTTGATATGAATTGTTCAAAATTCTGTTAATATGAGTAATATAATTAATTTCAAATAAAAAATCCAAAAGAATAGTAAATTTTACATTGTTCTTCAAGTCACAATAATTTTTTTTAATTATCTTGAAAAAAATTATAATGGAATGAAGTTATTATATGAAATTTAATCACTAAAATTTGATATAAGACGTTACTAGTTAGAATAACTTTTTGAACCAGTTGTCTATGGAAATAAAACAATTTTTTTTAAGTAAGCATAAATATCTATTTTGTTGACTCGACCGGACAAGACTAGAGACACGATATGCACCGAGCTCGAAATAATCCAAACCTAACCCAATCTTACCCGATATGACATGAGATTGAAATGACCCCACTCGAGACCCGATACGACTCGAGATTGAAATGACCCGAACATGACCCAAAGTGACCCACGACTCGAACAACATGAGACACAACAAGACCCAAACCTGACTCGACCCGAACACAATTGACCCGGCCTAACCCCTTTGCCATGTTTACTCACACACATACACACGCACATGCATGCACAGATGCGCACACACCCATACACACACACATAGAGACACATGAAGACATGCTCACACACACACACACGCCTACTGATGAGTGCCAAATATTGCATATTTTGGCCCCTTAATTTACATTTGTTAGCTTAGGAATTTGTTACTTTGAGTTATTTTCTTTGTTGTTTTATAGGTTTACAAGCACTTGGAAAGGAGTTTCACTAAATTGCCAGAATTGCCTGTACAGATCAGTCATTTTTTAGGATTAAACTGTATTGATTTAGGAAGAACCAGGAGATGAGCCATATATGCTTGGAAAGATTCGGATGTCTATTTTTTGGAGAATTTTACGGCTCCTAAATATGATTTTTCTAGAGAAAGTTATGACAATTTTAGTAGATAAAAGTCAGGCTATGCGTGATCTCAGTGTGGCAGAAGAGATTTTTGCGGATTAAACTATAATGATTCAAGAAGAACTAGACTTGGAAAGATCCGGATGTCTGTTTTCTGAGGAATTTTACGGCTCATAAATATGATTTTTCTAGAGAACGTTATGGCAGTTTTAGTATGCAAAGGTCAAGTTGTACGGGATTTTAGTGTGGGCGAAAGTTTTGAAGGGCATGTGAAGGCTTAAATCCCACATCCCACATTAGTTGGAAACACATTCTATATCGCACATCGGATTGGAAACACATTACACTCATGGAGTTCCCTTATAAAAGCCCTATTTCACTTCATCAAAAAGGTGTTCAATCCAGAGGACTTCTACGAGCAATCTGGGGGATCTCCAAGGCTTTGCTACCAAGGGGGGAAGCGCTGCACAACAACTATGAGTGAAATTTCTCTTAATAGATAGTCAGTTTTAATTTATTTCTTTTGAGTTTAAAGTTTTTTGTTTAACACTTTAATTGTGAAATTTAGTTTCATAATCATGAGAGGCTAAAACCATCATCTAAGGTTGAAGATGAAGCCTCACTATTGTTTGGCATAATATTTTCAGATATGTTAATACAATTATGATATTTTTAGTATTAATGTTCTGTTTCAATTGTTTGAGTAAATTCTTTGAGTAAATTCTTATGATTGATTGTGTTTAAATTGTTCAAATTGGATATTCCTTGTGTTTCATCTGCCGGATATGGCGGATCATCCAAAGTAAATTGCATATTCGTTGTGATTCTAAAAGGACACATTGGATGATTTGGTTTAATTTGAGTATTCGCTGTGATTTGTATAATGGTGGATTTATGGAATTATTTGATAGATTACTTTTATACAGAACATGAAAATATATGCTTTATTTTGGTGGGGTGGATTCAGAAACCTTAGTATTTTTATCATTTCTTTCAACTTAATTTATTTTAATTTATATTCTTTGCAAAATACAATTCAAAATTTGGAACTAGGTTAAATTAGGTTTAGTTTAGATAAAAATATATTTTCACGACACAATTCCCTGTGGATTCGACCTCGCACTTGCACACACTATATTGCAAACGACTCGTGCGCTTGCGAGTAATTTAAAACTCATAACAAGTTTTTGGTGCCGTTGCCAGGGAGTTGTTTTGTTTGTAAAAATTAAATTTTTGTTTGAATTAATTTTATTTTTCAACTAGTTTAGTTAGCGTTTTTGTTTTATTTTTGTTTTTGAAATTTTATTCTAGTTTATTTATTTCTAATTGCGATTACCTATTTGCTGAGTATTGTGTTTTCTGTTTTTACATTTATTGGGATTTTTACAAGGATTAAACAATTGAAAGATTCAGCACCAGGTCAGCCATGTGCATCGCAGCCCCACCTTGTGCGCCGCGGCCTCTAGCAACTCTAGAGGCTTCCCCCTCCAGGCTGTGCCTTAGCTCAGCCTTGGGTGCCGCAGTCTCTAGCAACTCTAGGGGCTCCCCCCTCCAGGCCGTGCCATGGCTCAGTCTTGGGCACCACGGCCCCCAGCAGCTGGAGGTGGTGTGCCCTGTTTTGAGCCATGGCCTGCCCTGTTCTGGGCCGCTGCTCCAGGCACACTTGATGCCAATTTTCATAACTCTTCTCTTGGTGCGTGGGGCTTGATTAAAACGCACAGGATCACTTAGACTGGGTGGAGGGCTATGATTGATTGGTCCTCAAGATCTAAGGGTTGAGATTGACTTCAAGATTGGTTCAAGAAGTTGGTGCACTATATAAAAGGTCATCTAGCTTCAATCAATCATATTCATTATCATCATCATACAAGAGAATTCAAGTGCAAGTGTGAGAGTGCAAAGACACAAAACATAAGAGAGGCACTAGAATAGATCTCATTCAAGAGTGGCTAGGATTGAGAGAGAGCATACAAGAAGAGGGGTTCAAGGGCTTTGTAATTGGAATTTTCTTGGGGAAAATTCCAGGGAAACACTTAGTTCTTATCTCTTTCTTTTCTCTTCTTTCATGTATCAAGAATAAGAGGGTTCTTGAGGAGGTGTTACTGTAATTGTAAAAGCTCATTGATTAAATGCAGAGAGCTTGGAGTAGCTCATGGGGACGTAGGCATTTGCTGAACCTCGATAACAATTGCTTGTATTCTTTCTTTGATTGGTTTTGTTTCTGTTCATTACAAGTCATTCTAGACTTGGGTGTTTGGAAGATCACCACATGGGCATCTTGAAGGTGATTTCCAACAGTGGTAACAGAGCTTTGGTGATCGAGTATCGGAGCTAGAACAGAATGTATCGGAGCAAGACTCCAAGAAACTAAGGAGACTTCTTTGGTGATTCAAGAATGGAGTAGAGATCAAGATCTAATCGGGTTCTTGAGGATGATTCAAGAACAGTACTGGGATCAAGATTTGATCGTGTTCTTGAGATTTAGAAGTTGGAAAGCAATTGTGGGTGATGCATAAATCTTGGGAGAAGTTTGATGGAAAGGGAGACTTTGCTCTTTGGAAGCGAAAAATCAAAGCGGTTCTTATGCAACAAAAGATGGACTTGGCTATTGGAGAAGATGACGATTTTCCAGCAAGTATCATAGAGGTCTAGTGGATTGAGATGAAATAGATGGCATAGAGCACCATCTTTCTGCACATGTCGGATAGTGTAACAAGAGAATGTGGAGACTCGGAAGATCAAACTGTCATATGGAAGAAACTAGATGAGTTGTTTCTTACCAAAACTCTCCCTAATAAGATTTATCTTTTTAAATGAATCTTTGCTTTTAAAATGGATCCTAATAAAGAGTTGCAAGATAATCTTGATGTGTTTAATAAACTAGTTCAAGATTTGACTAGTTGTAGTATAACATTCCTGGATGAACAATTGGTGGTTACGTTATTGAATTCTCTTCTTGATTACTTTGAAAGTTTGATTAATGTTATTGAATATGGAAGAGATAAACTAACCAAGGAAATTGTGATCAATGCTATAAGGGCTCATGAATTCAAAGCCAAGATGAGGGAAGCATCAAGTGGAGAACGGCTATTCATTAGAGGAAGGCCAGCAACTCGGAATGGCAGTAGCTTCCATGGTAACTACTGGGAGAAATCAAAGAGTAGAGGACAGAGCCATGGGAGATCACATTCCAAACTGAAGTTTGGAGGAAGGAGATGCTACTACTACAATAAAAAGGGTCATTTCAAGAAAGATTCAAGAAGTTGTGGGATGAGAGAGGAAGAAGCCATACCAACAATGGAGAGGTTTCGGTTACCAAAGGAGAACAACATGATGATGTTCTTGTTGTGTGCTCAAATGTGAGCAGGAGGCAAGGTAGTGAGAAATAGATCTTGGATTCTGGATGCACTTATCGTATGTGTCCTCATAGGAATTGGTTCAAGAATTTCAAGAAAACCAATGATGGAAAGGTTTTCCTGGGGAATGATACTTCTTGCCAAGTGAAGGGGATAGAAGACATCCAGTTGAGAATATTTGATGGAATGACTAGGCTGTTGAGGAATGTGAGATATCTTCCAGAGTTGAGAAGAAATTTGATCTCATTGGGGCAGCTAGATTCCATGGGGTACACATACAAAGCAGAGAGAGGAAAGATCAAGATAACCAAGGGATCTTTGATAGTAATCAAAGCAGCAATGAAGGATGGTCTCTATGAGATGATCGAAGACACGAAAATCAAGGATTAAGTAGCAAGCTTGATGGCTGAGATGGATAAGACGATCCTTTGGCACAATTGCTTGGGACACATGAGCAAAAAGGGCCTACAAGTTCTAAGCAAGGATGGTCTACTTGGTGGTGACAAAGTAGAGAAACTTGATTTCTGCGAATCTTGTGTTCTTGGGAAACAACATCGGGTTAGCTTCAACACCGGAGTGCACAAGTCTAAGGGAATTCTTGACTACATTCATGCGGATCTTTGGGGACTAGCAAGAACACCAACATAAGGAGGTAATCTTTACTTTCTTTCTTTAATTGATGATTATTCTAGTAAGGTTTGGGTTTATTTGCTTAAAAATAAATCAAATGCTTTGAATAAGTTTGTAGTGTGGAAAAAGCCTGAAGAAACTCAAACGGGCCAGATAGTTAAGGTGTTAAGAACCGATAATGGCTTAAATTTTTTTAATAAGGAACTTGATCAATTCTGTTAGTTAAATGGTATTCGAAGACATAGAACGGTTGTGGAAACCCATCAGCAAAACAGAGTCACTGAGAGGATGAATAGGACCCTTACGAAAAAGTTTAGGTGCATGATTATAGGATCTGGATTACCCAAATGTTTTTTGGGGGAAGTGGTGTCTACTGCTGCATATTTGGTTAATAGATCACCCTCTAGGGCTTTAGACCTTAAGACTCCCGAGGAGATGTGGAGTGGGAAACCCCCTGTGTTGAACAACCTTAGAACTTTTAGATGTGCTGCGTTTGCACATCAAAAGGATGATAAACTTAGCCTAAGGTCTAGAAAATGTGTGTTTCTAGGGTATGGTGATGGGGTAAGGGGTATAAGTTGTGGTCCTTAGAGCCAAAAGGGACTAAACTCATAATAAGTAGGGATGTCATTTTTCATGAATTGTTATATCCCTATTTGGAGAATACTAACCCTGCAGGGGATAGTAGGCAAACCAGCCTGGTATTTGTGGAGCATAGCATCAAGGAAAATTCAGTTAAAGTAGAGCAAGGAAGGCAAAAGGGTTCGGACTAGGTAGAGTCCATTAATGAAGGCTAAGCTTAAGACACTCAAGAGGAGGCTGAACTAGAAGGGGATAATGCAGCAAATCAGAATGATTATCAACTCACAAGGGACCGGGAAGGAGGGTGGTCAGACCACCTTTGAGATATAGTTTTGCGGATGCTAATGTAGCAGCTCCTTATTCAGAAGCAGGGGTTGAACCAGAAACTTACATGGATGCCATGGAGTATAAGGATTCGTCAAAATGCCAGCTAGCTATGGAATAAGAAATGGATTCTTTGAGGAAGAACAACTCTTGGGAATTGGTGCCCAAACCAAAAAAATAGAGAGTCGTGGATTGTAAATGGATTTACGAGATCGAAGAAGGGAACAATCCAGGGGATGAAGTTCGGTATAAGGCTAGGCTGGTGGCGAAGGGGTTCACACAAAGAGAAGGCATAGATTTCACCGAAATATTCTCATCGGTTGTGAAATACAAGACGATAAGGATAATGCTAGCAATGGTGGTCAAATTTAATTGGGAAATTAAGCAAATGGATGTGAAGACAACGTTCTTACATGGAGAGCTTGATGAGACCATCTACATGAGGCAACCCGAAGGCTATGAGGAAGGAAGGTAGGGAGATTTGGTTTGCCAATTGAAGAAATCTCTCTATGGCCTGAAACAATCACCTCAGCAATGGAATAAGAGGTTCGATTCCTTTGTAACTAGCTTGGGTTTCATGAAGAGCTATTATGATTCGTGCTTGTACTATAAGGGGCACAAGGTGGAGGAAATGGTGATTATCCTCATCTATATCGATGATATGCTGTTGGTTAGGAACAATAGGGAGAGGATAGAAAAGTTGAAGTCTCAACTCAGTTTGGAGTTTGAGATGAAGGATCTTGGCCATGCACAGAAGATCCTTAGGATGAGTATAATATGGGAAAGGGAGAGAAACAGATTAAAGGTTTCTCAGACTTCCTATATAGAAAAGATGATATCTAAGTTTTCTATGGAAGATAGCAAACTAGTGAAGGTTCCCCTTGCTGTACATTTCAAGTTCTCCAGCAATCAAAGTCCAAGATCAGATGAGGAGAAGAAGGAAATGGAAAAGGTCCTTTACTCTAGTGCGGTTCGATCAGTCATGTTCATGATGGTAAGCACTAGACCCGACATTGCTCATGCAATGAGTGTTCTCAGCAAGTTTATGAGTAATCCCAGAAAGGAGCATTGGCTTGGGATGAAGTGGTTGCTAAGGTACTTGAAGGGAAGCCCAGATGTGGGGCTAGCTTATGAGAAAAGGAGTAAGTCCATCTGTCTAGAGGGTTATGCTGATTCGGACTATGAAGCAGACCACGATAAAAGAAGATCGATTACCTCCTACTTCTTTAACTTAAATGATGTTGTATAAGTTGGAAGGCTCAGTTGCAGCCGGTGGTAGCACTCTCAACAACCGAGGCTGAGTACATAGCGGCAACAGAAACCATTAAGGAGGCTATGTGGTGCAAAGGGTTGTTGGAAGAGTTGAAGGTCCTAAAAGGGTAAGTGGTGGTGTATTCGGATAGCCAAAATGCATTGCACTTATGTATGAATCCGGTGTTCCATGAGAGGACAAAGAATATGGATGTTCGATACCATTTCATTCGGGAAAATGTTACATAAGGATGCATTCTATGGACAAGGTGGCCACGAAAGAAAATCCTGTAGATTTAGGTACTAAAGTTCTACCTCTAAGCAAGTTCAATCATTGCCTTGGACTTCTTAGGATTGGAGTCGATCGATATGGTGACTCATGTTGAGTTTGGATCCTGAGTTCCCTGCACAATGGGTTCGGGTTTAATTGCTTAGACAAAGGTAGAGATTGTTAGGATTTTTCCAAGGATTAAAAAATTGAAAGATTCAGCACCAGATCAGCCATGTGCACCGCGCAGCACAAGCAGCAACTCTAGGGGCTCCCCCCTCTATACTACGCTGCAGCCCCCAGCAGCTGGAGGTGGTGTGCCCTGTTTTGAGCTGTGGCCTGCCCTTTTCTGGGCTGTGGCTCTAGGCACACCTGATGCCAATTTTCAACACTCTTATCTTGGTGTGTGGGGCTTGATTAAAAGGCACAGGATCACTTAGACTTGGTGGAGGGCTATGATTGATTGGTCCTCAAGATCTAAGGGTTGAGATTGACTTCAAGATTGGTTCAAGAAGTTGGTGCACTATATAAAGGGTCATCTAGCTTCAATCAATCATATTCATTATCATCATCATACAAGAGAATTCAAGTGCAAATGTGAGAGTGTAAAGACACAAAACACAAGAGAGGCACTAGAATAGATCTCATTCAAGAGTGGCTGGGATTGAGAGAGAGCATACAAGAAGAGGGGTTCAAGGGCTTTGTAATTGAAATTTTCTTGGGGAAAATTCCAGGGAAACACTTAGTTCTTATCTCTTTCTTTTCTCTTCTTTCATGTATCAAGAACAAGAGGGTTCTTGAGGAGGTGTTGCTATAATTGTAAGAACTCACTGATTTAGTGCCGAGAGCTCGAAGTAGCTCACGGGGACGTAGGCATTTGCCGAACCTCGATAACAATTGCTTGTGTTTTTTCTTTAATTGGTTTTGTTTCTGTTCATTACAAGTCATTATAGACTTTGGTGTTTGGAAGATCACCACCTGGGCATCTTGAAGGTGATTTCCAACAGCATTTATTTTATTTTATTTGTTATTTGTTATTTGCATTTTATTCTTTTTTTTTTATGGTAGTTAGTTATTTTATTGCTGTTTGGCTGGTGTATGCTTGGTCAGAGATCCCTGAACTTAGAATCGATACCTTTAGATCTCGAAATAGAAAGAACTCCTAGGAGATAGAACAGAGCACTAGTTGAACGAGAGACAATTGAGATGGGGGACAATTTAAGGAATGCAAATCAACCGGAGAATGTAAAGCAACCTAGAGCTTGGAACGTGGACTTCACTACATCCCTTAGGGATTTGTTCGCACCCATTGTGACTAACTCCCCTTCTTGTATAGTGTTGCCACCAACCAATGCCACCCATTTTGATCTAAAGCCACAGTCATTGGAGAACACCCTCAAGGATTTCATGAAGATGATCGGTCAGTCCATCAATGAAGTAGTACATTCAATGTTGATAGATGTTCCATTTGTGCTAGTCCTATACATTTAGCATAGAATTGCCCATCTATGTCGGCTCTTTCCGAGTATCCCATGGAACAAGTGAATGCTTTCAATGACTATCGGAAGCAATCAAATGGATCTTACTCTGAGACTTACAATCAAGGGTGGCGGAACCACCCTAATATTTCATGGATGCATAACCAACCGATGAATAAGGGAGGAGCCCCTCATCATGCTCACAATTAATACCCTCCCGAATTTCCTCCACCAGTTCCAAGTTATGGTTGCTCAGCCCATCCAGCACCATCACCTGCATACCAAGCTCCCACTCAAGCGCCAGCGTCAGTTTCATAGTCATTGGAGGACACCCTCAAGGATTACATGAAGATGACCGGCTAATCCATCAGTGAAGTAAGGAGTGCAACAATAGTAAACACCTAAGCGATTGCCAAGCTAGAGAGTTAAATGGGTCAAATCGCAAGTCACATGGATGAAGGAGAGAAGGGAAAGTCCTTCAGTCAACCCATGCCCAACTTGAAGGAACAGTTTGCGATTAGAAATTCATCAACTCCTACGCACGGGCAAAAACAAGTGCAATCGATTATCACATTGAGGTTTGGGAGACAAGTGGATAATCAAGTGGAAGAGAAAGGGCAAGAAAATGGAAACAAGGAGAAGAGAGATGCTGAGCCATCTACAACCACACCTACTATTAAGGATCTTCCTAGGTCGTTTCTACCTAAAGCACCTTACCCTGAGAGATTACAAGCGCCTAAGAAAGGAGGGAAGTTTGAGGACATTCTAGAGGCATGCTTTGCTCAGTTTGGAGAGGATTTGAAGTTGGATAAGTTACTTGAGCAAGCGAATGCCATTTTGGAGTCTGCTCCTCAGGAGAGTAGTGAGACGGAGGAGACCGCAGCACCTGAGCCCCCCAAGAAGGAACTTAAGCCTTTACCAGACAATCTTATGTATAAGTTCCTAGGTCCAGCAGATTCTTTGCCTGTGATTATAGCTTCAGATTTGGTTAATGCTCAAAAGGAGAAATTATTGGACAGTTTAAGAGAGCACAAGGAAGCTATCGACTGGATTATTGATCAAGGGGATCAGCCCCTAGATGGTGATGCACAAGATACATTTGCAGGAGAATGCCAAGCCATCGAGGGAGCCACAGAGAAGGCTCAATCCAACTATGCAAGAGGTTATAAGGACTGAAGTGATAAAGTTGTTGGATGCAGGGATCATTTATCCAATCTCTAATAGCAAGTGGGTGAGCCCGATTCATGTTGTGCCCAAGCGGACTGGATTGACAGTAGTGAAGAATAAGGACGACGAGTTGGTGCCAACTCGTGTTCAGTCAGGATGGAGAGTGTGTATAGACTACCGTAAGTTGAATGCTGCTACAATGAAGGATCATTTTCCACTCCCATTTATTCATTAGATGGTGGAGCGCTTGGCTGGGCACGATTACTATTGCTTAAACTGGCTGAAGACGTTAAACTTAGCTCTCAAGGGAGGCACCCCATAGCATATTCTTTCTGTTTGTTTATTATTTTACATATTTTTTGTTACTGATTATTTCTAGTGTTTCTTTTGTTTTTCAGTCTTTATTTTTCCAGGGACAACGCGTACTTCAGTTCCAGTTTGGGGGTATGCTATGAGCTATGCTAGTCCAGCTAGCTCTCCATCTCCCAAGCCAACTCTTTCCATATTATTCACACATTGGGGACAATGTGTAATTTAAGTTTGGGGATATGGGAGACACAGTCACAAACACTTTATCCCAGTTTTTCTTTATATATTACTGAAAAGATAAATGCATGTTCATGATTGTTTTGAAATTTTGGTTGATCTAAACGAATACTGTGATGTGATGTCATTGGTGAGCTTAAAATCTTGAACACATGATTTTATGATAGAGTTTTTAAATTTTGTTACTTACTTTAGGCATTTGAGAATTCACATGTTTGATCTAATCTAACACGAGTACATCAATACAAAATAGTGTGAGGTGCGACATGTGATTTTAATGTGTATGTTTCCATGACTTAACTGAAACTGGATGACTTGTTGGATAAACACTTTGGCATAGAAAAGTATAAATAAAAAACTAATTTGCACAAAAAGAGAAAAATGCTCATGATGATCATTAATAAACTTTCCACTGAGTAACTGGACCTCTTACCTCAGTAAGCAGTGAGTGTTCACATCAAAAAGTGGGAATTTTATTCGTAATGATCATTGAGAAACTTTCCGCTGAGTAACTGGACCTCTTACCTCAGTAAATAGTGAGTGTTCACATCAAAAGGTGAGAATTTTGCTTGGTAGCATTAAGACCAGTTTAGTTTCGTAGCCTTTTTTACTCGAGTTAGTAAGTTCTTAGGGGTGTCTTTACACCTAATGCCCTAAAACCATTTGGTTTGGGAGTCATTGACTCAACACTCACTATGTGGGTTAATTAGAAAGCTTAAGGGAACTAAACATAGCATAGCCTTATAATAAAAGTGAGGAGAAAATAAAACTATGCCATCGTTGTTCATTCTGATGAGAAATTCTGTGAATCTTGAGACATGGAGACATTACACATTGAAGTTATTTGGAAGCCTCATCTTTATATGCTAATTCACTTTACACTGAGTCAGACTTGTGATGCCTTAGCCTGCCTTTTGTAAGTAATTAAATTTTAAAATTTCTATTTATTACGAAGATAGGTTTATATTTTAGGCTTGCTCATGAATGAATATCATGGTTTTGTGTGCTACTTAATTTTTGGACACCATGAATGATGGATTTATCTTTGTGTTCTTTGTTTTTCATTTAGTTTTTTTTTTTATTTTGTTTTGCTAAGGGACTAGGAAAATATAAGTTTGGGGGTATTTGATGAGTGCTAAATATTGCATATTTTGGCCTCTTAATTTACATTTGTTAGCTTAGGAATTTGTTACTTTGAGTTGCTTTTTTCGTTGTTTTACAGGTTTACAAGCACTTGGAAAGGAGTTTCACTAAATTGCATAATTGCCCGTACAGATCAGTCATTTTTGCGGATTAAACTGTATTGATTAAGGAAAAACTAGGAGATGAGCCATATATGCTTGAAAAGATCCGGATGTCTATTTTCTGGAGAATTTTACGGCTCATAAATATGATTTTTTTAGAGAAAGTTATGGCAGTTTTAGTAGTCAAAGTTAGGCTATGCGTGATCTCAGCGTGGCATAAGTGATTTTTGCGGATTAAACTGTAATGATTCTGGAAGAACCAGGAGACGAACCATATATGCTTGGAAAGATCCGGATGTCTGTTTTTTGAGGAATTTTATTACTCATAAATATGATTTTTCTAGAGAAAGTTATGGCAGTTTTAGTATGCAAATGTCAGGTTATGCGGGATTTCAGCGTGGGTAGAAGTTTTGAAGGGCATGTGAAGGCTTAAATCCCACATCCCACATCGGTTGGAAACACATTCTATATCCCACATCTCACATCAGATTGGAAACATATTGCACTCATGGAGTTCCCCTATAAAAGTCTCATTTCACTTCATCAAAAAGGTGTTCAATTCGGAGGACTTCTGCGAGTAATCTGGGGGATCTCAAAGGCTTTGCTACCAAGGGAGGGAAGCGCCACACAACAACTGCGAGTGGAATTTCTCTCAATATATAGTCAGTTTTAATTTATTTCTTTTGAGTTTAAAGTTTTATGTTTAGCACTTTAATTGTGAAATTTAGTTTCATAATTATGAGAGGCTAAAACCTTCATCTAAGGTTGAAGATGAAGCCTCGCCATTGTTTGGTATAATATTTTCAGATATGTTCGTACAATTCTAATATTTTTAGTATTAATGTTCTGTTTCAATTGTTTGAGTAAATTCTTATGATTGATTGTGTTTAAATTATTCAAATCGGATATTCCTTGTATTTCATCTGTCGGATACGACAGATCATCCAAAGTAAATTGGATATCCATTGTGATTCTAAAGGGATACATTAGATGATTTAGTTGAATTAGGGTATTCGCTGTGATTTTTATAATGGTGGATTCATGGAATTATTTGATAGACTACTTTTATACAGAACATGAAGATATATGCTTTATTTTGGTGGGGTGGACTCAGAAACCTTAATATTTTTATAATTTTTTCAACTCAATTTAGTTTGGTTTATATTCTTTGCAAAATACAATTCAAAATTCGGAACTAGGTTAAAATATGTTTAGTTTAGATAAAAATGTATTTTCACGACGAAATTCCCTGTGGATTTGACCTCCCATTTGCACACACTATATTGCAAACGATTCGTGTGCTTGCGAGTAATTTAAAACTCACAACACCTACACATAGACACATGAAAGCACACACACACGCATATGTGCATAAAAACATGCACACACACACCCAGGCAGGCACTCACCCACACACACAGATGCACACATGCAGCCGCACGCACATACAAACCCAAGCACACTAGTGCACATGCACACACCCACACACGCGAACATGCACACACACGAGCACACACACCCACGCAGGCACGTCTGTAGACGAACATGCACACACACCCCTTCACGCTTGCATGCATAAAGGAGCACATGCAAGCACGCACACAGACTCACACACACATGCAAACACGAAAACACACACACACACGTGTGCACACACGCGTGCACACACGCATGCACACATGTGCGCACACACGCAAACAAATAAAATAAATTATATAACTTTAATTAATTATTGATTTTTATGTGTTGATATGCATGGTTCAACATTCTATTAATATGACTAATTTCATTAATTTCAAATAAAAAATCATGAAGAATAGTAAATTTTCCATTGTTCTTCAAGTCACAATAAAATTTTGTTTTTATTTGTCTTAAAAAATATAATGGAATAAATTAATTATATGAAATTTAATCCCCAAAATTTGGGATAAGACGTTACTAGTGAGAATAACTTTTTGAACTAGTTGTCTAAGATCATTTAAGACTGAAATTTTGGGACTAAAAATCATAACATTGAATATTGCTTTAGAAAATTAAATATTGATTTATTATTAATTAATTTTCGCATATTTACAATGTAACTCGTTTACTCTTATTGGATGCAAATAAAATATTTTTTTAATTAAGCATAAATATCTATTTCGTTGACCTGACATGACTTAAGACTCGATACGAACTAAGCTCAAAAGGACCCAAACCTGACCCGACTCTACCCGATATGATCTGAGACCTAATACGACCCGAGATGGAAATGACTCGAACATGACCCGACCCGACCTTACCCGACATGACCGAACATTCGATACAACCCGAGATTGAAATGACCCGAACACAACTCTACCCTACCCGAAGTGACCTGCGACTCGAACGAGCCAAGACTCAACATGACCCGAACCCGACTCGACCCAAACTCGATTTACCCAACATGATCCATTTGCCACATCTACTAACACACATATGCACAAGCAAATGCACACACTCACACACACAGATGCATATGCTGAGATGCACACACGCGCATGCACAATTTCACCCATGTATGAAGGCACACACATGCACACACTCACATGCACACACATGCACGCACACTCACGCACACGCACACCCACACAAACGCACACACTCATTCACGTACACGCACGCACACATGCACATGAATGAACAAATGTGCACAAGCACATTCACACACATGCACATGAACGAACAAATGCACACACACACACATACGAACAAACGCGTACATGCACAAACACACTCACGCGCACGCACACACACATACTCGCACACACATACGCACCTAGGCCCACTGCCACACACGCACACATGCACATACACACACACATGCACACACATGCATATCTCACATTGCATTAAAATTATATATTTAAAAAAAATGAAGTGTTGATTTATTATGAATTAATTATTTTGTATCTCACGACCCGATACGAACCGAACTCAAAATGATCCAAACCTGACCCAACGCTACCCGATATGACACGACATTGAAAGGATCCGAACATGATCCAATCCAACATAACCCGAGACCCGATACGACTTGAGATTGAAATGACTCGAACATAATCCGACACGACCCGAAGTGACCCACGACTAGAACGACTCGAGATGCAACATGACATGACCCGAACCTGATTGGCTCAGCCCGCTCAGTTTGCCATGTCTACTCACACGCACACGCATGCGCACATGGGCTTACATCCCCACGCACACAAACGTGCATGTGCATGCACACACCAATGCACATCTACTTACGCAAACACATACACGCACACATATGCGCACACATCCAAACGCACACAAATGTTCGTGTGCACGAACACACCCACACATTCAGATAGACACACACACATCCACACATGCTCAAGCACACACACACACCAACACACAGATGCACGTAAGCACACATTCACACACGCACGGCTGCGCGCACACACGCACAAAAACGTGCACAAACACACACCTAGGCACACATGTACCCACACACACACAAAACTGCACGCACATATAAACACAATCACACTAGCACACACCCACCCACACGTGCATGCACACATATGCATGCACGCAAGTAGACCCACATGTACACACACACGCACCCATGCATAAACACATGAAGGCGCACAAGCACACACCAACGTATGCAAGAATGCATGCACACACACACACACACACACACATGCACACACACACCCAAATAAAATAAATTTTATAAGATTAATTAACTAATTATTTTTATGTGTTGATATGTATGGTTCAACATTCTACTAATATGAGTAATTTCATTAATTTCGACTAAAAAATCGTGAAGAATAGTTAAATTTGCATTGTTCTTCAAGTCATAATAAAATTTTATTCTTATTTGTCTTGAAAAAATATATAATGAAATGAAGTGATTTTGGGAAACTTAATCTTCAAAATTTGGGTTAAGACGTTACTGGTGAGAATAACTTTGTGAACCAGTTGTTCGAGATCATTTAAGATTGAATTTTGGGACTAAAAATTATAACTTGCTTATTGCATTAAAAAAATTAATATATTTTTCAAAAAAATTAAGTATTGATTTATTACTAATTAATTTTCACGTATTTGACAATGTCACTTGCTTAGTCCTCTTTGATGTAAATAAAACATTTTTTAATGAAGTATAAATATCTATTTTGTTGACTCGACCTGACATGACTTAAGACTCGATAGGAACTAAGCTAGAAATGACCCAAACCCAACCCGATATGACTAGAGACACGATACAAGTCGAGATTTAAATGACCTGAGCATGACCCTACCCTACTCGAAGTGTTCCTCGACTCGAACGAACCGAGACTCAACATGACCGGAACCACACACACAACCGCGCACATGCACAAACACAACACTGACACACCCACGCACACACCTACAAACACAAACGCATGCACACACACATATGCTCACACACACACACACACACTCAAGAATAGACACGCACATGCACACATGCAAATGCATGCACAAATGTGCACCCGACCACACGAACACACACATGCACACTAACACACACACACACGCACGAATGCACACACCCACATGCACAAATGCACGTGCACACACACGCACATACAAACACAAGAACTCTAGAGCAGATGCACACACATGCACATGCACACACGCACACACACGCACCAACGCACTCGCACACATGCACTCACACACAAACACACAACAAACACACACACACCCTCATGCACATACGCACGGACACAAGCATGGAAGCACACACACAGGCATACACGCACACACACATACACGTACACGCGCACACATGCACACACCCACATACGAACATAAGCACACTAGCGCACACACACGCACACGCATGCAAACAAGCACACATATGCACAAGAACACACATGCATAGGCACACACACAGTAACAGGCACATGCACACACACACCCCCAAACACACGCACACTCACGCACATGCACACACGCGCAAGCATACACGCACACAAATAAAATAAATTTTGCCACAATTAATTAATAATTGATTTTTATGTGCTGATTTGCATGGTTCAACATTCTATTAATATGAGTAATCTCATTAATTTCGAATAAAAAATCGAGAAGAATAATAAATTTTGCATTGTTCGTCAAGTCATAATAAAATTTTACTTTTGATTATCTTGAAAATACTATAATGGAATGAAGTTATTATATGAAATTTAACGCCCAAAACGTTACTAGTGATAATAACTTTATGAACTAGTTGTCTGAGATCATATAAGACTAAATTTTGTGACTAAAAATCATAACATTGCATATTACATTAAAAAATTAAATATGTTATTTAAAAAATGAAGTATTGATTTATTATTATTTAATTTCCACGTATTAGCCAATGTAGGTCATTTAGTCCTATAAGATACAAATAATTTTTTTAATTAAGCATAAATATCTATCTTGTTGACTCGACTTGACCCGACCCGACATGACTCGAGACCCGATATGAACCGAGCTAGATATGACCCAAACTCGACCCTACTCGATATGATCCGAGACCTAACAAGACCCGATATTGAAATGGCTCCAACATGAGACAACCCGAAAAGACCCAAGACCCGATGCGACCTGAGATTGAAATGACCAGAACACAACCCGACTTGACCTATAACTCAAATGACCCGAGACTCAACATGACTCGAGCTTGATTGACCTGACCCAACACGTTTACCATGTCTACTCACACAGACATGCACACACACACGCACGTGTGCACACACCCACATGCACAAATGCGTGCATACACACACACACACACACACACACACACCCACGCACGAAGATGCATAGGCACACATGCACACACACCCATGCACGAAGGTACACATGCACACGAACGCACACTCACACATACTTGCACACAAGCACACACACATACACACACTCACACATACGCACACAAAAACATACACGCACACTAGCACACATGCGGACATACACCCATGCACATAAGAACACATGCATACATGGACGCACACACACACACACAAGTACACACGCACTCGCGCTCACACAATCACAGAAATAAAATAAATTGTATAAAAAATTGATTAATTATTGATTTTCATGTGAAGATATGCAAGGTTCAACTTTCTAATAATATGAGTAATTTCAAATAAAAAATCGAGAAGAATAGTAAATTTTGCATTGTTCTTCAATTCACAATAAAATTTGGTTTTTACTCGTCTTGAAAAAAATAATGTAATGAAGTGATTATATGAAATTTAATCACCAAAATTTGGTATAAGACGTTACTAGCGAGAATAACTTTGTGAATCAGTTGTCTAAGATCATTTAAGACTGAATTTAGGGACTAAGAATCGTAACATTCCATATTGCATTAAAAATTAAATATATCATTTAAAAAATAAGTATTGATTTATTATTAATTAATTTTGACTTACTTGTCAATTTAACTCGTTTACTCCTATTAGATGCAAATGAAACATTTTTTTTAATAAGCATAAATATCTATTTTGATGACTCGACCTGACAAGATTAAAGACCCTATATGAACCAAACTCAAAATGACCCAAACCTGATATAACTCGAGATTGAAATGACCCAAACATGACCCAAACCGACACGACCCAAAGTGACTCGTGACTCGAACGACCCGAGCCTCAACATGACCCGAACTCGATCGGACCCGAACCAGAACATGATTGACCGGATCCAACCCATTTTCAATGTCTACTCACACACGAACACAAACACACACACGCGCATCTACACACACACACACCCATGCATGCAGATGCACATGCACACACACCCATGCATGTACACATGAAGGCACACACACATGCACACACTTAGACACGCGCGAACACACACGCACACACACACATATTCAAATAAGCACAAACATGCACACGCACTCAAGTACACTCATGCACAAGCACACACACAAACAAACACGCACACGCAAATAAAATAAATTATATAACATTATTTAGTTGTTTATTTTCACGTGTTTATATAAATGGTTTAACATTCTACTAATATGAGTAATCTCATAAATTTCAAATAAAAAATCGAGCAGAATAGTAAATTTTACATTGTTCTTCATGTCACAATAAAATTTTATTTTTGATTGTCTTGAAAAAAATATAATGGAATGAAGTGATTATATGAAATTTAGTCTCCAAAATTTGGTATAAGGCGTTACTTTTGAGGATAACTTTGTGATCCAGTTGTCTGAGAACATTTAATACTGAATTTTGTGACTAAAAATCATAGTATTGCATATTGCACTAAAAAATTATATATATATTATTTAAAAATGAAGTATTGATTTATTATTAATTAATTTTCACGTATTTGACATTGTAACTTGTTTATTCGTATTAGATGCAAATAAAATATTTTTTTAATTAAGCATAAATATCTATTTTGTTGACCCGACTTCACATGACTTGAGACCCGATACTAACCGAGCTAGAAATGACCCAAACCCGATCTGACTCAACCCGATATGACTCGAGACTCGGTACGACATGAGATTAAATGATATGAACACGACCTGAGATTAAAATGACCCAAACACAACTTGAGATTCAAATGACCCGAACACGACCTGAGATTCAAATTAACCCAAACTCGATCTGACCTAACCCGATATGACTTGGGACCCGATATGACACGAGATTGAAATGATCCGAACACGACCTGAGATTACAATGGCCCAAACACGAGCAGAGATTGAAATGACCCGAACAAGACCTTACTTGACTCGAACTGAGTCGTGACTCAAACAGCCTGATACACAACATGACTCGAACCTAACCCCACCCGAACCAACAAGTTTGCCACGTTTAGTCACACACACGCACGAGTATGCGTGCACACAGCCACACACCCAAAAGCACGCACTCACACGAGCACTCAAACATGCATACACACGCACGTAAGTAGATGCACATGCACACATACACCTAAGCATGCTTGCATGAAGACACACGTGCATACGCACACACACACACATGCACGCACACTCACACACACAAAGGCACGCACACACACTCACACACGCACACATGCGTACACAGACAGACGCTCACACACACTTACACAAACTCACTTAGACATGCACACCTTCAAATGCACACACACATGCACGCACACACATGCACAGGCACACGCATGCACACACGCGCACAAATAAAATAAATTATATAACATTAATTAATTATTTAATTTCATGTGTTTATATGCATGGTTAAACATTTTATTAATATAAGAAATTTCATTAATTTCAAATAAAAAAATCGAAAAGAATAGTAAATTTTTCTTTGTTTGTCAAGTCATAATAAAATTTTATTTTTTATTATCTTGAAAAAATATAATGGAATGAAGTGATTATATGAAATATAATGCCCAAAATTTAGTATATAACATTACTAGTGAGAATAACTTTGTGAATCAGTTATCTAAGATCATTTAAGAGTGAATTTTGTGACTAAAAATCATAACATTGCACATTGCAATAAAAAAGTTACATATATTATTTAAAAATAAAGTGTTGATTTATTATTAATTAATTTTAACATATTTGACACTGTAACTTGTTTACTCCAATTAGACGCAAATAAAATAGTTTTTTTTTTAATTAAACATAAATATCTACTTTGTTGCCCCGACCTGACCTGAGCCGACATGACTTGAGACCTGATACGAATCGAGCTCAAAATGACCCAGACCCGACCCGACCCTACTCGATATGACCTGAGCCCAGATATGAGACAAGATTGAAATGATCCCAACAACACCCGACCCGACATGACCCAAGACTCGATACGACCCGAGATTGAAATGACCCGAAGTGAACCATGACTCAAACGACTCGAGACATAACATGACCCGAAGTTGACTCGACCAAAAAACAAGCATGCAAGCACACACATATACGCACACATGCACACATGCACTCAAGCACGCACACATGCACACACACACGCATGCACACACATATGCACACAAGCACACTGGCACACACGCACACATGCACTCAAGCACGCACACATGCACACACACACGCATGCACACACATACACACACAAGCACACTGGCACACACGCACACATGCATGCATGCACACACATGTGGTCACGCATGCAAACAAGCAAACACATGCACAGGAACACACGCACATGCATAGGCACATACACAAACACCCTACCGCACACACGCACATCCAGCCACGCATGAACGTGCAGACACATGCACGTACACACACAAGCACACTAACGTACACACAAAAACACATGCACATGCACGCACGCACACGTGCTCAAGCACATGCGTGTATGCACGTACACAAATAAAATAAATTTTATCACAGTTAATTAATCATTGATTTTCGTTTGTTTATATGCATCGTTTAACATTCTATTAATATGAGTAATATCATTAATTTCAAATAAAAAAATCCAAAAATTTTACATTGTTCTTCAAGTCACAATAAAATTTTATTTTTAATTGTATTGAAAAAAAATAATGGAATGAAGTGATTATATGAAATTTAATTACAAAAATTTGGTATAATACTTTACTAGTGAGAATAACTTCTTGAACCAGTTGTCTATGTAAATAAAACAATTTTTTTAAGCATAAATATCTATTTTGTTGACTCGACCTGACCCAACCTGACATGACTTAAGACCCGATACACACTGACCTCGAAATGAGCGAAATCCAACCCAACCCTACCTGATATGACACGAGATTGAAATGACCCGACCCGATACAACTCGAGATTGAAATGACCCGAACATTACCTGAAGTGACCCATGACTCGAATAATCTGAGACGCAACATGACCTGAACCTGACCAGACCCGAACTCAATTGACCCTACCAGACACCGACACACACACACACATATGCACAGATGCTCATACACCCATACACACACATGTGCACACACACACCCACGAACACAAACACACATGCACAGATGGACACATACTCACGCACACGCACAAACCTACACATAGACAAATGAAGGCACACACGCACGCATGCCCGCATCCATGCACACACACACACCCAAGCATGCAGGCACCCGCACACTCAGACGCAGACATGAACACACCCATGCATGGACGAACAAACCTATATGCACAAATGCACGCACACACACACACAAACACTCACACGCACACACACTCAAGAATAGACATGCATATGCACACATGCAAATGCATGCATAAACATGCACCCGATCACACGAACACACACATGCACACACCCTTGCACCCACACATGCACGAATGCTCACACCCACATGCACACACACATGCATATACAGACACAAGCACTCTAGATCAAATGCACACACACACGTGAACACACACACACACACACACACGCATGCACACACGCACACACACACCCACACACACAACCATGCACTCAAATGCACACACACACGTGCACATGAACATGCAACATACACACACGCACGTACACCCTCATGCGCATACGCACACACATATTCATGGAAGCACACACATACGCACACGCACATAGGCACACACACTCCCCTACTAACACACGCACATACACATACACGTGCACAGATGCATGAACGCACATACACACGTAATCACACTGGTGTACACACACGCACATGCATGCAAACGAGCACACATACGCACAGGCACACACACGCATAGGCACACACAAGAACAGGCACATACGCACACACACCCACACATAGACACACACTCGTGCACATGAACATGCACATGAACACATGCATGCACACACATACGGGCAAGCATGCACACAAATAAATTTTTTTTATCACAATTAATTAATTATTGTTTTTCATGTGCTAATATGCATGGTTCAACATTATATTAATATGAGTAATCTCGTTAATTTCAAATAAAAAAACGAGTAGAATAATAAATTTTGCATTGTTCGTCAAGTCACAATAAAAGTTTATTTTTTATTGTCTTGAAAAAATTATAATGGAATGAAGTATTTTATAAAATTTAATGTCTAGAACGTTTGTAGTGAGAATAACTTTATGAACCAATTGTTTGAGATCATTTAAGACTGAATTTTGTGGCTAAAAATGATAACATTGCATATTGTATTAAAAAATTAAATATACTATTTAAAAAATGAAGTATTGATTTATTATTATTTAATTTCCACATATTAGATAATGTAACTTGTTTAGTCCTATTAAATACAAATAAAACATTTTTTTAATTAAGCATAAATATCTATCTTGTTGGCTCGACCTGACCCGACCTGACATGACTCGAGACCCGATACGAACCGAGCTAGAAATGACCAAAACTCGACCCTACTCAACATGATAAGACCTGAGATTAAAATGACTAGAACATAACACGACCTAACATGACCCGAGACCCGATGCGACCCGAGATTGAAATGACCCGAACACAATCTGACCTTACCTATGACTCGAATGACCCGAGACTCAACATACGTACACACCCACACACAAACGTACAACTGCATGCGCACACACCCACACACGCACATGTGCATGTGCACACACAGACACTCACACACACAGACGCACATGCACAAATTCACCCATGTACGACGGCGAACACGCACACACTCACACACATGCACACACATGAACATAATCATACCGACACGCACACATACGCACACATTCACATGAATGAACAAATGCGCACACGCACATAAGCCCAAATGCGCACACACATAAACGCACACACCAACTAACGCATACACGCATGAACGAACAAATGCACATACATGCACACACCCGCACAAACATGCACTTGCAGACACAAAGACACAGCCGTACACGCAGACACCCATGCACAAAAGCACACACAAACACACATTTCCACACCCACAAACTTACACACACACAAGCATGTACATACAAACACAAGCACATTGGCGCACATGAACATCCATGCACATACACACCCACACATGCGTGCAAGCACACGCACACAAGCACACACGGACTCACGCAAGGACACACGTACAAACACATACTCGCGCATGCATGTACACACATACACACACACACACACACACACACACACACACAAGCACACTGCCATAGATGCACAAATGCACTTACACACGCACACAAGCATGCATGCACACACACGCACGCAAATAAGCACACACATACACAAGCAAACACACAAAAGCACATGCGCACATACCCACCCGCACACATGCACGTACACACACACACACACACACATGCATGCACACACATGGTCACACGCACACAAATAAAATAAATTTTATCACAATTAATTATTTTCATGTGTTGATATGCATGGTTCAACATTATATTAATATGAGTAATCTCATTAATTTCAAATAAAAATTGAGAACAATAGTAAATTTTACATTGTTCTACAAGTCACAATAATATTTTATTTTTAATTTCCTTGAAAAAAATATAATGTAATGAAGTGATTATGTGAAATTTATTCACCAAAATTTGGTATAAGACATTACCACTGAGAATAACTTTGTGAACTAGTTGTCTGAGATTATTTAAGATTGAATTTTGGGACTAAAAATCATAACATTGCATATTACATTAAAAAATTAAATATATTATTTAAAAAATTAAGTATTGATTTATTAATAATTAATTTCCTCATTTTTGACAATGTAACTCATTTACTCCTATTTGATGAAAATAAAACATTTTTTTTAATTAACTATAAAAATCTATTTTGTTGACCCCACCTAACATGACTCAAGACCCGATATGAACCAAACCCGGCCCGACCCGACCCTACCCGACATGACCCGAGACTAGATACAAGTCGAGATTGAAATGACCTAAACCAACCAGAAGTGACCCAAAACTTGAAAGACCTGAGGCTCAACATGACCCAGACCCGACCTGATCGAAACCTGATTAATCTGACCCGAATTGTTTGCCACCTTTAATCACACAAACACACACCCATGTATGCATGCATGTACGCACATTCACACACACACAAATGCACACAAGAATGCATACAGATACACGCATGCACATACGCACACAAGCACACTCGCGCATAAATAAAATTAATTATATAACAATTAATTAATTATTAATTTTCATGTGTTGAATGCCTTTAAGTTAGATTCTGAGCTAGAAGTGATGCATATGCCTACCACCTGATTGCTGACCTGTAGTAGGGGTTATTCGCCCCCACAAAGACATGTGTCATTGGCAAAGCCCTTATAGTGGAATAGCTGTGAGGGCCACCTTGAAGATTAGTTCCCACTGAGAGATAGGTAGAATCCTTTGCAGTCGACCTAAATACGCGATGGTTATTGTAAGTGGCAGAGTAGCATTGCTACCACGATCCACTAATATTCAACCCTTTATAGCTCTGATGAGAGCCATAAAATGAATCTCAATAGTGCTTAATTGTTAGCATTTTAGGGTTGATCTCGGTCTTAATTGCACTTTTCTTTGTTAATAACTCTAAAGTGATATTCTTGAATCATTGACTTAATTTGGTGCATTTTCAGGTACCTTGAGTCCAAAAGGGATGGAAAAGATATCATCGCTTAAAGCACGAAGCTTCGATACATGTTGGAGTGGAGGAGTGGTTACAAAGAGACGAAATGATGAAAAACATCCAAAAGCCAAGAGCCAATGCATGCCAAGAGCAAAAGGAGTGGTTTCAGCATTTGAAGAAGTTGGAGCAACAGTGTGCGCCGCGGCGTGGGTAGAGTAGCGCCACACCCTCCAGCACCACATAATCTTCTTTCTTCTCTTCTTGGTTTCTTCAAGAGCATGAGGTTTAAGTCCCAAGCAGGATTTACAAAAATCTATCTTTAATCGGGGTGTTTGGGCGATTTGATGGGCCAGAAATGAAGCCATTTTTGAAGGAGTTCCTATTCGGCTAGATGGGGTTATTAGGCATGTGCAAGAAAGGCTAGTGGAATTAACTAATCTTTTTGAGCCTAAAGTCGTCCTCCAATTCCAAGAGATGTTGTGCATTTTGAGCTTGGGCTTACCGATTAAAAGACCACCGGCTATGCATGATCAGTGGGTGGACGAGGCTTTAGGATAATCTTCTTAAGTGCAACACGGATGCATCTGTATCCTCAAGTAGTTGTGCAGGCTGTGGTATCATTCGTGTAGGGTCATCTTTAGTTTTAAATTTCTTATATTGTTTTAACACTTATATTAATATGCAGGCTCAAGCAGAGTGCTTTTGGTGGGCTTCCAGCTTACTCGAGAACACAATATGGAGTTGGCGGCTGTGGAGTGTGACTCGAAGGCTTTGATCCATATTGTGCTATAGCAGTGTGCGTGCCCTTGGGAGATTGCATATTTAATCTGAGATATACAAGCTTTACTTTCATTGAATATGCGGGTAGAGCATGTATTCCATGAAGCTAATGGGTTAGCAGACAGTCTTGCTAAAATGGATCTTTTTTTGTGCGGTTCTAATTTATTTTGGTCTGCTGAGAGCTTACATGTTTCTTGTAAACAAGCTATGGATCATGATGATTCGAACTTATCTATTTTTAAGAAAATGTAATTGTTTTCATAGGGTAAGATTTTGGGCCTTTGAGTGTGTTTTCTTGGGTATGGGCCTTATTGTCCCCCCATTTATTTGTATATTTTTTTTCTTATTAATAAACAGGTAAGGGTCCACCAAATCCACCTCCATCTCAAGGAGGCCATTTTTTTTTATAAAAAAAGAGAGTAAGCTATCTAGTGTGTACTGAACTCATATTTTGAGCAAAAGTGGGCCAACCAATGTGTGGATAGCACGCACACTGCACACATAATGTCACGATCCACCAAATTATCCCCAAAATCTAAAGGACCACGCAGCACCAAGACTTCTCTAACTCAAGGTTAGCCTGATTTTCAAATCGCGTTTCGCCCGAAGAATGCACTGAAAACAACACAATGAGACCACAAAGAACAAATAATTCTTTCGTGAATCTCAATTCTCATTTAACAAGAACCGATCGTGCGATTTCATGCGACCAGAGCTTAACTCGATGCTTGTTCGCTACCAAGCACGCACACTAATTGCCTCATACTAGACTGATATGGAAGCCCTCTTGAGCAACCACACCATATGTCTAGATGACACAATGTATTCAACCCTTAAATGAGGGACACTTGCTCTTTCCATAAGATAAGAGCCAAGCCCAACTCAATCCATAAGACATCATAAAAACGTCTTATCATTGACATCCACGCATACCACTTACGTATGGTCGCAACCTCTTTGCCATACTCACCAACATAATGTTACCAAACACCATGTTGCTTATAAGAATGTGGCCCAACAACCACAAGAGTTCTACCATATAACTCAAACCATCCGAAGGTCATAACACGCAACATAGCTTGCTTAATGATGCATAATGTCACCCTCATTGTGCTTCCGACCATCATGCTAGCACACTAGCATAATAAAAGCTAATGGGACATCGAAGTGCCTCAATGCTTCATGAAGCACGCACACATGCTCGCCCATTTAATGCCAAATGACAAGGCAATAATGAACCCGATAGTGAATCTAGGGTCAAACTCTCCGCAACAAAACAAGAGCGCAATATTGGTCTTTTTCATACTACCAATACTGTCAATTAAGCTTTCTGCTTCATGGAGACTCTAGTCACCCATTTAGATGGTCTAGAACCCGCATACCAAGTTTCCTAGGGTGGCTCACTTAGCACGCACACGTGACACCACTGATGTGTCAACATGTGCCACTAGGATGGTGGAGAGCCCACACCATATCATCCCTCTCTGAAGTGCATTCACACATAACTACACAAGCAACACAATGTTTTAGGAAAGGGGCACCACCAAGCAATGTTCACAATAATCTCGTTCAGGAAGCTCCTCGACACACAAAAGCTCATCAACACCTAAGCTGCTCGACACCCAAGCAAGAAAATTGACACCCAAGCAAGTAAACCGACACCCAAGCTTCTCGACATCAGTGAGCACCGAGCTCACCCCCCTAAAGAGCCTTAATTTGCTTTAGTCTTTGCTATGAGGAAACATCCTTGACGCTTGAGCCATCTTAATGGCCTAATAAATTAACCTTTCACCAGAAGCTAATTCCGAAAGAACCATTGCAGTAGTTATATTTTTATGATACACCATAAAAAATTTCATTATTAATTTATCACTTAAAACCATATTTACTAAAATACCACTGTGCCAACTCTAAGCATCTCGACACATGGCAGCTTGACACTACACACTTATTTACAATAGTGCCATCGTGCCAACTCTAAACATCTCGGCACATAGTAGCTCAACATTATGCACTTAATTATAAAAGTACCATCGCGCCAACTCTAGAACCTTGATACCTAGCATCTCGATGCCCAACATCTCAATGTCTATTACCTCGATGCATATACATTGCACGCACACCACTTTAGCACAATTCTTAATGGTGCGTAACATGACATTCTCCCTCACTCATAATGTCGATGCCCTCATCAACGCATCAAATAAGAATTTTTTTTGTCATCTTCCCATTACCCATGGAGCACTACATGTACTGACCTTTAGACTCCAAGAGTCTGTCGCCTAACACTATGGACTCGATCAAAGATGCACAATCACACTTTCACTTCCACTTTACTCGAGTTTAAATCCACTCCCTATCACAAGGAACAAATAAGTTCAACTGAGAACTCTACCTCAAATCTCAACTCAAAGTCAACTGGAACACTTCCTAGATGACTCAACTTCAAAACAAAACTAAAATCTCAACGGGGTATGCGACTTTCTTCGCCACACCAATAGATAACCCTTCAACTTGCCTGAAATGAAATGCCACACTCAATAACAATCTCGCCTATTGGAGAACTCCTCTGATATAGCCATTATGCCAACCACACTCATATAGCGCCACTTTCTCTTAGATGCGCCCCTCTAGACGAGGCAATCATGCCCTATTCAAAGGTCTTTCCCTCTAGTCCTTTAGCTGTCTTGAGCGCGCATTTACCAAAATGAAGTTGTTAGGCTCCAACCATATGGCTTACCCTAAACTCAAGCTCCATCGAGCTAAAATCCAATCTTAAAACTTGGCAAACCTGCCACTCAAGGAAAACACATACCCAACTATAAAACACACTATGAACTAATCATTTCCCTTTTATAAAATCAATTAAGCACTTAAGTTGGGATGCACCTCTCAAGGTGTGACTTACAAGCCAACCGCTCTTTGACAACACCGTCCCAAATGAAACTCAAAGTGTCTCCACTCTTAAAGAACACCATAATGAACATTAAGTTCAGCTTTGAAGGGCTTCCCCACTCAAACTCACAACATAAGGCCACAATAAGACAAAAGAAACCCTTCATTTCTAAGGGATTTTACTCAAAACTTAAACTTGAATGTGCCATTTCTTGACAACAAAGGGTTTTCTCCCATAACACATCTCAACACCAAATCTATGGCTAGGGAAATGCATTTCCCAAACTCTATATGGCAACCTTGTTTATACTAGTAAAACACCATGACACTATTCTTTCGCACAAGATCCAATCCTGGACCTTTAAAGACTAACACAACACAACTCAAATCTAAAGAGCCAAATTGAATTACATGCTACAACTCGAACATAAAGGCCACAAGCACAACTAATGTGCTCCATAACCATGCTTCAAGTGCAAATCCATATTCTTGGAAAAGCGTGCAAGCACAAACTCTAACATATCTCTAAGGAACACACCTATGCATATTTCACAAGGTTATACTCTTTAGCTACTTACCATTGTCTGAATAGAAAAAATCTGTATACAGAACCTATCGATCCTATTGACTTTCATCTAAATTTTAATGATGACAAAACACAACTTTAATTGTACTAACAGTGCTATCTAAGTGTATTAAGCGATAAAAGTATACAGCCATAAATCAAGGTGTAAGAACTCAACCCGAATCAAACTCCAAATCAAGACAAAAGATCTAGTATAGGTATAAGGTATTGAAACAAGTTGTAAATCTCACTTGTTCAGGTAACTAGCTTGTCTCATGGCTCATTTTCAAAATGTATTTTAAAAAAGCTATTCATTCAAACATTTATAAGTCAAAAACATTTCAAAGAATGAAAAACTGGGTTGAAGGGCAACCCAGTCGACTGGGTACTTATACCAGAAGACTGGTGTTTTGGACAGTGTGTCCCCAGTTGACTGGATGCTTCATACTAGTCAATTGGTGTTATGGACAGACTATCCTTAGTCGACTAGTAAAAGCAACCTAGTCGACTGGTACTCTTCAAAACCTTAAAGGTGAGACTTTTCACCTAACCCAGTCGACTGGTAATTCAAAAAAATATGACCGTTGAGACGCGAGACTTCAGCACAAAATGCACCAAAACATTCCAAGTTAGTATAAAACGGCCATATTAATAAAAGGCTATATAAACCCACTCTATTAAGCATTTCAAAAGTGAGATTAAACATTCAATCAAGTATTTACTCATTAATACACAAAAGCTTTGAAATATTTATTGTTGAGCCATTCTTCAAGCTTTACCTTGAAAGAGAGATATTATTCAGTTGTATAAGTTTCCATTGTTGTCTCTCTACCATTCACTTTACAGCAACTCATTTATTGTAAAGGGATTAGCTTCCGAAAGGAAGAGATTAGCTTCCAAGAGAAAGGGACTGTTTGTAAGGTTTGTGCAACACCCGTGAAGTTGCACAACTAAGAGTTTTAGTGGATTGCTTCGAGGAGGTTCCTTGAAGAGAGTGGACGTAGGGTCGGAACGAATCCGATATTGCCGAACCACTATAAACAGAGTTTGCATCTTCTATTCCTTAAACTCTTTTGTTTACAGCACATTACTTGTTTACATGCTTGTGGGTTTATTTGTTTTTATAAACTTGTGATTAATTAGTAAAAGTTTTTGAAAACCTAATTCACCCCCCTCTTGGGTTGAAACCTCAGTCTATAATTGGTATTAGAGCCTTGTTCTCAAATTTAGGCTTAATATCCTTGAGTTGATCTTATGGCAGCAAATAGCTATTCTAAGGGACATTCCTACACTAGGCCTCCCTTGTTCAATGGCTCCAACTATAACTATTGGAAAAATAGGATGAAAATCTTTGTCGAAGGACAAGATTATAATCATTGGAGAGTCATTGAGGAAGGACCTATAATTCCATCAAAGAAAATAACTATTGGAGAAATCAATCATACAATACCTAAACTCAAAACTAAGTTCAATGATGAGGATTGTAGAATGATGTCTCTCAATAGTAGAGCCACAAGTATTTTACATTGTGCTTTAGATATATCTGAATATAATAAAATTTTTGCATGTGTTTCGACTAAGGAGATTTGGGATAAACTGCAAGTTACATATGAAGGAACTAGTGAAGTTAAAAAATAAAAAATCTATATGCTAATATCCAAATATGAATCTTTTAGAAGGTCTCCTAACAAAACAATTTCTCAAATGCACTAATGTTTCACAACTATTGTTAATGGTTTGAAGTTTCTTGGTAGGAACATTGAGGAGTTTGAACTAACAAGAAAAATCTTAAGATCTTTGCCACCCACTTGGAAAGCAAAGAAGACGGCCATCACTGAGGCCAAATATCTCAACAAACTTGATGTCGAAACACTTCTTGGGTCATTATTGACATATGATATGGAAGAAATGAATCCTATTGTCAATGATGATGAGAAGAATAAAAAGGTGATTTCTCTTAAAGCTTCTACGAGAAACAAAGAAGAGAAATCGGAAGAAGAGATGGAGAGCAGCGAAGAAGATGGTGAGATTACTTTAATCACCAAACAGTTTCATAGATTCTTGAAGAAAAGCAAGAAACCTTACACAAAAGATCCCACTTCAAAAAGGGAACCACTTGTGTGTTATGGATGCAAGAAGCCCGGTCATATCAAGGCCGATTGTACGATTACAAGCAAACCATACAGGAGCTTCAAAAAGAAAGCTATGACAGCAACCACTTGGAGTGATGACGAAGAAGAAGACTCCTCGGATAAAGAAATCGGATATGAGGAAATTGCCAACTTATGTCTTATGGCGATCGATGATGAAAATGAGGTATTATTTTCTTCCTCTTCTAAAAACAACATTGTTAGTACTAGTGAAGAGTCGATAGAAGTCATAAATGAAATGCATGAAAAATTGAAGAAATTCGATTCTAGGAACTCTGCTCTTAAGAAAGAGGTGTCATTTCTTTCTAAAGAGATGATAAGTCTAAGAGAAGAAAAAGATAAACTATCTTCATTGCTATATGATTCTTCTCAAGATTTTCTTAAATATGAAAATGAAAACTTAAAGAATAAAATATTAGAATTGAATGGAACAATATCTAGACTCATGCTTGAAAAAGAAAAACTTGATGAAGTGCTATCTTGCCAAAGATTAAGTGGAGGAAAATCCGGGTTAGGATATTTTCTATTAGGCAAGCAAAAATCAAAAGAGAGTTTATTCATGAAAGTATCCTGTGTGAATGAAGCCTCTACTTCAAAGACCACTAGCAAGGGCAAAAGCATTCCCTCAATAAATGCTAGTAGGTCTAGAAATACAAATGCATATATAAGAATGAAACATCCTAGAAATACTCATGCTTATATGTATGCTCATTCAAGAAATATTTATACACATCCTAGGAGTAATTATCATAGGCATCTTAGAATTAACATGTATACTCAAGACTTGCACACTGCACAAGCATATCCTAGGAATTACTATCAAGATTATTCTATAAATAATATGCATACTCATAATAATGCAAGCATGTATCCAAGAAATCATCATCATACATTTATTAGAAATGACATACATATTCCTCATATTAGAAACATGTATCCTAGGAACTCCTACCCTAAGAATTATAGACATGGACAACTAAGTCATCCTAGAAATTTCAACAACTATTGTCCTAGGATTATGCATTATCAACATGTCTATAGATCACCATATTCTGTTAAGAAAGTATGGGTCCCAAAAGGAACAGTATTTTCAAAAACTAACCCCAAAGGACCCAAGAAATTTTGTGTATCTAAAAATGCAATTGTGTATCCTTGTGTGATATAGATATGTCTCCACACCAAGGAAAAAGGTAACTGTTGGTACCTTGATAGTGGATGCTCAAAACATTTGACCGGTGATAAAAGTGTATTCTAGGAGCTAACTCTAAGAGATGGCAGACTTATCACCATTGGAGACAACACAAAAATAAAGATCATCGAAAATGGAAAAGTTGGTAATGATTTCTCAACCATAGATAATGTATTGCTAGTACAAGGCCTTAAGCCAAATTTACTAAGTATTAGTCAACTTTGTGACAAAGGCAACAAAATCATATTTGAAACCTCTCGTTGTCTAGTTATAGACATCAAGAGTAACGAGATCAAGTTTGTTGGCCATAGACATGAAAATGTCTATATAGTTGATTTAAAATCCTTGCATTCCGAAAATGAAAAGTGTTTTCCCGCATTTAGTGAAAACCCATGGCTATGGCATAGAAGGCTTGGTCATGTGAACATGAATTTGCGTAAAATCATTTCAAGAAAAGATTTAGTCATTGAACTACTTAAAATCAAATTTGAAAACGATAAAGTATGTAATGCTTGTCAAATGGCAAAACAAACTAGAATTTCTTTTAAAACAAAAAATGTAGTATCAACTACTAAACCATTTAAACTTTTGCATATGGACTTATTTGGTCCAATAAGTACCATTAGTTTAGGTGGCCATCAATATGCTCTTGTTATTGTTGATGACTATTCAAGATATACTTTGGTTATCTTCATTGCTTACAAGGATGAAGCTTTCAAAGGATTTGAAAAGTTTTGCAAAAAGGTTCAAAATGAAAAAGGAATTTGTATTTCAAGCATTATAAGTGATCATGGAAAAGAATTTGAAAACTAAAGTTTTCAAAATTTTGTGATAAAAATGGAATTGATCACAACTTTTTATCTCCTAGAACTCCTCAACAAAACGGAGTTGTTGAGACAAAAAATAGAGTTCTAGAAGAATTTGCAAGAACAATGCTTTGTGAAAATAGCTTACCAAAATACTTTTAGGCGAAAGCGGTAAGCACTTCTTGCTATATCTTGAATAGAATTCTAATTAGGTTTATACTTGAAAAAACTCCGTATGAATTATAGAAAGGTTAAAAGCCTAATATCTCCTATTTTCGTAAATTTGGTTGTAAATGCTTCATCCTAAATAACAATAAAACTAACTTGGGTAAATTTGACTCTAAGACCGATAAAGGGATATTTTTAGGATATTCAACCTCTAGTAAGGCTTATAGAGTCTTCAACATGAGAACTCTAGTGGTAGAAGAATCTATACATGTAACTCTTAATGAGTCTAACCTAATTAGTAGTAGAGAAGTTTCTTTCAATGATGATGAAGATTTCATTCCAAGAATGGAGGTACCTACTACCATTGTTGACCCAAGGAGAGCTCACCTCAAACAAATGAAGAAATGGAAACTCTCAAATTAGACCAACCATTTACAAGTCAACAAAAGGATAGTCTTCCCAAAGATTGGAGGTATGTGAATTATCATCCAATTGATCAAGTGATCGGTGATCTTTCACAAGGGGTAAGAACTTGTTCCTCTGCAATTATGTAGCTTATTTGTCTCAAATAGAACCTAAGACATTTGTAGAAGCCGAAAAGGATATTGATTGGATAAATGCCATGCAAGAAGAGATAAATCAATTTGAAAGAACCAATGTATGGAATCTAGTTCCTAGAACCTAAGAATCATACAATAATTGGAACAAAATGGATATTTAGAAATAAGATGGATGAAAATGGAATAGTGACTAGAAACAAGGCTAGACTCGTTGCAAAGGGATATAATTAAGAAGAAAGAATAGACTTTAATGAGACCTATGCTCCTGTAGCAAGATTAGAAGCTATTCGAATGTTATTAGCCTTTGCATGCTTTAACAATTTTAAATTATTTCAAATGGATGTAAAAAGTACATTCTTAAATGGCTTTATAGAATAAGAGGTATATGTTGAGCAACCTCTTGGATTTGAGAATCCTAGTATTCCAAATCATGTCTACAAGCTTTCTAAAGCTCTATATGGGTTGAAGTAAGCTCCTAAAGCATGGTATGAAAGACTAAATAAATTTTTTATTAACAATAAATTTATAATAGGAAAAGTAGACACAACTCTTTTCACAAAAACTCACATAAATGACACTCTACTAGTCCAAATATATGTTGATGATATTATATTTCGTGCTACTAATGAATCTATGTGTCAAGAGTTTGCTAAGTGCATGCAAGGTGAATTTGAAATGAGCATGATGGGAGAGCTTACCTACTTCCTTGGTCTTCAAATCAAATAATTGAAAGGAGGCATCTCCATTAATCAATCAAAGTACACTAAGGACCTACTAAAGAGGTTCGGGATGGAAAGCTCAAGGCCACTTGGTACTCCTATGAGCACATTTACAAAGCTTAATCTTGATGAAGGAGGTAAATGTGTAGATACTAAATATTATAGAAGCATGATAGGAGCTTTCCGTTATTTGACTGCAAATAGACCTGATATAATGTTCAATGTATGCATGTGTGCTAGATTTAAGAATAATCCTAAGGAATCACAAGTAGTTATAGTAAAAAGGATCCTTAGATATCTACAAGGAACTCAAACCCTAGGATTATGGTACTCTACAGATTCATCTTTTGAGCTTGTAGGATATTCAGATGCTGACTTTGCAGGGTGTAGGTTAGATAGAAAAAGCACAAGTGGAACATGCCAATTCTTAGGTGCAATGTTAACCTCTTGGTTTTCCAAGAAACAAAACTCCGTTGCACTATCAACCGCCGAGGCGAAATACGTAGTAGCTGGAAGTTGTTATGCCCAAGTGTTGTGGATGAAATAACAACTAGAAGACTATGGCATGAACTTTAAAAGTATCCGAATACATTGTGATAATACTAGTGCTATCAATCTAACTAAGAACCCTATTCAGCACTCTAGAACTAAACATATAGAAATTAGGCATCATTTCTTAAGAGACCATGCTAAAAAAGGTGATATTAGACTAGAATTCATACCTTCAGAAGATCAAATAGCTGACATTCTTACAAAACCTCTAAGTGAAGCTAGTTTCTACAAAATTAGACTGTTAATGGGATTGTTAGATTATGATAAACTGTATATCTAATTGTTTCATCATTCATCATTTTGCATACTTGACATCTAGTGAAAGAGTATTAAACCTTATTTTATATTTCCCTCACTCAAGATGGCATAGATAAACAAATTTCGTGCTAAGATTCAAGACTGAAAATTTTCTAAAAGGTCTAGTCGACTGGTAAGTCTCTGCCTAATCTCCCAGTCGACTGGTATGTCTATACCAGTCGACTAGTAATCAAAAACCTTATTTTGGAGCCATTTTTTGAAATTCAGTTAACCAACCAGTCGACTGGTATCCTTCTGCCAGTTTACCCAATCGACTGGTATCCCGACCCAATCGACTAGTATGTGAAACTTTTCAAATCTGCAAAGGATCCAGTCAACTAGTACTCTAACCCCAATCGACTTGTATCGCTATTCTATAAATAGTCTCTTCATTTTTTCCAGATTTTCACGCCATTTTCAAAACCTTAAGCTTTCTCTCTCTAAAAAATCTCATCCTTTTGATAAAAAAATCATCAAAACACTTCATACACACCTCGATCTACTCATCCACACCATCCATTTCAACTTTCTACAGTTGAAATCTCTAATTTTCGCCCAAATCCCTTTTTCTACCAAAAACTCCCATCTTCAAAAATGACCGATTGAATCCACATTAAAACCACCGTTGGGGGACCTTATGTGCCTACTAGGCCAAGGTCCACCAAATCTACGGCTCCTGATTCTAGAGGGAAAGATGTAGCGGGCTCCTCTAGCAAGAAGGGGAGGACAGAGCTTGGCGACTCCGTGTTCTCCAGCCCAGCTGCAAAAGAGAGGTATATATCCATTATCCGCCATAAAAAATCATTACGGGTAGATTCGTTGACTTCGAATCTATTCATCATGGTAATTTTGATGTATTACCTACTTTTGAGGCCATTCACTTGACCCTACTAGTCAAGATACATCAAAAATTTTACCCGAGACTGATTCACTAGTTCTATGCGAACTTGGTGAAACCCAGTCCACTGGCTCTGAGGTTCAGAACCAGTGTTATGGGTGTGGAGTTTGTGGTCAACACTGACCTTTTGATGAGTATCCTGAGGATCCCTGTGGGAGAGATCCAATGGAGTCTGGACAGATGGCCAGATAATTTCAATTATGAGGAGCCATGTCGGATAGCTAAGGGTGACCCTAACTATGTGTTTCAACCCACTATATTTCTCACATATAGTGACATACCCCTTGACTCAAAATTGTTCAACCTTATTGTGAGTTGGACCATTCACCCAAGACTCAGGAGTCAGGGCTATCTATCTAAGATATATGTCATATTGATTTGGTGCCTTAAAACTGGGCACCACTTCAATATCTACCCCCTGCTGCTCACCAACATGATAAATGGTGAAGCGAGCGACTCCGGATGCCTTCCCTACGGGATGCTTATCACACTCATCCTCCAGCACTTCTAAGTTCCTTTTCCCACCTTCTAGGCTCAGGATATCAGCCTCAAGGACATCATCAACGTCTCTTCACTAAAGAAGATGGGATGCATAGTCCGAGACGGCCTGATCTATTCAAAGGCCAGGAAGAACATTCGGATAAGAGAGGAGGATAGCAGTGATGATGAGGACGAGGGTCCAGATGCTGCTGCTACTGCTATGGATGCGGATGACCGAGCACCTCCTATGGGTGACTTGAGTGCTGGTCCAGCTGGGTATGATGATTTTCTTCAGGCCTATCATGAGCCTCCAGCTGACCATGCAGTCTGGCTTCCAGAGCTTGAGCTCTTCAATCGACACCATGCATCACGACCTCCGCTCTCTTCAGGATGACTTTGAGCTGCACTGTAAGCATACCGAGGGTTCCCTGGCTGAGCTTCGGGATCTCATTCATGACAGCTCTGACTCACCCGCTCCTTGAGTCGTTTTCTATCTTCATTATGATGTATATATAGATATAGTTTTTAGTTGTTCTTAGCACGGACATCATTTCATCGTTTACTGTATTTTGTCTTTCAGTTTTGGCTCTCCGAAGCCTGTGATGTATATGATTATGTTTTATGCTTAAACTTGGTTCATATACTTGTTTTACATTTACGCAATATGTTTACTTGCTTTAAATCTTTTTGTTTTCGGATAAATGCTTTAAACTGGTTCAGCATGTATAAAAACTTTCGGTTATTCTCGGGAAGGCTTCCCAACTCCGAATGATGCCAAATTTTCGTGTATAGGTTTATTTATGCATGCTCTTAATGTCAATGGTATCTATTTGACTTATTTTTTGGTTTCTTACCCCCATTTCTGCTATTGTCAAAACGAGGGAAAAATATGAGAAAATGAATAGTGCATAGATTTAGGGGGAGCATTGCTCCAAAGGACTTGTTGTATGATTCTATATATTGAGTTGATCGGTTAGGTTGCATATAAACTGCTCGTGAACTTGTTACAGGTTGGTTTTATCCTAAAAATAGAGGAAACTCTGTCCAATTTTTTCAAAAAATACAACACTTAGTTTTTAAAAACTGTTTTTTCTCATTAGTTTTGTCATCATAAAAAAGGGGGAGATTGTTGACCCTCATCTAAATTTTAATGATGACAAAACACAACTTTAATTGTACTAACAGTGCTATCTAAGTGTATTAAGCGATAAAAGTATACAGCCAGAAATCAAGGTGGAAGAACTCAACCCGAATCAAACTCCAAGTTAAGACAGAAAATCTAGTATAGGTATAAGGTATTGAAACAAGTTGTAAATCTCACTTGTTCAGGTAACTATCTTGTCTTATGGCTTCTTTTCAAAATACATTTTAAAAAAATTATTCATTCAAATGTTTATAAGTCAAAAACATTTCAAAGAATGAAAAACTGGGTTAAAGGGCAACCCAGTCGACTGGGTACTTATACCAGAAGACTGGTGTTTTGGATAGTGTGTCCCCAGTTGACTGGATGCTTCATACCAGTCGACTGGTGTTATGGACAGACTGTCCCCAATCGACTGGTAAGAATAACCCAGTCGATTGGTACTCTTCAAAACCTTAAAGGTGATACTTTTCACCAGACCCAGTCGACTGGAACTAAGACCCAGTCTACTGGTAATTCAAAAAATATGACCGTTGAGATGCGAGACTTCAGCACAAAATGCACCAAAACATTTCAAGTCAGTACAAAATGGCCATATTAATACAAGGCTATATAAACCCACTCTATTGAGCATTTCAAAAGTGAGATTAAACATTCAATCAAGTATTTTCTCATTAATACACAAAAGCTTTGAAATATTTATTGTTGAGCCATTCTTCAAGCTTTACCTTGAAAGAAAGATATTATTCAGTTGTATAATTTTTCATTGCTGTCTCTCTACCTCCCCTTCATGCGACAAGAGCTTAACTCGATGCTTGTCCGCTACCAAGCACGTGCACTAATTACCTCATACTTGACTGATATGGAAGCCTTCTTGATCAACCACACCATATGTCGAGATAACACAATGTCTTTGACCCTTAAATAAGGGATGCTTGCTCTTTCCACAAGACAAGAGCCAAGCCCAACTCGATCCATAAGGCATCATAGAAATGTTTTATCATTGACATCCATACACACTACTTGCTCATGGACCCGCAACCTCTTTGCCTTACTCTCTCACTAACACAATGTTATCGAACATCATGTTGCTTACAAGAATGTGGCCCAATAACTATAAGAGTTCTACCATGGAACTCAAACCATCCAAAGGTCATAATACGCAACATAGCTTTCTTAGTGATGCATAATGTCACCCTCTTTGTGCTTCTAACCATCATGCTAGCACACTAGCATAATCAGAGCTAACAGCCCAATGAAGTGCCTCAACGCCTCATGAAGCACACACACTTGCTTTCCGATCTTGATGCCAGCACACTAGCATAATAAAAGCTAACAGCCCATCAAAGTGCCTCAATGCCTCATGAAGCACATACACTTGCTCGCCCATTTAATGCCAAATGACAAGCTAATAACGAACCCGATAGCGAATATAGGGTCAAAGCCTCCACCACAAAACAAGATCGCAATATTGGTTTTTTCCACACCACCAGTACTGTCCATTAAGATTCTCGCTTCATGTAGACTCTAACCACCCATTTAGATGGTCTTGAACTCGCACACCAAGTTTCCTTGGGTGGCTAACTTAAGCACGGTCAATGTGACATTGGACATCGCCAAAAATATTCCAAGTCCATGATCTCAAATTGGTGCGAACTTTTTTCAACTTCTTGTGCAAAACAATCAGAGGTGGACCAGAACAAGGCAAATTCAACTAGGCCAAAACAACATCTTGAAAGTTCTGATGATTAGTCTAGGCTTTGAAAATTCTAAATGGCTTGGGGGTATTACTTCTCGGCACATGATTAGTAGTCATTACACCAAGTAAATCGACTACCTTCAAACGTAGGATCAAGTAACCAGTTACGATCAATGAACTCTTTAAAATGACAAGCACCATGTATATCAATAGGAGCTCTGCTACTTTTTTCTTCCGAACTTAAAACAACACTGAAATCTCCACCAATAAACAACTGACCATTCAAAGAAAACCCAAAATTTTTCAAACCCAACCATAAGGATCTTTGACCAGTATAACGACTCTTTGCATAAACAAACGAAGCATAACAAAACTCCATAAAAGCAACCATAGAGATCTTCACAAAAATAGCTTGACTACTAATTTGTAAAGGCTTCACATGAAGATGATTATTCCATATAATCCATATATGAGTATTACATGGGTTACCATGAAGATAATTACAAAATTTAATTTTCTTAGCAAAATTATGTAAATCAATACCATCATGCTTAGGTTCTAGTATAACCACTAGAGAAGCATTACTTTACCATTTCATCTTACGAAGTAGACTGACCTTATATCCACTTTCAGTTCCTCTTATATTCCAAATAATTTAGCGAAACATCAATCAGAATTGGTGGGAGGAACTACAAGACTCTTTAGCTTTCGAGTTTTTTTTCTTTTTCTTGCCAGACTTTTTACTTCATCAAGGTTAGAAGAGTCTGGAATACTTACAGTGGAAGAAGTTTTGGAATAGGAGCAACAGGAGAAGTCTGACCTAATTCTGGGACGTCTTCCTCTGTGATAGCCAGAAGCACAAACCTATTGTCACTAGCACCCATTGAAACAACCTCACCAGGTGCTTCATCAGACCAAGCCTTTAGCTCGACATCATCTTGCTCATCTATCACGTGCGCTAGCTCTTGGACCTCAGTGTCACACTACGCTTGATGAGCCAACTTGTCCACAGACTCCAACTCAGGTTGAGTAAACTCACTGGATTGGCATAAGGTATCAGCTGGAACCAAAAGAAACCCTGCAGTGGAATCTGTACCAAACCGACATCCACTTTGATGAAGAGTAGTGGTAAGCACTGAGGAATCTGGGCCCAAACCACCCATAGGTAGTCCCTATTTCAGAGCTGATCAACCATCAGAAACACGTAAACCACTTGATTCAGACCCATTCAAAATAGGCCTATCATTCACCCCAGTGTGGCGTATCAACTCAGGCCCAATATTCACCTAATTTGAAACAGCATGTTGCGATTGATCCAACCCAACAATATTAGTAATAGATTATGGGATACGAGCCCCATCATGACAAGCTTAAGATTCAGCCTTAACAACTTAGACGATCCTTTAAGTCGCTTGTACCCGAAACAAACCCAAGACCAGAGATTTTGGCTTGGTCCACAAATATAAACCCATGAAGGGCTAAATTGACTAGATCAATTACTGGGTTTAGCAACCCATCTTTATCATCGAAGGACACAACCTCATTGGCTTTGTTCTTTTGGCGTTTCGAGTCATAGTTCTGGGCTTTAGTGGGTTTAGTATCTTGAGATTTCAAAAGGGCTTGATATTGAGGACCCAACTCAAGAGCACCGATAGGAAAAACACCTTGAACCACCACGTCGCCACCACCACCTTTTCGACAATCTAAATCAGTATGACCCTGCAAACAACAACATTTACAGAAATCCAAATTGCCTTTGTATATGATTATCTGCCAATATCTTTTATCACGATTTGGACCAAGCCAAATGCATTCTGGCCAGGGAAAGGTAAGATCCAACTCAATATAAATCCGAGCACTGCTAAGGCATTCTAACGCGAATGTACGATCACCAACCTTCAAGAATCTCGCAAAAGATGAAGCAATACTTTTAAAATCAAGAGATGAAAATAGAGTAAGTTCAAACCTGGTAAACGGATCCAATAATGTAATAGTTATCTCCTTTTTGGTTGAAAAATCTGTTGTCCATTTGAATAAAAAATACAAAGAATTTTCAACCTTACGGGTCGGATGATACCAGGCTGGAATCAGATCATCATTAGACTCCAAACGAACCAAAAGATGACGTTTATCTAAGACTCCCACAATCGGATTCTTCTTAAGATTCCAAGATAATAAGTGTTGATAGATCGGGTTCATGGGAGGCAAACCCACGTAGAATTTCTGGACTACTACATGGTTAAAGGAGGAAGCAAGTTTCAAGAACTCAATTGGTAGCAAGGACAAAGCCAAATCACCATTTATTTTATAAGGATTTGAGGACAGAGCCAGATCAAGCAAAGGCTTCTTGAAAGTTATCTGATGTTGTGCCCTCGATCCAAGAGGTCCAGGCATAATAGGGCCAGCAACGATGGAAGCAAAAGGCCTAGGGGAAGGATTTCTGACTTGACCAAGGACAATAGAAAGGTTAGCGGAGGTGGCTTGTGTTTGTGGAACGGTAGTAGGGTTATGGTTCAAAGTTTGTGTTTGGGGAGCGATGGTAGAAAGAGATGGAAGAGAGACGGCTGGCAGCTGAACGTTGGAGAAGGGAGGTGATACTACCAAAATACGACTCTCCCATAGGATGACGACACGTGGATCATCGTGATCCCAGAGTTAATAGAAACACGCGGACAATCCAGGCCCAGACAGTTAGATCTCTAGGTCATGACCGCCCTTCAGGGCATCATTGCCTCCAGCTGGGCCTCCAGGTCATGACCGCCCTTCAGGGCATCATTGCCGCCAGCTGGGCCTCCACGTCACCACCTCCCTCCAGGGCATCTTGGCCCCCAGCTGGGCCTCCACGTCACCACCGCCCTCCGGACTATCATTACCCAACCAAGTTGGGACGTCAGGTCTGAACACCATCTTCACGCATAGATGGCTCTGGAGTAAGCCAGCACGGCAAAAGCCCTACTGAACGGTTCTCAGCTTCCTAGCTGGGCCTCATAGGCATCATTACCCAACCCAGTTGGGGTATCCTGTCACAGCCGCCCTGGCCCACTACCGCCTCCGAAACTCTATAAAAAGGACTTGGTAAGCAGTCCAAAGGGGACACTCAGTTTTTCAGTTTTAAACAGATACTTTGAGCTTTCTCTAACTTAAGCGTCAGAGCATCCTCGGAGGCATCCCCTCCGTCGACCCCAATAGCTACTCTCCCTTTCCCAGTGCAGGTACTTCTACAGCCTAACCTCCAGCTCAGCAACGCATATATTTGACATCAACAGATTGGCGCCGTCTGTGGGAAACCACATCTCTCGCTGACAGTAACAGCGAAGAAGTCTAAAGAACTCATCTGTTAGCATGCCCCCAAAAACACCCGCCAGGGATCTAGGCGCTCGCGTGCTACGGTCGGGAGCCAGTTCTTCAGCCGAACCCGAGGTTCACCCGAATGAAGGCACGCTCCAGGCGCAATTCGCAGAGCTCGCACATCTAGTGGCCGATCTGGCGGCCGAAGTTCGCAGGAGACTTAAGCAGACACTGCCACTCCCGTCGCAGGAACCAAGTCACAACGGTTCCACTGCCCGCCGTCCACCAGCGGATGTCTGCTCGGCGACCCACTCACCTCCCCCAGCCAAGTTCGGAGAGAGTCCCGTGCCCAAGAACAGCGAAGGGTTTGGCAAACGGATCGAGGACATAGAGGGACGAATCAATGAGGCGCTTAAAGAACGTGGCCACAGTATTAGCGATGATCTCGATGTACAAGACCCACCTTTCATACAAGAAATCTTTGACGCCCCCCTCCCACTAAATTTCCGCATGCCACAAATCAAACTTTACGATGGATCCACCGATCTCTTAGACCATCTCCAGCACTACCGAACCACAATGACCCTCCATAGACATTCGGACCCTGTGATGTGCAGAGCATTCCCATTAACCCTCGAGAAAGCGGCTGGGACTTGGTATTCCCGCTTGAAACCAGGAGGTATTCGCACCTTCAAAGACCTAAGCTATGCCTTCGCCTCGCATTTCATCAGCAGCAAAGGACCCAAGAAAACTTCAGAGTCTCTGTTTAATATTGTCCAGTCAAAAGGAGAGAAGCTTCGCGCCTATATTTCCAGATTCAACACTGCAGCTTGGGAGATCCCAGACCTTGATCCTAATGTTCAGCTCTTGGCATTCAAAAATGGATTAAGATCCGAATTCTTCAGTTCAAAACTCATCAAACGTCCGCCTATGGATATGAATGAAGTCTTGGCGCGAGCCGAAAAATACATGCTGGCAGAAGATGATCAGGCATTCCGAAGAGAACACGGAAAGGAGGAAGAGAGGCCCCACTAGTCCCGGCCGCGAACCCTCTAAGTGGCCGTTTTGCGAGGAGAAACCCAGAACCCTCAGGCCTTTTGAGGATAGATCCCGGACTCTTGCAGCCTACGGAACCAGAGCCAGAACTCCAGGGCAAATCCACAGCTATTCACCACTGAATGCCTCCAGGACCAACATTCTGATGCAGATTCATGACAGGGACCTCTTGCAATGGCCCCCAAGGCCGCCGAACCTCAACCCAGATCGAAACACTTGGTGTAGATTTCACAGAAACTTTGGCCATGATACGGAAGAATGTAAGGCCTTAAAAAATTAGATCGAGGCCCTCATCAATCGGGGGCATCTAAAAGAATACGTCGAGCCACGACAGGAGAAATGTGATGAACGATCGCATAGAAGCCCTGAACGTCCTTATGAGCGAAACAGACTTACAAGGGCAGCACGGAAGAGCCCAGGGCCAAGTTATAGGAGCCTAGCCAGAAAAAGCCGGAGGTCCCCGTGGCGAAGATTATCAAAACCATTTACGGAGGACTCGCTGCTGGCGGGGGGTCGCATGCTTGTAGTAGGTCTTATGCCAGGTCAATAGCCTCTGTTGCTGGACCTCATAAACGACCTAAGACCGGAGAAACTATTTCTTTTTTGGACGAAGACTTGGAAGGAGTGCAGATCCCACACGACGATGCCGTTGTAATTTCACTCCTTGTGGCTAATCATGAGATAAGACGAGTCCTAGTCGATAACGGGAGCTCAGCCGACATCCTCTTTTATGATGCCTTTCAATAAATGCATCTGGGCGATGCACATCTAGAGCTGGTCTCCACCCCACTCTATGGCTTCTCAGGGGGACCGGTCTTTACAGAAGGCAGCATAACTCTCCTGGTAACTGCGAGGATAGCACCGCAAACAACGACCGTACACTCCACTTTGTTAATTGTTCGATAACCCTCCTCCTACAATATGATACTCGGACGACCCACGCTGAATAAACTTCGAGCGGTTGTCTCTACCCATCATCTCAAAATCAAATTCCCCACGGTAGACGGAGTAGGCGAGATCAAAGGAGATCAACGAATCGCCAGATCCTGTTATCTTAGTGCAATAAAGGGTAAAAAGACGGAAGCCCTACCGCTTGAACTGGATGACCTTAGGGATGAAGTAAGCAACCTACGAGGTAGGCCCGGAGAAGATGTACTCACGATTCCCCTCGGCAAAGATAGCACCAAAACTGTTCAAATTGGTTCCAACCTGTCCAGCACATTTCAGGAATCTCTATTAGCCCTTCTACAGGCAAACTAAGATCTATTCGCCTGGACTGCTGCAGATATGCCAGGAATCAGCCCAGATGTCATCGTGCATCGCTTGAGTGTGGATCCGACCCACAAACCAGTCATCCAGAAGAAAAGGTCGTTCGCTCCTGAGCGACAGGCAGTTGTTCGGGCAGAGGTTGACAAATTACGTTCGGCTAACTTCATCCGAGAGGTGAGGTATCTAGACTGGGTATCTAATGTTGTAATGGTAAAAAAGGCAAACGGCAAATGGCGAATCTGTATAGACTTTTCTGATCTCAATAAAGCCTGTCCGAAAGACAGTTTTCCTTTGCCCCGGATTGATCAACTCGTTGACGCAACATCCGGCCATGAGCTGTTAACATTCATGGATGCTTACTCCGGGTATAACCAAATCCTCATGCACCCGCCTGACCAAGAGAAGACGGCATTTATTACAGAGCAAGGCCTCTATTGTTATAGGGTCATGCCATTCGGTTTGAAAAATGTTGGGGCCACTTACCAGAGGTTAGTAAACAAGATATTCAAAGAGCGGATTGGTCGGAATATGGAAGTATATGTGGACGACATGCTGGTCAAAAGCGTCAAAACACAAGACCACGAGGTCGATCTCCAAGAAGCTTTTGATATCCTCCGCCATCATCACATGAAGTTGAACCCTACAAAGTGTGCCTTTGGAGTCACTGGGGGGAAATTCCTCGGCTTCCTGGTCACCCACAGAGGTATAGAAGCCAATCCAGAAAAGATCGATGCTATTCTTAACATGAGTCCACCTCGGACCGTGAGGGAAGTCCAGCGCCTTACTGGAAGAATAGCGGCCCTCAACCGATTCATGTCGAAATCTACCGAGAAGTGCCTTCCCTTTTTTAAAGCCATTCGTCGGACCCAGAACTTCGTGTGGAATGAAGCTTGTCAAGAAGCCTTCAGGGCGCCGAAAATATATTTGGGAACACCTCCGGTGCTTACCAAACCAGTAGTTGGCGAAAACCTTTTCTTGTATCTTTCGGCTGGGGCCGAAGTAGTGGCCTCCGTCTTAATACGAGAAGAAGAAAGCACACAGAAGCCAGTGTATTATGTCAGCAAGGTACTTCACGATGCCAAAACAAGATATCTTCCGACGGAAAAGATGGCGTATGCTCTGTTGATTACGGCCCGGAAGCTTCGACCTTATTTTCAAGCCCATACCATCACAGTCCTCACCAACCAGCCTCTTCGACAAATACTCCACAAGCCAGATGTTGCCGGTAGAATGGTCAAATGGTCAATAGAGTTGGGAGAGTTCGATATCCGTTATCAACCTCGGACAGCCATCAAAGCATAAGCCCTAGCTGATTTTGTCATGGAAACTACTTTGCCAATCACAGAAGAAGAATCCCCGCAGGATGTTAGTCAATCAAGCCCGTTTTTACGTTGGACCCTTCATGTGGACGGATCCTCCACTGACTCTGGAAGCGAAGCCGGGCTCATTTTGAGCGGTCCCAATAACTTCGCCATTGAGTACGCCCTGAGGTTCAGGTTTCCAGCGTCGAACAATGAAGCCGAGTATGAAGCTCTACTCGCAGGCATGAAATTAGCCAAGGTAATATCTGTACAAAATTTGCATGTATATAGCGATTCCCAACTAGTGGTGAACCAGGTGAACGGCGAATTCGAGGCCCGAGGAGAAAAAATCGCGCGCTACCTAGCAGCAGCAAAGATATTAGCTGGGCAGTTTGAAGTATTTTCTCTAAACCAGATTCCGCGGGCAGAAAATACGAAGGCCGACTCATTGGCCCGGCTTGCTTCATTTTGCCAGCTCGAGTCCAGGTGAGCAGTCTACCTCGAAACCCTAGCCATGCCTAGTATCGACGAAATAATGGTCTTACCCGTGGTTGGTGAGAGAACATGGATGAGTCCTATCCTGGAATATCTACGTGACGGTATTCTTCCCGATAACAAAGGCGAAGCCCGAAAGATTATCTCTGAAGCCGCCCGATATGCAATTCTGGATGATCACCTGTATAAGCGGGGGTTGACAACGCCCTTCTTGAAGTGTCTTGACCCGACCGAAGCTAATTACGCCCTCCGAGAAGTCCACGAAGGTATATGTGGAAATCACCTCGGGGGGACGTGCCTTGGCGTTCAAAATCCTTCGTCAAGGATACTATTGGCCGAAGATGAGGGAAGTAGCCATGGAGTTGGTGACCAAATGTCAAAGCTGTCAACGGTATGCCACTGTGCCACGTCAACCAGCGAACCTTTTGACACCAATAGTCAGTCCACTTCCTTTCGCTATGTGGGGAATGAACCTTCTCGGACCCTTTCCCGGAGCAACCGGCCAAAGAAAGTACCTCATAGTCGCAATAGATTATTTTACAAAATGGGTAGAAGCTGAACCCTTGGCCAGCATCACGGACTTTCAAGCCCGAGCCTTCGTGTGGAAATCAATCGTATGTCGGTTTGGAGTTCCACAAGTGTTAGTGACAGACAACGGCAAACAGTTTGACAGTGTTCGGTTCAAAACATTTTGCGATGAATTACACATTGACCATCGTTTCTCTTCGGTTGGATACCCGCAAGCAAATGGACAAGCCGAAGTTACCAACCGAACGATCTTGCAAGGCATTAAAAGGCGAATAGACGAAGCAGAGAAGCAGTGGACAGACCATTTACCCAACATACTTTGGGCATATCGAACCACGACCCAGCACCCACCTGGGAAACCCCCTTCTTCATGACTTATGGGTCCGAGGCAGTCATCCCTTTGGAGATAGGAGTACTTTCCTTGCGAGTTCAGAATTTCGAGGAACAAAGCAATGAGGAAGCCCTTCGCACGAACGCCGATCTTTTTGATGAAGCCCAGGACAAAGCCCAAATTCGACTTGCCATTTATCAGCAGCGAGCCACTAGGTACTTCATTTCAAGAGTAAAAGTAAGACGTTTCTGTCTCCATGACCTCGTTTTGCGAAAGAACGAAGTATCTAGGCCCTAAACATCAGGCAAACTAGTCCCTAATTGGGAAGGGCCATATCGAATCAAAAAAGTATGCCGTCCTGGCACTTTTGAACTCGAAGAATTGAACGGAAAAGCCATTCTTCGTACTTGGAATGCGGAACATCTTTGACGTTTTTATCAATAAATAGTGTTGCGCATATGTAAACAGTCTTGTTTTATATATTAACGACTTTACTTACATCTTTCTGTCGACTAAAACAAAAAACCTAAACCAAGGTAAAGTAGGGCACCAGCAGCCTCAAAAGACAACACAAAAACTGGCTGGGCTAAAACAACAAAAGAGGGGGCTACGACAGTGCCCCCAACCTAAGCCCTACTGATCTCCAAGGGCAGGAGACCCCATGCCTGATCGCCCGTCACGGTCCTGTCCGTCAGCAGGCTCATCGTCTGAAGCCAGCAGCTCTTCATCCTCGGGCCCCAGCAGGTCCAACGCGGAGAAATCGAGCTCTGGGTACATGGCCTCAGCCTTCGCCTTGGCTTCCATGAACCCCGTAAGGTACTGCTGGCCACCCTCGGAAACGACGGCCAGGCGATAGGCCTCCGAACTCTGGAAGGACGCCAAGGCTTCCTCCACAGCCACCCTAGTACGAGCCTCAGCCTCCTCTGTAGCGGCGCGAAGACGAGCCTCGGCCTCCTCCGTTGCGGCTCTAAGGCGGGCCTCGACTTCCTCGACAGCTACCCGAGCAGCGGCTTCGGCTTCAGCTTTAGCCGGGACAGCAGACTCCAAGGAGGCCTGCAGCTGGCAAACAGCCTCTGTCCTCTCCTCCAGCTGGCGCTGGGTATGCCCCAGAAGCTCCGCTGTCTCCATGCATCGATGTGTAGCCACGCCCACCAGAATGCCCATCTAATACCAGAAGCCATGTGTGAAACAAAATTCGGCGAAAATAATGTAAAGCAAAGCGAAAACAGAATCTAACTTGAGAAGCCAAAGCCTCGGTCGCCGCACAGAGAGAGTCCGTGGTCTTTTGACCCAACTCAGCAATGTTGCGAGGGGGGGTGCCCTTAAACAGATGTTCCCTCGCCACCCGTGGATGTGCGAAGATAGAGTCATCTGTCCAGATGGCCCAGTTGGGCATGAAGATCGAGGCCTCTGAAGCCGCCCCTTGGCTAGGGCCCGGGATAGTGGAAGTCCCCGTAGTCACGGGGATCGGCGTCGGAGCACTGCAGGCCGGAGGTGTCTCTGACTGGGTCGGTGGCCTTAAAGGAGTCCCCAAGTCGATCGGAGCCGGAGATGGGGCTCGGGACTTCTTCTTAGGCCGCGAAGTGGAGGCCGTTTGCTTCTCGGACCGAGCCGACCTCCTCTGCTCCAATGCCAACTTCTTGGCATGCTCTCGGGCACGGGCAGCCGCCTCCATCTCTGATCAAAACACACAAACAAACAAAGGAAGGAAATAGCGTAAGTACAAATCACAGGATAACGATGCAAAATAAGAATAAAGAAAGTAGAGGGTAAACCAAAGCCTTTACCGCTCTCAAGCGAAGGCTCGGGGCACGAAGAACAAAGACCTCGCCGGGCCAGTTCTTCATTGTCATATAGGACCCCGACGTCCAAAGGCGAGGCCACCATGGCGTTCACCGTCTCTTGCTCATACGGAAGAAGGCCCGCTTTTTTGCATTTCCCGGTGCGATCCATACTCCACGCACGAGGTAAGCCGAAGTCCTCGGCAGATCGGATGAAAAAGAAATTCTTCTTCCACCTTTTGATAGATGAAGGGGTCTTCTTTAGCAACCTCCTCTTCGGCCGAGTACTGAAAACCACCCACCCTGTCTGACCATGCCGGCTGATCAAGAAGTGGCCCTTAAAAATATCCATCGTCATTGGTCGGCCCACTTCTAAGCAAAGGCAGATAAAAGCCATGATCAACCGTACCGAATTGGGCACCAGCTAACACAGCGCTATATCAAAGTACTTAAGAATCGTACAAAAGTAGGGGTGAAGGGGAAACCGAAGCCCGGCCTGCATGTGATGCTCGTACACGCAGAGCTCGAACGGGGCTCCGTCAGGGAGGACATCACAGGCCCTCTCCCCCACCCTGGCCAGCCAAAGATCGTACTCGCCTGGAATGCGATACGTCTTCCTAATCACTTCCAAATCCTCTTCCCTCAGTTGGCTAGGGATCTCGTTGGCTGTATAGTTCCATTCCTCTCTCTCCTCCCCAGCCGAGGTCTCCCTAATGTTGGTCAACGCTCTAAGAGTGTCCTCACCAGACGAGGACTCTTCCTGATATTCTCTCCCCACCTCCAAAGGAACGTAGGGCACTAGTGCTATGGGGTCTGCCCTTGGCGTGCCCGTTACAGGGGCATTCCCCTCAGAAGAAGACGAGGACGTCTCTACTTCTTCGGAGCTGCTACCACTCGTATCATCTACACTACTCCTACCATTACTACTACTAGGCCTATCGCGGTATGTATCAAACGAAGAAGACATGATGTAAAAATTAAAGAAAACACGAACTCACCAAAGTCCGAAGGATTCGGACTTGAATTCCTCCTAAACGTTCGGTGTATGTCCACGAGCGTTCCTTCCAAGATCTCGCGAACGCCACAATCACACCAAACTTCTCTCTGAAGGGACGAGGCCGAGGGCTCTCAGAAAAGCTACTCTCTGAAAACAAAAGGAGATTATGGAATGAGTGAGGAAGAAGGGGAAACCAAAGCCCCTTATATAAGGGAAGGGTCACGGCCAACGAGGAACATTTAATGCAGTCGCAGGAACCAAGGGGACTCTTTAGAATTCCCAAGCGACCAACACACTTTCCCAGGGGGCGTTACGTCCCTCGAGGTGGTCGCCGCTTTCCCTAAAACGGCTGTTTAAAATCTACCCAGGTAAAGCCACGTGTTACCTCAGCCGCCGTCTTGGACAAGAAACACTTTCCTGTAGCTCTACGTGTCCTCGAACTCATGGTATTCTTGGCTGAGGAGATGGATTGCTCCACTGGTCCTCGGCCCTCGGCCCACTCTCTTCAAGGTCCGAGGAGATGGATTGCTCCACGTGTCCTCGGACCCATGGTATTCTTGGCTGAGGAGATAGATTGCTCCACTGGTCCTCGGCCCACTCTCTTCAAGGTCCGAGGAGATGGATTGCTCCACGTGTCCTCGGACCCATGGTATTCTTGGCCGAGAAGATGGATTGCTCCACTGGTCCTCGGCCCACTCTCTTCAAGGTCCGAGGAGATGGATTGCTCCACGTGTCCTCGGACCCATGGTATTCTTGGCTGAGGAGATGGATTGCTCCACTGGTCCTCGGCCCACTCTCTTCAAGGTCCGAGGAGATGGATTGCTCCACGTGTCCTCGGACCCATGGTATTCTTGGCCGAGGAGATGGATTGCTCCACTGGTCCTCGGCCCACTCTCTTCAAGGTCCGAGGAGATGGATTGCTCCACGTGTCCTGGGACCAATGGTATTCTTGGCCGAGGAGATGGATTGCTCTACTGGTCCTCGGCCCACTCTCTTCAAGGTCCGAGGAGATGGATTGCTCCACGTGTCCTCGGACCCATGGTATTCTTGGCCGAGGAGATGGATTGCTCCACTGGTCCTCGGCCCACTCTCTTCAAGGTCCGAGGAGATGGATTGCTCCACGTGTCCTCGGACCCATGGTATTCTTGGCCGAGGAGATGGATTGCTCCACTTGTCCTCGGCCCACTCTCTTCAAGGTCCGAGGAGATGGATTGCTCCACGTGTCCTCGGACCCATGGTATTCTTGGCCGAGGAGAGGGATTGCTCCACTGGTCCTCGGCCCACTCTCTTCAAGGTCCGAGGAGATGGAGTGCTCCACATGTCCTCGAACCCATGGTATTCTTGGCCGAGGAGATGGATTGCTCCATTGGTCTTCGGCCCACTCTCTTCAAGGTCCTAGGAGATGGAGTGCTCCACTAGTCCTCGGACCCATGGTATTCTTGGCCGAGGAGATGGATTGCTCCACTGGTCCTCGGCCCACTCTCCTCAAGGTCCGAGGAGATGGAGTGCTCCACTAGTCCTCGGACCCATGGTATTCTTGGCCGAGGAGATGGATTGCTCCACTGGTCCTCAGCCCACTCTCTTCAAGGTCCGAGGAGATGGATTGCTCCACGTGTCCTCAGACCCATGGTATTCTTAGCCGAGGAGATGGATTGCTCCACTGGTTCTCGGCCCACTCTCTTCAAGGTCCGAAGAGATGGATTGCTCCACTAGTCCTCGGACCCATGGTATTCTCGACCGAAGAGATGGATTGCTCCACTGGTCCTCAGCCCACTCTCTTCAAGGTCCGAGGAGATGGATTGCTCCACTAGTCCTCGGACCCATGGTATTCTTGGCCGAGGAGATGGATTGCTCCACTGGTCCTCGGCCCACTCTCTTCAAGGTCCGAGGAGATGGATTGCTCCACTAGTCCTCGGACCCATGGTATTCTTGGCTGAGGAGATGGATTGCTCCACTGGTCCTCGGCCCACTCTCTTCAAGGTCCGAGGAGATGGATTGCTCCACTAGTCCTCGGACCCATAGTATTCTTGGCAGAGGAGATGGATTGCTCCACTAGTCCTCGGCCCATTATTTTCGAGATCCGAGGAGATGGTTTGCTCCACTTGTCCTCGGACCCCTGGTGTTCTTGGCCGAAGAGAGGAGTCATTCCACAAGCCCTGGGTCCATTCTCTTTTGCCTTAGAGCAAATTTTGACCAGACTTCACGTCTCCGTAGAGGATCTAACGCCAACCTAGTTCTGCTACTTCCTTAACCACAGTGCCGCACTTAAGGAAGTGGGGGCCTCTGATACTACAAAAATATGACTCTCCCATAGGATGACGACACGTGGATCATCGTGATCCCAGAGTTCATAGAAACACACGGACAATCCAGGCCCAGACAGTTGGATCTCTAGGTCATGACCGCCCTTCAGGGCATCATTGCCTCCAGCTGGGCCTCCACGTCACCACCTCCCTCCAGGGCATCTTGGCCCCCAGCTGGGCCTCCACGTCACCACCGCCCTCCGGACCATCATTACCCAACTAAGTTGGGACGTCAGGTCTGAACACCATCTTAACGCATAGACGGCTCTGGAGTAAGCCAGCAAGGCAAAAGCCCTACTGAACGGTTCTCAGCTTCCTAGCTGGGCCTCATAGGCATCATTACCCAACCCAGTTGGGGTATCCTGTCACAGCCGCCCTGGCCCACTACCGCCTCCGAACACCACCGCCTCCGAAACTCTATAAAAAGGACTTGGTAAGCAGTCCAAAGGGGACACTCAGTTTTTCAGTTTTAAACAGATACTTTGAGCTTTCTCTAACTTAAGTGTCGGAGCATCCTCGGAGGTATCCCCTCCGTCGACCCCAATAGCTACTCTCTCTTTCCCTGTGCAGGTACTTCTACAGCCTAACCTCCAGCTCAGCAACGCACATATTTGGCATCAACAGGAGGGTTGAGCAAAGGTGGGGTGCCTCCAGGGGGCTGTTGGTGGCCATGCTGGTCGGCCATGATGGCCACGAGGTGACGACTTAGGGAAGAAAGAGAAAAAGATAGGGTTTCTATAGAGAATGAAGAGCTTCTCTCTTTACATTGTCTCTCACACACTAGTTGGCCTACTCATTGCACACTACATGGTTGTGCGCACGCACTATCTTTTTTTTATAATAAAAATATTATTTTTTATGAAAAAATTATTTTGCATCAAAATTACTTTTTTTCACAATATTAAAAATTTAGAAAATCATAAAAACTTTAAATAAATTGAATTTTGACATTAAATTTTTTGCACATTCAAATAAAAATGTTATATTCCATGAAAAAATAGACGAAAACATTTATGGATCAGGAAATTTTTTTATTATAATTAAAAAATTGAAATAAACATGAGAAAAATAATAAGTGTCCAACACTCACAAAATATTGAGAGTTATTTTAAGAGTGTCCTTGGAAAATATTTTTTACCTTCTTCTAATCCTTTCGTTAAGCCTGGAATAGAGAATTATGAATCTCTCTGTAACAACTGGTGGTGGGCATCATCCCATGCAATGTGTGTGCATTGGCTTGCCTGCTCATGCGTTCACTACCTAGGCTGTATGAGCAAACTTCCACGAGAAAAATATAAAATAATAAATTTAGCATTAGGAATAGATTCTTTTTTTTTTAAATACTGAAAATTCAAAAATCATAAAATTTTAAATACATGGAATTTCTTTGGTGATAATTTGTGTATCCACAAAGAAAATGCAATGTTCAATGAGAAAAAATTTTGTGAATTAGAAATATCTTTTTTTTAAAATATTGAAAATTAAAAAAATCATAAAACTCTAGATACATGAAATGTTTACATGATAATTTGTGTATCTGCAAAGAAAAATGTATATTCCATGATAACAAAAATATGAGAATTTCTCCAAAATCGAAAAAAATTATTTTTATTTTTTTGATTGTACACACGCAGGTTGGCCTGCTCATACACGCAGTGTGTCACGGTCTGCTAGATTTTCCCTAAATCTAGAGGATCGTGCGTTGCCAAACTTCTCCAAGTCCTAGCCAACCTTTCTTCACCACCAGTTTTCACCTCAAGAACTCGCGAGACAACCTTTTTGAGGCCACATAACTCATTTGCTTTCTCTTAAGCTCAAACTGTAATACCCAGAAACTCACTTATGTGCGCACACAAGCATCTAAGGTCTCTATTCAAAGCTTGGCTCGCTGGAATGTAACTATATTTAAGTGTCGCTGATTCTCAACTGATACAGAAGTCTTTAAGACCCAACTTACTTGATGCCAAAACATAGAAGATACTTACTCTTACCTAAACGCACAAGTCTCGAACCAATCGCCACATCCCACTTACTCGAATAGCCACTGACAAGTGGTAATAGTCCTCATCAGCCCTCATGACTTTAGACCCCAATGAGGAACATTTACCTGATTAAGAGCATACGAGTAAAGTCCCATTGGAACCCTAAGACATTGTTGAAATGCCACAGAGCAGGCATCTATGTTAATTCCTAGCTTAAAGGCCTACAATTCCTCTTACTTATTTGCTCACTGAAGACGCACAATGTCTCCCCTCATTGTGCTAGTCACTGATCTGCTGCTTGCACACTGAAGCACAATCCCTCTTTCCTTGTTCTAGACACATGAATGATATCCCACAATCCTAACTGAGAGCCAAGCACCTTGAAATCCAGCTGCACCAAACCAACTCTCAACCCTGACTGCACGCACGATTCTTGCAAGCCCAATCGAAGATAGTCGATGAGCAACTCGCCCACTGATGCACACAGCCTCCCATCATCGTGCTTAACATATTGATGATATCCCAAAACATAACTAAGAGTCTGCATGCACACAGTTATGGTTGCATGCACTCATCCCATAACTTAACCGAATATGTCCCCATGAGTGTCACATAGCCACACCAGAACAACACACTACTTACGCACACAGTCCCTTAAAGATATCTGATAGCCCACACGATAGTGAACGTAGGGAGGAGTGCAATATTGTGCATATGAGCCACCTATATTGTCCATGAAGCTTCCACCTTCACAGAGGCTCGAGTAACCCTCTGGTTGCCCCAAACCTGTACCGAAGTTACCTTAGGAGGCTCACTTAGTGCCCACACATGTCTCAAACCATAGCCCAAATATGGCCCATGTGCACACACCATGGGTGGTGGAGAGCCCGACACAATGTCACCGCTAAAGAGTCTTAAGTCATTCTTAGCATTATCGGTAGGAAACATACCTTATGCTTGAGTCATCATAATTCTTTAATAAATAAAATTTACGCAATCTACCAAATTCAAACACACCATAACATTATGCGCATCTTCAACGTACTCCCTAAAAATTCCCATCATTTTTCGGGTCATAAATCACATATTTACAAAAATGTCGTTGTGCCACTCCAGCACACCGCTAACACACATCTGTTGCACAACTGTCCCATAACTAGGCAACATTTGCTGCATATAACTAACATAGATCACCACATAGCCCACTCAAAGGCCAACTCACGGGTAGCAACCTTCACCAATGGTGCGTACAGTCACAGTTTCCCCCACTTTATTCTGTTGATGTCCTCATCGACGCGTAACATAAGATCTAGAGCGAAGCTTCCGCGAAAAGCTTTGTGACATCTTCCTATGATTAATGGATAGCCATATGTACCAATCTAAGGGCTCAAGAGTCTCTTTCTCATCTCTATGGGCTTGATCAAAGATTCACACTAACACTTCTGCTTCCACTTCACTCAAGCTCGAATCCGCTCCTTCTCCTCTAGAGGACACAAGCTTAACTCAAAGCTCTATAGCAGACTCCACTCAAGCTAACTGAAGCAGTTCACTGATTACGAACTGATGACACTTCCTCATGTCTCAAAACTAAAATTTGACTCCCAATAGGGTGTTCGACTTTCTTTGCCACACCACAAGGTAACCCTTTAACTTGCCTCAAGTGAAATGCCACACCCCTTAACACTCTTATCCCTTTGGTTAGATCTTATGATCTGGGCACTTATGCTAACAACACTCTTGTGGCACCATTTCTCTCTGGTGCGCCCCTCTAGGTGAAGCCCTCGTGCCCACCAAACTCATGATCCCTCCCTCTGGAACTTGAGATGTCTTATGCATGCACAAACTAAGATAAGTTATTGGACTCCAGCCATGGGGCTTACCCGTACTCTAGCTCCACTGAACCATTAGTAAAATCCAACTTAGAATGAAATTATTCAAGGTTCCAAATGTGGCAACTCTAGAACTCAAACTCAGTTGCACGTGTGCCTACACTTAGGCAACATAAAGACGTGAATAAAGATGCATCCCTCTAGGTGTGGCTCACAAGCCAACTACCTACTAGTGGCACCCCAAGTCTTGTTTGAACAAACTCAAGATGCCTCAAAACTCCAAAAATCAAGATGCCTCGACTCCTAATATCACTCTCTCAAGAACCAAGTTTGGGTTTGAAGGGCACTCTCCCACTCAATCACACAACTTAGGGCCTATACCACTAAGCTAGATTGATCCCTTCCTTCAAATGACTCTCACACAATACTCGAATCCAAAGGTGTCATTCCTTGACACTGTGAGTTCCTCCCACTTCCTCACTTAATGTCAACCATTAGTTAGGAGAATCCATTTCCCCTCTCAAGATGACAATCTTTCTCTTCACAAGGAAGCCACCAATCTTCATGCCTGAACACTGCGATCAATCTTGGGCCTTTCATGCCTCACAAAGCACTACTTTAACCCAAAACCAAAATAACTAAACTAACACCCTTGGTAAAAGTCTTTAAACCTCGATACTGAACTATATGCCAACTCCAATCTCAATCGAATCAAGTACCACACCTCATGATACACTCGCAGACACATAACTAAAATGCTTACTAACTAGGGCTCATGAGTAAGTCTGCCCTCTTAGACAAACAAACTAGCCCATACTCAGAAGCTCCCTTATGAAACACACCCACACATGTTCCATAAGATTGTGCTCTGCCAAGCTAGTAACCACACGCATGCCGATGCCTCCATTCATCCACTAGTTGAGATCACGTCACCAAGCTAATTGTGCAAGCTTGCCATATTGGACAAACACACAAGCTCACACTTGAAGTGCCCACATGAAACACACCCACATATGTTCCACAGGGTTGTGCTCTCTCAAGCTAGTAACTACATAGACACCTTATGTATATATTGGTTCACTAATCGAGATCATAGCACAAAGCCATAATTCAAACTCATGGCAAGGCCAAAACTTACCTCCTTTCAAGTGTGAACATGCCAAATCTTGTCAACTTATGTGTACAACAAAGGTGATAACCGATACTTCCATCTTGCTCAAGAAGATCGAGATGTTTCCGAAATCACAATCAACTCACTGATTGAAGTCGTTACTCATAACCAAGCCACTCTAATAGAGTGTAACCTGGTTCTGATACCAACTGTCATGGTCTGCTATTTTTACCATAAATCCAAAGGATCGTGCGACGCCAAAACTTCTCTAAGTCCTTTTTTACCCTTTCTTCACCTCAAGAACTCACGAGAAGAACTTTTTGAAGCCATGTCACTCATTTACTTTCTCTAAAGCTCAAACTCTAAATACCTAGGAACTCACTCGAGCGCGCACACAATCCCCCAAGGTCTCTACTGAAACCTTGTCCCGCTACCAAGTAACTATCCTAAAATGCCTTCGATTCTCAACTGATACGAAAGTCTTCAAAACCCAACATACTTGATTCCAAGACCTGCAAGATACTTACCCTTGATTTAGAGGTTAGCGCACTAGTTTCAAACCAACCAAAACATTCCATTGACCCGAATAGCCATTGACTAGTGATAATGGTCCTCGACAGCCCTCATGCCTTTAGACCCCAATGAGGAACACTTAACCGATTAATAGCACCCAAGTAAAGACCCATTGGAACCATAAGACATCTTGGAAATGCCACAGAGTAGGCATCTATACCAATTTCTAGCTCAAAGACCTAAAATCCCTCTTACTTATTTACCCATCAAAGACGCACAATGTCGCCCCTCGTTGTGCTCGTCACTGATCTGTTACTTGCATCCTGAACTACAATCCCTCTTTCCTTGTGCTAGACACATGGATGATATTCCACCATCCTAACTAAGAGTTAACCACCCACAAATTTGAATGCACGTAACGAACTCTCAAGCCTTCCTGCACCCACCCTTCCTGTACGCCTAACTGAAGAGAGTCGATGAGAAACTAGCCCATCGATACACACTACCTCCCATCATTATGATTAACACATTGATGATAGCCTAAAACATAACTGAGAGTCTACATCTACGCAAATATGGGTCAACACACTCAGCCTATAACTTAACTGTAGATGTTCCCTAGGGTTCCCCACAGCCACATGAGAATCGCACACTACTTGTGCGCACAATGCCAAAACGATATCTAATAGCCCACGTAATAGTGAACATAGGGTAAAGCCTTAAGCATGGGACAAGAGCACAAAATAGTGCATACGAGCCACCTATATTGTCTATGAAGTTCTCGGCTTCATGGAGGCTCGAGTAACCCTCTAGTGGCCCCAAACTCGCACCCCAAGTTATCTTGGTAGGCTCATTTGGTGCCCACACATATCTCAAGACATAGCACAACTATAACCCATGTGCGGACACTTGGGATGATGGAGAGCCTGACACGATGTCCCCCCTAAAGAGTATTAAGACATTCTAAGCATTACTAGTAGGAAACATACCTTATGCTTAAGTCTTCATAATCCTTTATTAAATATAATTTACGCAATATGCTAAATGCAAACATACCATAATACTGTTTGCATCATCAAGATACTCTCTAAAAAGTTCAATTCATTTTTGAGGTGTAAATCATATATTTATGAAAATGCCATTATGTCGCTGTAGGACACCATTCACATACATCTGCTGCCTAATTACCCCACAACCAGGCCACACTTGCTGCACAAAACTAACATAGATAACCACACAGCCCACCTACTCAAAGGCCAACTAACGGATAGCAACCATTCCCAATGGTGCATACCGTGACATTCTCCCTCACTTCATTCTGTCGATGTCCTCATCAACACTCAACATAAGAATTAGAGTTAAGCTCCCATAGAAGGCTTTGCGACATCTTCCCATGATTGGTGGAGTACCACATGTACTGATTTAAAGACTCAAGAGTCTCTCACCCTTCTCTATGGACTTGATCGAAGATGCACACTCATACTTTTACTTCCACTTCACTCCAGGTCAAATCCATTCCTTACTCTTTGAAGCACACAAGCTCATCTCAAAGCTCCACAACAGGCTACACGCAAGCCAACTAAAGCAATCCACTGATTACCCACTTCTGACGTTTCATCATGTCTCAAAACTAAAATTAGACTCCCAACGGTGTGTGAGGCTTTCTTCGCCACACCATAAGGTAACCTTTTAACTTGCCTCAAGTGAAATGCCATGCCCATCAACATACTTATCCCTTTAGTTAGATTCTATAAGCTGGGTACTTATGCTAACCACACTCCTGTCGCACCACTTCTCTCAAGTACGCCCCTCTAGGCGAGGCCTTTATGCCCACCAAACAGATGATCCCTCCATCTGAAACTTAAGATGTCTTATGCATGAACTCACTAAGACATGTTATTGGGCTCCAGCCACAAGGCTTACCCTTACTCAGGCTGCACTAAGCCATTACCAAAATCCAACTCCGGATTAACTTACTCAAGGTTCCAAATGAGGCAACTTCATAACTCAAACTCAATTACACATGTTCCTACACTTAAGCAACACAAAGACACTATCTCACCCCAACTCAAGATGCCTTGACTCCCAAGATCACTATCTCGAGTCCCATGCTCGGGTTTAAAGGGCACTCTCCCACTCAAACACTCAACTCAAGGACTATACCACTAGGCTAGAGGGATCTCTTCCCTTCAAAGAGCCCTCACATGAAACTCGAATCAAAATGAGTCATTCCTTGACACTGTGGGTTCCTCCTATTTGCCCACTTAACGTCAACCCTTAAATAGGAGAATCCATTTTCCCTCTCAAGATGGGAACCTTTCTCTTCATAAGGAAGTAATCAATCTGCATGCCCTAACACTACGATCGATCCTGGGCCTTCGATGCCTTACAAAGCACTACTTTAACCCAAAACCAAAATAACCAAACCAACACCCTTGGTCAAAGTCTTCAAAGCTTGACACTGAACTAGATGCAAACTCCAATCTCAACTGAATCAAGTACCATTCCTTATGATACTGGAGTAGACACATAACCAAAATTTTCACTAACTAGGGCTATTTTGAAAATCTACCCTCTTAACAAACACACTAGTCCATCCTCAGAAAAGCCCTAATGAAACACACCTATACATGTTCCACAAGATTGTGCTCTCCCAAGATAGTAACCACACGCACGCCCATGGCTACATTGGTTGACTAGTTGAGATCATAGCATAAAGCTAAATGTGCAAGTCTACCCTCTTGGACAAATATATAAGCCCACACTTGAAGTGCCCACATGAAACACACCCGCGTATGTTCCATATGGTTGTGCTCTCTCAAGCTAGTAACCACATGCACACCTTATGTATATGTTGGTCTACTAATCGAGATCAAAACACAAAGCCAAAATTCAATCTCATGACAAGGCCATAACTTAACTCCTTTCAAGTATGGACATGCGAAATATTGCCGACTCATGTATAGAGCAAAGTTGATAACCAAGACTTCCATCTTCCTCAAAAAGATCGAGATGCTCCCAAAACCATAATCAACTCATTGATTCAAGTTTTTGCTCACAACCAAGCCACTTCAATGTTGAGTAACCTGGCTTTAATACCAACTGTCATCATCTGCCATATTTTCCCTAAATTCAGAGGATCATACGACGCCAAAACTTCTCCATTTCTTAGCCATCCTTTCTTCACCTTGAGTTTTCACCTCAAGAATTTGTGAAACAACCTTTTTGAAGCCACATAACTTAATTACTTTCTCTAAAGCTTAAACTTTAATACTAAAAAACTCACTCGAGTGCGCACACAAGTACCCATGGTCTCTGCTCAAAGTCTAGCCCACTACCAAGTAACTATCCTAAAGTGCCTTCAATTCTCAACTGATACGAAAGTCTTCAAGAACCAACATGCCTAATGCCAAGACCTACAAGATACTTACCCTTGCCTCGAAGGTTAGCACACTAGTCTAAAACCAACCAAAACATTCCATTAACCTGAATAGCTACTGACGAGTGCTAATGGTCCTTATCATCCCACATACCTTTATACCCTAGTGAGGAACACTTACCCGATAAAGAGCACATGAGTAAAATCCCATTGGAACCTTAAGACATCCTAGAAATGCCATAAAGTAGGCATCTATATCAATTCCTAACTCAAAGACATAAAATCCCTCTTATTTCTTTGCCCCCCGAAGACGCACAATGTCATCCCTCATTGTGCTGGTCATTGATCTATTGCTTGCACACTGAAGCACAATCCCTCTTTCCTTGTGCTAGATACATGGATGTTATTCTACCATCCCAACTAAGAGCCAACCACCCACAAATCTGACTGCATGCAACCCACTTTGAAGCTTGACTGAACACACACTGCCTGTAAGCCCAACCAAAGATAGCCAATGAGCAACTCGCCTATTGATGCACACTACCTCCCATCATTGTCCTAAACACATTTATTATATCCCAAAACATAATCGAGAGTCTCCATATACACAAATATGGTTGCACATATTCAGCCCATAACTTAACTATAGAATTCCCATGGGTGCCTTATAGCTACACGAGAATTGCACACTACTTGCGCACATAATGCCAAGATGATATCTGATAGCCCACACGATAATGAACGTAGGGTAAAGCCTTAAGCATGGGAGAAGAGTGCAATAAAATGCATACGAGCCACCTATATTGTCCATGAAGTTCCCTACTTCATGAAGGCTTGAGTCACCCTCTAGTGGCCCTAAACTCGCACCCCAAGTTACCTTGGAAGGCTCATTTAGTGACCACACATGTCTCAAACCGTAGCCCAACTATGTGCGCACACCTGGGGTGGTGAAGAGATTGACACCATGCCTCTCTCTAAAGTGTCTTAAGTCATTCTGAACATTAACTGTAGAAAACCTACCTTATGTTTGAGTCTTTATAATCCTTTAATAAATATAATTTTTGTAGTATGCCAAATTCAAACATACTATAACACTGTGTGCATCTTCAAGATACTCCCTAAAAATTCCCATTAATTTATGGGTTATAAACCATATATTTATGAAAATTCCACTGTGACACCGCTGACACACATCTACTACACAACTGCCCCACAACCAAGCCATACTTGCTACACAGAACTAACATAAATCACCATATAGCTCACTCAAAGGCCAACTCAGGGGTAGCAACCATGCCTAATGGTGTGTACCGTGACAATCTCCCCCACTTCATTATATCGATGTCCTCATCGAGGCACAACATAAGAACTAGAGCAAAGCTTTCTTAGAAAGCTTTGTGACATCTTCCCATGATTGATGGAGCACCACATGTACTGATCTAAAGACTCAAGAGTCTCTCACCCATCTTTATGAACTTGATTGAAGATGCACACTCACACTTCTACTTCCACTTAACTTAGGCTTAAATCTGCTCCTTGTCCTCAGGAGCACACAGACTCAACTCAAAGCTCCATAGTAGACTCCATGCAAGCCAATTGAAACACTCCACTAGTCATCCATTGATGATGCTTCATCATGTCCCAAAACTAAAATTCTACTCCTAACGGGGTGTGCAACTTTTTTGCCACACCACAAGGTAACCCTTTAACTTGCTTCAAGTGAAATACCATGCCCCTCAACACTCTTATCCCTTTGGTTAGATCCTATGAGTTGGGCACTTATACCAACCATACTCTTGTGGCACCAATTCTCTCAAGTATGCCCCTCTAGACAAGGCCTTAATGCCGATCAAACTCATAATCCCTATCTTTGGAACATGAGATGTCTTATACATGCACTCACTAAGACACAGGGCTTACCCTTACCGGGGCTCCATTGAGCAATTACTAAAATCCAACTCAAGATATACTTACTCAAGGTTCCAAATGAGGCCGCTCCAGAACTCAAACTCAGTTGCACATGTGCCTATACTTAGGCAACACAATGACATAAGTAAGGATGCAACCCTTTAAATGTGGTTTGCAAGCCAACCGTCCACTAGTGGTACCCCAATTGTAGTTAGGCCTAGCTTAGCTATATTGCTGGCATAACAAATTCTCACACTCTTCTCTGGATCATCAGGTAGCATAAAAAGCATTAGAAGAATATACTTTAGAATTTTTTTTTTTTTTAATTACTAGGAGTAAAATCTCAAACTAGAGGTAGAATTTCTCATAAAGTCTCCAAGGCAGCCTAACACATAATTGTTATTGGATCAAAAAGTATAACAACAACATATGGAAGCACACCCTGAAAATGATCTTCATTATCAATATATAATGTACAGGACTTCAATAAAATTATAGCCCCCTCCTCAACTAAGGCAACTTGATGTTGCTTATGCAGGAACATAGAAAATATACAATCAGAACCATTCATTCATATCTCATATTAACTTTAAGTAATGGTAGAAATAGCAGACCAAAGATGTTTGACTGGCTGTCATACTCAGACATTAATGTACTCAAATAGTCTATTGTAATTTTCATTACAAAAGGATGATCATTTCTCCTAAACACATAAGAAATAGTTTGTAGAAGCTCACCAGGAGACTGCATGTTACACTGTTTAAAATCCTATGTAACTGTAGAATTGGATTCATTGTCTTGTATTGGCTTCGCACCAACAAAGTGATTGCTTTGTTTGACATCCCCAAGCATTGTACTGATCTCACCAAGAAGTCTAAACCACTCCCAAACTGAAACTTTCTCCATGTGTTCTCTCCTTCTTAGAAAGTCCTTAGTCAAGTTGAAATTGTGGTTTGAAACTATTTCTTGTGACTGTTTAACACTCATGGCATTTGAAGGTATGTCCAAACCACTACCTGTCTCCTCACATAACGTATTACCTATCATCTGCTTAAGTATGTAATGAAAAATATGCTGGAAAATGGCAACGTATGAAAAGAAAATACAGAGCATGAAGGTATAAGAGAGTTGCAAGAAGTGCTGAAGTTTACATATAATGTTACGAAGTTATTTACCCTCATATTAGAATGGATGGGATTCCAGCAGCAAAATAAATTATAAAAAATGGTGAGAAGTAGCTTGGGAAAACAACTTCCACATAATTCTATAGGTAGCTTTCAGAAGAAAGGCATGACTCCAGTTCCAACTGAATTATATGAAGTATCATTTTGTAGATTCCAAGATCTAGGATCTTCACCAATGGGAAAAATGAATGAGAAAAAGATCAATGAGAACGAATTGAAGTGGATGATAAAAAGCAAGAGAAATCTAACATTGAACTTGGAAAGATTCATAATTAAAGAAGTACCTACAAAATCATAAGCAGGTCTTAAGTTAAAGGCAATATAAGACTAGGGCTTAAAGAAGTTTAGTCAAAAATGGCAACATGATAACATATAATTAAATACACCATTATCGTAGATAAAACAGGATGCCCAAGTTGAGATGTATAGCTCAATTTGAGATAAAACTAAAATGATTGAATCAATCATGAATTAAAAGAGACTGAAGATTTTGAATGAAACAAAAAACCATAGAGTAGTAACTATAGAGGATGAAGAGAAGAAAGTATGAAACAGAAAGGAGAGAAAAATCGAGAAGAGGGTACCTCTTCGAGATGTTGGCTAGGATCATATTACCCTCTGCGATAAGTAAGAAATTGAGAGAGTTCAAACAGTGGCTAACCCTCAAGGAAAAGCTCTGTTTTTACACACCTAATGCATTAACATGAAACTATTACATCATGTAACAGTGCAAATACAAGCTTCAACAAGAAGAATGAATTTGATGACACTTTCTCTGATATTTTAAAAATCTTTTGACGTCAATGTTCTAAAATTTAAAACATAGCTCTAAGATAATAAAGAATCTGATAAATAAAAATGCTCCCCCAATAGAAAATATATGCATTGATGGTTTAAAGGGGCCTCTTATACTACTTGCTTCTCACCTCAATGCTCATAAAATATATGTAAATGAAGAAACAATTTATTATGGTATAGAATTAACACAAACATGATTCATAAAAAAGGAAAACTAGGTACTTTGCTAATTCTTCTTTCTTTTGATAAGTAAAATTGTATTAAAAAGCACCAACATGGTGCAACTCTAACCCAAAGGCTATTTACAAGATAGAAGTTCCACAAAATCTAAGAGGTCAAATTTATTTACAAAAAAATTCCCTTTAAACAAAAATTAAGGATGTTAAACCAACTATCTCTAATAGCTTCAATAAGCCTCTCTATACCATTAAAAGCTCTACAATTCTTCTCACTCCACACCATCCAAAAAATAGAGAGTGGAATCAACGAGTAGGCCTTCATATTCTCCATAGAAGCCCTTAACTAGGAGTGTTCATTAAATGGTTAAAACCGATTAACCGACCATTTTGAATTGATTTCACCAAAAGGGATCGGTTGAAATAAATATTCGGTGACTGTTTGATTAACCAAAAATATGATTGTCGGTTAATCGGTCGGATAATGGTAAAATTTTTTTTAACTATATTGACCTTTTAACCGATTAAGAATTAATATATAATTACTGCTTTCCTTTAAATAACATAATTTGAGCTGTTGTTACACTGGTAAAGATGTTTTATTATTCCATGCCATCTCAGGTTTGACTCTCAAAATTGCTCAATTTATTTTCATTCCTTTCCTCCCGTAGCCCAAAAACGCTTCTCTCTAATTATCTTCTTCCAAGCATGAAGTATTTCTTTCTATCCTCACAATTCCAAACGCAAACCAACAACAAGTGCCTCCCCATCTAACTTCGTGATCAGTCTTTTTCTCTCATCGACAATGTACAATAATATCTTTCTCTCTCCTTATGTGCAAAGTTCTCCTCCCTTTGCAACGACAACATCTCTCATAGATGGTGGCAAATTTGAGCTAGGGGTAGAAACCTTCTATGTAATTTTGGTCTCTCACTATCTCTCCTAATCTCAATTTGAGATGTGATACTGGTTCAAATTATCGATGAAAATCTATTTTGGTGTTCAATGATGTGGGTCTTATGAGGTTGTGGATCTAATAAGTTGTGTAGGATTTCAGAATTTCATCAAAGACGACAAGGTTGTTTCAAAATATACACGGATATTTTTGCTTTTTATTTTCTTTTCATGTTTTTGTTTGGTGACTAAGAAAATAAAGAAAAAACGAATTAAGAAACCATACTAACCAAAAGAATTCAGCCGATAGCTTCCTTGTGCTCTCTTAAAGTGTCCAATAATTTCTCCTCTTGAGCCTCAACCAAATTTAAAGCTATAATCACAGGCAAAGAATCTGCTAGACCTAGGAATTTATACTTAGGATTTTTGGGTAAAGGCTTAAGTTCTTTCTTGGCGGGCTCAAGTGCTACGGTCTACTCCGTCTCATTGCTCTTCTGAGGAGCAAACTCCAAAATGATATTCGCTTACTCAAGTAACTTGTCCAAATCCAAATCCTCTCCAAATTGAGCAAAACATACCTCCAGGGGGTCCTCTATGCTTGATTCATCCATAGTCTCCTCAATAATCTCCTCTATCAAGCATACATTTCTAACTTCATTATATTCCAGTGGTTACTTACTGATATCAAAGATATTCAGCTCCACTATCATATTTCCGAAGGAAAACTTCATCACCCCTGTCCTACAATTTATCAGGGCATTAGCCGTGGGTAAGAACGGTCGCTCTAGAATCACCGGTATCTGAATCCCTACATTCTGAACCGGCTCTGTATCAAGCACAATAAAATCCACGGGGAAATAAAACTTATCCACCTTTATCAAAACGTCCTCAATTATTCCCCGTGGTATCTTCACTGACCTGTCAGCCAATTGAAGCGTCATAGATGTGGGCTTCAATTCTCCTAACTCCAACTGCAAATAGATTGAGTATGGCAGAAGATTCACACTCGCTACTAGATCCAAAAGAGCCCTCCCAATCCGACTGATTCCTATCATGCAAGAGATAGTAAGACACCCTGGGTCCTTATACTTGATGGGAAGCTTGCACCGAAGGATTGAGCTAACCTGCTCGGTCAAAAATGCCTTCTTCGGGACTTTCGTCCTCCTCTTGACAGTGATAAAGTCCTTTAAGAACTTGGCATATGACGACACTTGCTGGATGGCATCCAAAAATGGGATATTCATTTGGAACTGCTTGAACACCTCCAGAATGTCCTCAGACTTCCCTCCTTTCTTGGGCGCTTGTAATCTCTCAAGGTGAAGTGCTTTAGGTAGAAACGGCCTAGGATGATCCTTAATAGTAGGTGTGGCTGTAGATTGCTCAGCATCTCTCATCTCCTTGTTGCCACTTTCTTGCCCTTGCTGCATAGCAGGGTTCTCTTCCACTTGATTGTCCACTTGTCTCCTAGACTTCAACGTGACAATCGATTGCACTTGTTCCTGCTCGTGCATAGGAGTTGATGAATTTCCAATCGTAAACTGTCCCTTTAGGTTGGGCACAGGTTGACTGGGGAACTTTCCCTTCTTTCTTTCACCCAAGTGACTTGCGATTTGACCTATTTGACTCTCTAGGTTGGCAATCGCTTGGGTGTTTACTGTTGTCACACTCCTAACTTTGCTGATGGATTGGGCGGTCATCTTCATGAAATCCTTGAGGGTGTCCTCCAATGACTGGGAAACTGACACTGCCACTTGAGTGAGAGCTTGGTAAGCGGGTGATGGTGCTGGATGGGTTGAACGACTATGACTTGGAACTGGTGGAGGAAATCCGGGAGTGTATTGATTGTGAGCATGATGAGGGGCTCCTCCCTGATTCATCGGTTGGTTTTGCTTCCATAAAAAATTAGGGTGGTTTCACCACACTGGATTTTAAGTCTCGGAGTAAGATCCATTTGATTGCTTCCGATAGTCATTGAAAGTGTTCACTTGTTCCATAGGATAGTCGGCAAAAGCTGGACAATTCTGTGCTAAATGCATAGGACTAATACAAATGGAACAACTATCGACATTGAGTGTATTGGCAACATTGATGGATTGGCCCATAGTGAGAGCGTCAACCTTCTTGATAAGAGCATCTATCTTTATCCTCAAGTTAGTGTCCTCCTTAATCTCATAGATGCCTCCTTTCTTGGGAGCACGAATGGACTTGTCTCGACAGCTTGAAAAATCCCACTGTTGCGAGTTGTCGGACAACTTGTCCAATTCCTTGTATGCTTCTTCCCCCGTCAAACTTAAGAATGCCCCCCGATTCATAGACTCGATCATGCTACGGTTGGGTTGAGTCAACCCTTGGTAGAAGAACTGAATGAGTCTCCACTTCTCATATCCATGTGGAGGGCAACTGATCAGTAACTCTTTGAAACGCTCCCAACTCTCAGAAAACTTCTTATCCTCTTCTTGAGTGAAAGAACTAATCTCCTTTCGGCATTCATTCACTTTAGACATTGGAAAAAAATTATTATAGAATTTACTCAACAAGCTTTCTCAAGATGTAAAAGATCCGGGCATGTTGGAATCCAACCATGCCCTAGCTTTATCGTGAAGAGAAAAAGGAAAAAGTTTAAGATGGACTGACTCATCAGAGAAGTTTTGGAACTTGAATGTGGCACAAATATCTTTGAATTTCTTCACATGGCTATAAGGATTTTCAAGATCCAAGCTATGAAATGAGGGTAGGAGTTGGATGACATGTGGCTTTAAATCAAAATGGGTAGCATTGGTTGGTGGCAACACTATACAAGAAAGGGAGTTAGTCACAACGGGTGCAAACAAATCCCTAAGGGATGTAGTGAAGTCCACGTTCCAAGCACTAAGTTGCTCTACATTCTCCGGTTGATTTGCATTCCTTAAATTGTTCCCTATCTCAATCGTCTCTCTCTCAACAAGTGCTCTCTTATTTCTCCTAAGAGTTCTTTCTATTTCGGGATCTAAAGGTATCAACTATAAGTTCAGGGATCTCCGACCAAGCATACACCACACAAAAAGCAATAAAATAAATTAACTAGCAGAAACAAAAGAATAAAATCAAATACAAATAACAAATACCAATAAAATAAAATAAATGCAAAAACAGAAAATTTAATTTTCACAAACAAAACAAATCTCCGGCAACGGCGTCAAAAACTTGTTTTGAGTTTTAAATTACTTGCAAGTGCATGAGTCGTTTGCAATATAGTGTGTGCAAGTGCGAGGTCGAATCCACAGAGAATTGCGTTGTGAAAATATATTTTTATCTAAATTTAACCTATTTCAACCTAGTTCCGAATTTTGAATTGAATTTTGCAAAGAATATAAACTAAACTAAATTGAGTTGAAAGAAATGATAAAAATACTAAGGTTTCTGAATCCACCCCACCAAAATAAAGCATATATTTTCATGTTCTGTATAAAAGTAATCTATCAAATAATTCCATGAATCCACCATTATACAAATCACAGTGAATACCCTAATTAAACCAAATCATCCAATGTATCCTTTTAGAATCTTAATGGATATCCAATTTACTTTGGATGGTCCGCCGTAACCGGCAGATGAAACACAAGGAATATCCAATTTGAACAATTTAAACACAATCAATCATAAGAATTTACTCAAACAATTGAAACAAAACATTAGTACTAAAAATATCAGAATTGTACAAACATATCTGAAAATATTATGCCAAACAATGGCGAGGCTTCATCTTCAACCTTAGATGAAGGTTTTAGCCTCTCATGATTATGAAACTAAATTTTACAATTAAAGTGCTAAACATAAAACTTTAAACTCAAAAGAAATAAATTAAAACTGACTATACATTGAGAGAAATTTCACTCATAGCTGTTGTGTGGCGCTTCCCCCCCTTGGTAGCAAAGCCTTGGAGATCCCCCAGATTGCTCGCAGAAGTCCTCCAGATTGCACACCGATTTGATTAAGTGAAATGGGGCTTTTATAGGGGAACTCTATGAGTGCAATGTGTTTCCAATCCGATGTGGGATGTGGGATATAGAATGTGTTTCCAACCGTTGTGGGATGTGGGATTTAAGCCTTCACATGCCCTTCAAAACTTCTACCTACGCTGAAATCTTGGACAGCCTAACCTTTTTCTACTAAAACTGCCATAATTTTCTCTAGAAAAATCATATTTACGAGCTGTAAAATTCCCCGGAAAATAGACATCTGGATCTTTCCAAGCATATATGGCTCATCTCCTGGTTCTTCCCAAATCATTATAGTTTAATGCGCAAAAATCACTTCTACCACGCTGTAATCACACACAGCTTGACCTTTGTCTACTAAAACTGCCATAACTTTCTCTAGAAAAATCATATTTATGAGCCGTAAAATTCCCCAGAAAATAGACAGCCGGATCTTTCCAAGCATATATGGCTTATCTCCTGGTTCTTCCTGAATCAATACAGTTTAATCCACAAAAATGACTAATCTGTAGGGGCTATTCTTTCAATTTAGTGAAACTCTTTTCTAAGTGCTTGTAAACCTGTAAAACAACGAAAAAAACAACTCAAAGTAACAAATGCCTAAGCTAACAAATGTAAATTAAGGGGTTAAAATATGAAATATTTGGCACTCATCAAAGAAGAAGACCCATCGAAGAAGACGACGGCGATGTTGAAGAAGAAAAAGACATAAAGAAGGCATTTTGTAGAAGAAGACACATCGAAGAAAACGAAGAACGCACATCCAAGAAAAAGAAAAAGACGCATTGAAGAGGAAGACGAAAAAAACACATTGAAGAAGAGGAAGCAGACACATCGAAGAAGAAGAAGAAGGAGACACATCGAAAAAGAAGACATATCGAAGAGGAAGAAGAAGAAAGAAGTACACATATTAAAGGCATTGTATGGAACTGGCTAAAATCCAACTTAAAGCAGGTCAGTTTTGCCTTTAAGTGGTTGTTTTAAATTGGCTTGAAGCCAATACAAAAAACTCCAAAGAAGACGAATAAGATGAGAAATAAGATGAATAAGACACTTCAAGGAAGAAGAAGAAAAGAAGACACATCGAAGAGGATGAAAAAGCTGAGAAAGACGAAGAAGAAGAAGAAGAAGAAAACTCATCGAAAAATAAGACACATCAAAGAAGTAGATGACACATCGAAGAAGAAAAAACACATCGAACAAGAAGAAAACTCATTGAAGAAGAAGTTGACGCATCGAAGAGGGCATGCCGAAGAAGAATAAGAAACAAAAGAAGAACAAGACACATCGAAGAATAAGAAAACACATTGAAGAAGAAGGAAACACATTGAAGAAAAAGACATATCAAGGAAGACGAAGACATATCGAAAAAGAAGAAGAAAAAATTACGAAACACACATTGAACAAGAAGAAAAAGACACGTTGAAAAAAAAGAAGAAGATGGCACATGTTGGAAATCACCTTGACAAGATGCCCAGGTGGTGATCTTCCAAACACCCAAGTCTAGAATGACTTGTAAAGAAAGGAAACAACAACCAAAGCAAGAAAGAAGACAGACAATTGTTATCGAGGTTCGGCAATAGCCTACGTCCCCGTGAGTTCCTCTGAACTCTTTGCACTAAATCTTAATGGTTCTTTACAATACAACAACCCTCTCCAAGAAACCTCAAGTTCTTGAAGAAATAAAGAAGAGAACAAGAAAGACCTAATCACTTTCTATACTAATCTCTCTCTTTACAACCAGCCTCTCTAATGAGTCCCTCTTGTATGTCTGTGTCTTTGAACTCTCATACAATTCTCTCATTCACACACACTCTTGTGTCTTGTCACAATGCCTTTCACATTACATTCTATCATGAGATTGAACCTAGGTGACCCTTTATATAGTGCACCAACTTCTTGTCCAATCTTGAGAGTTGTTCTCCACCCTTAGATCTTGATGACTAATCAACCATGGCCCTCCATCAATCCTAAGTGATGCTTTGCATTTTAACCTTGCACCCATGCACTTAACAAAAGGCTGAATCAAGTTGATCATGTGTGCATCAGTGTGCCTAGCGCCTAGGCACTGAACAGGGCATGCTGCGGCCCTAGGCAAAACACCCTTTTCACTACTTTTTGGGTGCCGCGGCCTTGGTGAGGGAGAGCTGTGGCGGTGCCCTTCCTCTAGCACCTCCCTTGCTGGGCGCCACGGCCTAGAAGGAGGAGGGCTACAGCGCACACTGAAGCTGGACCCCTCACAGCTGTGCGCACTTCTTTGTCTTGCTGAATAGAGGTGTACACAGACACCCAAAGTGATGCGCACACTTGTGTGCACTCCTTTAGCATGCTGAAATTCATTCTTCCAACCTTGTTTAAACCTTAACCATGTTTAAACCTTAACTATGTTTAAACCTTAGACAAATACCAACAATCTTTACCTTTGTCTAAGCGTTTAAACCCGAACCATTGTGCAGAGAACTTCAGGATCCAAACTTATCTTGAGTCATCATTCAACCGACTCCATTCCTAAGAAGTTCAAGGCAATGATTGAACCTTCTTAGAGGTAGAACCTTGGTACCTAAATCTGTAGGACTTTCTTTTGTGGCCTTCTTGTCATCATGAATGCATCCTTTTGTACCATTTTCCAGAATGTAATGATACCAAACATCTATATTCTTTGTCCTCTCATGGAACACCGAATTACTCCACAAGTGCCACGCACTTTGGATATCTGAGGACACTACCACCTGCTCTTTTAGGACCATCCACTCATTCAACAACCCTTTGCACCACATAACCTCCTTTATGGCTTTCGAAGCCACTATGTATTCTACCTCCATTGTTGAGAGTGCTACAACCGGCTGTAACCGAGCCTTCCAATACCTCAGCAACCACTTCATCCCAAGCCAAAGCTCTTTTTCGGGATTACTCACACATCTGCTGAGAACACCCATTGCCTGAGAAATTTTGGGTCTAGTACTTACCATCATGGACATGACTGGTCCAACCGCACTAGAGTAAGGGACCTTTACTATTTCCTTCTTCTCCTCATCCATTCCAGGACATTGTTTGCTGGAGAACTTGAAATGACCAGCAAAGGGAACCTTCATTGGTTTTCCATCTTCCATAGAAGACCGAGAAACCTTCAACTCGTTTCCATCTTCCAGACTTCATCCCCTGGAGGGTACCCTTCTTTGACCTTGTAAGTCCATTTACAATCTACAACTCTCTGATTTCCTAGAACATGCACCAATTCCCAGAAGTTGGTCTTCCTCAAAGAATCCATTTCTTCCTCCATAGTTAGCTTCCATCTTAGCGAAACCTTACATCCCATGGCATCAATGTAAGTATCTTGTTCACTCATCTCTCCTTTTGTCCAAGGAGCTGCTGCATCCACAGCATCCGCAAACCCGTATCTTGAAAGTGGTCCGACCAACCTTCTTTCCCAGTCTCTTGTGAGCTGATAGTCCTTCCGACTCCCTACATCATCCTCTTTCAGTTCAGCCTCCTTATGAATGTCCTGAGCTTGGCATTCATCAATGGGCTCTACCTGGTCTGAACCCTATTACCTTCCTTGCTCTACCTGAACCGAAGTCTCCTTGATGCCATGCTCCACAAATACCGAACTGGTTTGCTCACTAGCCCCTATAGGGTTAGTTTTCTCCAAGTAGGGAAATAATAATTCATTAAAAATAACATCCCTCCTTATTATGAGTCTCAATCCTTCTTGTTCTAAGGACCACAACCTATACCCCTTAGCCCCTTCCCCATATCCTAGAAACATATATTTTCTAGATCCTAGGCTAAGTCTATCATCCTTTTGTTGTGCATATGCAGCATACCCAAAAGTCCTAAGGTTGTCCAACTCAGGGGATTTTCCACTCCACATCTCCTCGAGAGTCTTATGGTACACAATTCAAGAGGGTGACATATTAACCAAATACACAACAGTAGACACCGCTTCCCCCCAAAAACATTTGGGCAATCCAGATCCATCTAACATGCACCTAACCTTTTCTATAAGGGTCTCATTCATCCTCTCAGCAACTCCACTTTGCTGAGGGGTTTTCACAACCATTCTATGTCTTAGAATCCCATTTAACTTACAGAATTGATCAAGTTCTTGGTTAAAAATTTCTAAGCCATTATCGGTTCTTAACACCTTAACTACCCTGCCCATTTGAGTCTCCACCAGCTTTTTCCACACCACTAACTTATTCAAAGCATCTGATTTATTTTTAACTAAATAAACTCAAACCTTTCTTCAATAATCATCAATTAAAGACAAAAAGTAAAAGTTACCTCCCTGTGTTGGTGTCCTTGTTGGTCCCCAAAGATCCGCATGAATGTAGTCAAGAATGCCCTTAGACTTGTGCACTCTGGTGTTGAAGCTGACCCGGTGTTGCTTCTCAAGAACACAACACTCACAGAAATCAAGTTCCTCTACTTTGTTTCCACCAAGTAGGCCATCCTTGCTGAGAACTTGTAGGCCCTCTTCACTCATATGTCCTAAGCTAGTGTGCCAAATGGCTACTTTATCCAACTCAGCCATCAAGCTTGCTGCTTGATCCTTAATTTCTGTCTCTCCAATCATCTCATAGAGTCCATCCTTTATTGTTGCTTTGATCACTACCAAAGATCCCTTGGCCACCTTGATCTTTCCTCTTTCTATCTTGCATGTGTATCCCATGGAATCCAGCTGCCCCAATGAGATCAAATTCCTCCTCAAATCCGAGAGATATCTCACATCTTTTAGCAGCCTTGTCATTCCATCAAACATCCTCACCTGGATGTCTCCCGTGCCCCTCACTTGGTAAGAAATATCATTCCCCAAGAAAATCCTTTCATCATTGGTTTCCTTAAAATTCTTGAACCAACTCCGGTGAGGGCACATGTGATGAGTGCACCCGGTATCCAAGATCTATTTCCTGCTGCCTTCTTGCCCCTTGCTCATATTCGAGCACACAACAAGAACATCATCATCTTGCTGTTCTGTTTTGCCCACCGAAGCCTCTCCATTCTTGGTATGGCTTCTTCCCTCATCCCTCATCTTCTCCTTACAATCTTTCTTGACATAACCCTCTTTATGGCAATAGAAACATTTCTTTCCTCCAAATCTCAGTTTGGAATGCATTCTCCCATGGCTTTTTCCTCTACCTCTGTTCTGGTAGTAGCAATGCATGTTGTTGTGCACTCTCCCATGGCTCTCTCCTCTACCTCTGTCTCGGTAGTAGCTAAGTATGTTGCTGTGCACTCTCCCATGGCTCTTTCCTCTACCTCTATCCCGGTAGTAGCCATGCATATTGCTGTGCACTCTCCCATGGCTCTCTCCTTTACCTCTGTCCTGGTAGTAGCCATGTATATTACTGTGCACTCTTCCATGACTCTCTCCTCTACCTCTGTCCTGGTAGTAGCCATGGATGTTGCTGCCATGCTGAGTTACTGGCTTTCTTTTAATGAACAACCTTCTTCAACTTGATGCACTCCTCATCTTGGCATCAAGATTATCTTGCAACTCTTTCTTAGGATCAAATTTAAAAGCAAAGATTTGTTTACGAAGATACCTCTTATTAGGGAGAGTTTTGGCAAGAAACAACTCATTTAGTTTCTTCCAAATTGCAGCTGGATCTTCTGAGTCTCCGCACTCCCTTGTGATATTATCTGAAATGTGCAAGAAGATGGTGCTGTAAGCCATCTTCTTCATCTCATTCCGCTGGTCCTCCGTGGTACTTGCTAAAAAAGCATCATCTCCTCCAATCGCCAAGTCCACCTTTTGTTGCACAAGAACCATCTTGATCTTCCGCTTCCACAGGGAAAAATCTCCTTTTCCATCAAAATTCTCAATATCGAAATTTGAACCCATCTTGCGGAGAAGATCCCTTGATTTATGCAGCACCCACAAATGCTTTCCAACTTCTTCTAAACATCAAGAACACAGATCAAAGATTGATCTCAATACCGTTCTTGAATCAACCTCAAGAACACGATCAGATCTTGATCTTTACTCCGTTCTTGAATCACCCTAAAGAACATGATCAGATATTGATCTTAACTCTGTCCTTGATTCGCCTCAAGAACACGATCAGATATAGATCTTAACTCCGTTCTTGAATCACCCAAGAAGTTGACCTCCGATTCTTGGAGTCTTGACTCTGTCACCTTCTGTTCTTGCTCCGATACCTGCCAATCTTGGCTCTAATCCTACTATCCAAAGCTCTGATACCACTGTTTGAAATCACCTTGACAAGATGCCCAGGTGGTGATCTACCAAACACCCAAGTCTAGAATGACTTGTAAAGAAAAGAAACAGTAACCAAAGCAAGAAAGAAGGCAAGCAATTGTTATCAAGGTTCGGCAATAGCCTACGTCCCCGTGAGTTCCTCTGAACTCTCTGCGCTAAATCTCAATGGTTCTTTACAATACAGCAACCCTCTCCAAGAAACCTCAAGTTCTTGAAGAAACAAAGAAGAGAACAAGAAAGACCTAATCACTTTCTATACTAATCTCTCTCTTTACAACCAGCCTCTGTAATGAGTCCCTCTTGTACGTCTATGTCTTTGCACTCTCATACAATTCTCTCATTCACACATGATCTTGTGTCTTGTCATAATGCCTTTCACATTACATTCTATCATGAGATTGAACCTACGTGACCCTTTATATAGTGCACCAACTTCTTATCCAATCTTGAGAGTCATTCTCCAACCTTAGATCTTGATGACCATTCAACTATGGCCCTCCATCAATCCTAAGTGATACTATATGTTTTAACCTTGCACTCATGCACTTAACAAAAGGCTGAATCAATTTGATCATGTGTGCATTAGTGTGCCTAGCACCTAGGCACTGAACAGGGCATGCTGCGGCGCTAGGCAAAACACCCTTTCACCACTTTCTGGGTGCCGCAGCCTTGGTGAGGGAGAGGTGCGGCACTGCCCTTCCTCTAGCACCTCCCTTGCTGGGCACCGTGCCTTGGGAGGAGGAGGGCTGCAGTGCACACTGAAGCTAGACCCCTGACAGTTGTGCGCACTTCTTTGTCTTGCTGAATAGAGGTGTGCACACACACCCAAAGTGATGCACACACTTGTGTGCACTCCTTTAACATGCTGAAATTCATTCTTCCAACCTTGTTTAAACCTTAACCATGTTTAAACCTTAGACAAATACCATAGCACATAAAAGAAGTCGACGACACATCAAGGAAGAAAAAGACATCGAAGAAAAGGAAGAAGAAGATAAATCGAAGAAAAAGAAGACGCAAAGAAGACGACCCATCGAAGAAGAATACGAAGGCATCTAAGAAAAAGAAAAAGACACAATGAAGAAACAACGAAAAGAAGACACTTCAAAGACATAAAGATGAAGAACACACATCGAAGAAGAATAAGAAGAAGAAAACACACGGAAGAAGAAAACACATGGAAAAAAATGACACATCAAAGAAGGATAAGAAGAAGACACAACGAAGAAGAATAAAACACAAGGAGAAAGATGACACATCGAAGAAGGACAAGAAGAAGATACAATGAAGAAAAAGAAAAAAACACATGGAGAAAGATGACATATCGAAGAAGAATGAGAAAAAGAAGACACAGTGAAGAAGAAGAAGGCAAAGAAGAAGAAGGTGAAGAAGAAGAAGAAGAAGAAGAAGAAGAAGAAGAAAAAGAAGACATGGAAAAAGACGACACATTGGAGAAGGAGAAGAACAAGACACAATGAAGAAGAAAGAGAAGACATATTGAAGAAGAATAAGACACATCTAAAACACATTGAAGGAGAAGAAGACACATCTAAGACACATAGAAGAAGAAGAAGAAAAGATATCGAAGAAAAAAAACGCACATCGACTAAGAAGACGAAGAAGACACATTGAAGAAGAAGAAGAAGACATATCGAAAAAAGAGAAAAAGAGGACTTATCCAAGAGGAATAAGAAGAAGAAGACATATTAAAGAAGAAGAATAAGAAGAAGAAGACATATTAAAGAAGAAGAATAAGAAGAAGAAGAAAAGTATGCTTCGAGGAAGAAGAGGTGATAGATCAAAGAAGAAGAACACACATCGAAGTAGAACAAGACACATAGAAGAAGAAGACACATTGTTGAAGAAAAAGAATAAAAAGTTACATCGAAGAGGAAGACACATTGAAGAAACAGAGAAGAAGAAGAAAAAGAAGAAACCATGTCGAAGAAGGAAAGAAGATACATCGAAGAAATAAAGAAGAAGAAGAAAAGAAGACACGTCGAAAAAGAAGAAAAATTGAAAATAAAAAGGAGAAGACATTTCTAAGAATAAGAAGATACATCGAAAAATGAAAAGAAGAAGAAGAAAACACATGGAAGAAGGGAAAAAAGAAGACACATCGTAGAAGGAGAAGAAGAAGACACATCAAAGAAGAAGACATACAAAAGAAGAAGAAGAACACACATACAAGAAAAAAAAAGACATGTCGAACAAGAAGACGAAGAAGACAAAATAGAGAAAAAGAAGGAGACACATCGAAGAAGAAGATGAAGACACATCGAAAAAGAAAAAAACAAAGAGGTATCAAAGAGGAGGAAGAAGAACACACATCGAAGAAGAAGAACAAGAAAGGAGCAAACACATTAAAGGTGTTGTGTGGAATCAGCTTAATGCCAACTTAAAGTAAGTGACTTTTGTCTTTAAATGGTTATTTTAAGTTGGCTTTAAGCCAATATAAAACAACCCCAAAGAAGAAGAAGAATACACATTGAGGAAGAAACTTTGAGGAAGAAGAAGAAAAAGAAGACACATTGAAGAAGATGAAAAAGTAGAAGAAGAATAAGGAGAAGAATAAGAAAAAGTAGAAGGAGAAGAAGACACATCAAAGAGGTCGACGACACATCAAAGAAGAATGATACATCAAAGAAGAGAAAGACACATCGAACAAAAAGAAGACTCATCGAAGAAGAAGGCGCGTCGGAGAAGAAAAAGAAACTAAAGAAGAAAATGACACATTAAAGAAAAAGACACATCGAAGAAGAAGAAAATGCATCGAAGAAGAAGAAACATAAAAGAAGTAGAACAAAAACTTGTTGTGCATTTATCTACCTAAATAAATAAGCAAATAACTAAACTTGTTTTACTTGCAAGTGCACAAGGTCTACAGTAGTATAGTGTGCAAGTGCGAGATCATTTCCACAGGGATTGGTGAATTTTGATTTAGAAATAATTTCACAAAGTAAAAATAGATAGAAATACTTATTGGATTTAGATAATAATGATAAAGGCATAGCGACTTGATATCCACCACTAATCATGCTACCCCAACAAAAGAGTATGCCAATGCTCTACTCATGCTATGACTACCTAATGGTTGTCAACCTAAGGGCTTGGTCCACTCCTTAGGTTATTGATTTTCCTAAGCAACGAGTTAGGTATGGTGTATACTCTAACTCTTTTCTCCCTTAAGGGATTTAGCATGATGTATACTGAGTTGTTCCTTAAGAGAGCATAGGATCTGTTGAAATTGACAACCACACGGGACCTAGGGCTTGGTTCACACCCGGTTTCTCAAGTTGATTAACCCAAGAATTCGGTGTGGATATCTTTTGTTACTATTGTTGAACCCAGGACTCGGTCATCCAAATTGATTCAACTAACTAATCCGTACCACATGCATACGTTGATTAGACACACACATATGAAGAATTTAAATAAAAAACAAGCATTAATCAAATTAAGAATTACAGCATAAATATTGCAAAGGTGCCAATACTGAATTATTGAGCAAACATAATTAGGGCTTCAATCAAGCCCTTAGTAAAAGTTTAGTTACACATAGTAAAATAAAGGAAAGAAGAAACCTGAGAGAACTCCATTGAAGAGTCATCAATTCTTCTCTAGAATCCCCTCTAGCCTCCGGCCTCCCGACCTAAAACTAAATTAAATGGGACTTAAGCTTCTAAAAAGGGAGATATTGTTTTTGTGTTTTAAAAGTCTATTTATAGGGTTCTAAGGGTGCCTCGAAACCCTAATTTCTAAAATAGGATCTGGAGGCTTCTTTCCAAAACTGGCTCTGCTGCCTCTCTGTGCGTGTGCGCTCGATCGCATGCCTTTACGCTCGAGCCTTCTATGTGTGCGCACAATTGCTTTTGCGCTCGATCGCAGTCATGTTGCGCTCGATTGCATTAGCTCTTTCCAAACCTTCAGTTTTCTTCCTTTAAAGCTTCAAAATGCTTTCTTTTCTTCATAAGCCTATAAAAAACACAGAAAACACAAAAATGAAGTAAAACATAATAAAATATGTAAACAAAGAGGTTAACAAATGTAAATTAAGGGGCTTAAATATGAATATTTAAGCTCCTATCAAAGACACATTGAAAAAGAAGAAGAAGAAGTAGCAGAAGACACATCGAAGAAGACACGTCATAGAAGAAGAAAAAGATAAATCGAAGAAAAAGACATAATGAAGACAAAGGAGAAGAAAAAGAAGACACATAGAAGACACAAAGAGGAAAAAGACACTTCAAAGACACAAAGAAGAAGAGGACACTTTGAAGACACAAAGAAGAAGAACACACATCGAAGAAGAACAAACATCGAAGAAGAAGAAGAAGAAAAAGAAGAAAAAGATACATTGAAGAAAAAGCCACATCGAAGAAGAAGAAGACACATCTAATACACATATATTAAGAAGAACACACATCCAAGAAAAAAGAGACACATTGAAGAAGAATAAGAAGACACATCGAAGAATAAGAAAAAGACACATAGAAAAAGAAGAAAAAAGAGGACATATTGAAGAGGAAGAAAAGAAGACACAAAGAAGAAGAAGAAAAACACACATTGAATAAGAAGAAGAAGAACAACAAAAATCAAGAAAAAAGAAGGTGATAGATTGAAGAAGACATATTAAAGAAGATTTATACATATCGAAGAAGAAGAAAAAGACCAATCAAAGAAGGAGACACATAGAAGAAGAAGATATATCGATGAAGAAAAAGAATAAAAAGTTACATAGAATAAAACACATTGAAGAAACAAAGAAGAAGAAGAAAAAGAAGAAACCGCATCAAAGAAGAAAAGAAGACACATCGAAGAAGAAAAAAAGACACATCAAAGAAGATATTGAAGAAACATAAAATGAAGAAAAAGAAGAAGACACATCGAAGAAGAAAAGAAGACACATCGAAGAAGAAGAAGTCGACAACGAAAAAAAAGAATAAGAAGACACATCGTGGAAAAAGAAGAAAACATGTCAAAGAATAATAAGATGAAGAAAAAGAAGTCACATGGAAGAAGAAGAAGACTCATCGAATAGAAAGAAAATGATGACGAAAAATTGATGAAGAAAAAGACACATCAAAGAAAATGAAGATGACAAATCGAAGAAGAAGACACATCAAATAAGTAGAAGACACATCGAAGAAGAAGGACATATCAAAGAAGAAGAAGAAAAATAAGAAGAAGAAAAGAAGAGGAGGAAAAAGAGTACAAGACATATCGAAGAGAAAAGAAAATAGAAAAAGGAGAAGAAGAAGAAGAAGACAAGTCGAAGAAGAAGAAGACGCATCAAAAAAGAAGAGGAAGACACATCTATTTGAAATCACCTCAAGATGCCCAGGTGGTGATCTTCCAAACACCCAAGTCTAGAATGACTTGTAATGAACATAAACAAACCAATCAAAGAAAGAACACAACAATTGTTATCGAGGTTCGGTAATGTGCCTAAGTCCCCGTGAGCTACTCCGAGCTCTCTGCACTAAATTAATTAGTTCTTACAAGTTACAGCAACACCTCTTCAAGAATCCTCTAGTTCTTGAAGAACAAAAGAAGAGAAAAAGAAAGTGATAAGGACTAGTGTTTCCCTAGAATTTTTCCCAAGAAAATTCCACTTACAAGCCCTTGAATCCCCAATCTATACTACTCTCTCTCTAAACAACCAGCCTCTCTTGAATGATATCTATTCTAATGCCTCTCTTGTGTTTTGGGTCATTGCACTCTCACACTTGCACTTGAATTCTATTGTATGATGATTGTGTTGATGATTCTCTTTTTTTTTATGATTAAAGCTAGGTGACCCTTTATATAGTGCACCAACTTCTTTATCCAATCTTTGAGATCAATCTCAACCCTTAGGTCTCAAGAACCAAAGACTTATGGCTCTTTAAGAGTCTAAGTGAACCTGTGGGTTTTGAGCAAGTCCCATGCACTATCTCAAAGTACCAATCAACATGCTTTAGGTGTGCCTGGCGCCACGGCCCAGAACAGGCCTGGCCGTCGTGCACAATAGGGCACACAACCTCCATTCTTCATCCTTGCTGGGCGCCACAGTGTGGGGGAGGCTGAGCAGTAGCGCGGCTTGAAGGGAGGAGCTTTTGGAGCTGCTGGAGGCCGCGGCGCAGAAAACTGGGCCACGGTGCACTCGATCGACCTTAAGCTGATGAAGCTTCATGCGTCCATCCCGTTTAATCCTTGGACAAATACCAACAATCTCTACCTTTGTCTAAGCGATTAAACCTAAACCCATTGTGTAGAGAACTCAGGATCTAAACCAACTTGAGTCACCATATCAATTGACTCCAATCCTAAGAAGTCCAAGGCAATGATTGAACTTACTTAAAGGTAGAACTTTAATGCCTAAATCTATAGGATTTTTTTCCGTGGCCACCTTTTCCACATGAACACATCCTTTCGTAACATTTTTCTAAATGAAATGATATTGAACATCCATATGCTTTGTCCTCTCATGGAACACCAGATTCTTGTACAAATGCAACGCACTTTGGCTATCCGAATACACCACCACCTGCTCTGTCAGGACCTTCAACTCTTCCAACAACCCTTTGTACCACATAGCCTCCTTAATGGCTTCTGTTGTCGTTATATGCTCAGCCTCGGTTGTTGAGAGTGCAACCACCGGCTGCAACTGAGCCATCCAACTTATACAACATCTGTTGAAGTTGAAGATGTAGGAGGTAATCGATCTTCTTTTATCCTGGTCTGCTCCATAGTCCGAATCTGCATAACCCTCAACACAGATGGACTTACCTCTCTTCTCATAAACCAGCCCCACATCTGAGCTTCCCTTTAAGTACCTTAGCAACCACTTCATCCCAAGCTAATGCTTCTTTTCGGGATTACTCATAAACCTGCTGAGAACACTCATTGCATGAGCAATGTTGGGTCTAGTGCTTATCATTATAAACATGACTAATCCAATCGCACTAAATTAAGGGACCTTTTCCATTTCCTTCTTCTCCTCATCCGATCTCGAACATAGATTGCTGGAGAACTTGAAATGACCAGCAAGAGGAACCTTCACTGGTTTGCTATCTTCCATAGAAAACTTAGTATCATATTTTCTATGTAGGAAGTCTGAGAAATCTTTAATTTGTTTCTCTCCCTTTCCCTCATTATACTCATCCCAAGGATCTTATGTGCATGGCCAAGATCCTTCATCTCAAACTCTGAACTGAGTTGAGACTCTATCCTCTCCCTGCTGTTCCCAACCAACAGCATATCATCGACATAGATGAGGATGATCACCACTTCCTCCACCTTGTGCCCCTTGTAGTACAAGCACGAATCATAGTAGCTCCTCATGAAACCCAAGCTAGTTATAAAGGAATCAAATGTCTTATTCCATTTCTAAGGTGATTGCTTCAGGTCATAGAGAGATTTCTTCAATTGGCACACCAAATCTGCCTTCTTTCCTTCCTCATAGCCTTTAGGTTGCCTCATGTAGATGGTCTCATCAAGCTCTCCATATAAAAACGCTATCTTCACATCCATATGCTTGATTTCCCAATTAAATTGGACCACCATTGCTAACACTATCCTTATCGTCTTGTATTTCACAATCGGTGAGAATATTTCAGTGAAAACTATGCCTTCTCTTTATGTGAACCCCTTCGCCACCAGTCGAGCCTTATACCGGACTTCATCCCCTGGAGTGTTCCCTTCTTTGATCTTGTAAATCCATTTACAATCCACAACTCTCTGTTTTTCTGGTTTGGGCACCAATTCCTAAGAGTTGTTCTTCCTCAAAGAATCCATTTCTTCCTCCATAACTAGCTGCCACTTTGATGAATCCTTACATTTCATGGCATCCATGTAAGTTTCTGGTTCAAATCGTGCTTCTAAATAAGGAGCTGCTACATTAGCATCCACAAAACCATATCTCAATGGTGGTCTGACCACCCTCCTTTCCTAGTTCCTTGTGAGCTGATAATCATTCTGATTTGCTGCATCATCCCCTTCTAGTTCAGCCTCCACTTGAGTGTCCTAAGCTTAGTCTTCATCAATGGGCTCTACCTGGTCCAAACCCTCTTGCTTTCCTTGCTCTACTTGAACTAAATTTTTCTTGATACTATGCTCCACAAATACTGAACTGGTTTGCCCACTATCCCCTGCAGGGTTAGTTTTCTTTAAATAGGGAAATCATAATTCATTAAAAAAGGTATCCCTACTTATTATGAGTTTAGTCCATTTTGGCTCTAAGAACCACAACCTATACCCCTTAATCCCATCACCATACCTTAGAAACACACATTTTCTAGACCTCAGACTAAGTTTATCATCCTTTTCATGTGCAAATGCAGCACATCCAAAAGTTCTAAGGTTGTTCAACTCAGGGGGTTTCCCACTCCACATCTCCTCGGGAGTCTTAAGGTTTAAATCCCTAGAGGGTGATCTATTAACCAAATATGCAGCAATAGACACAGCTTCCCCCCAAAAATATTTTGGTAAACCGAACCCAATTAACATGCACCTAACCTTTTCCATAAGGGTCCTATTCATCCTCTCAGCAACTCCATTTTACTGAGGGGTTTGCACAACCGTTCTATGTCTTAGAATCCCATCTAACTCACAGAATTTATCAAAATCCTTATTAAAAAATTCTAAGCTATTATTGTTTCTTAACACCTTAACTACCCTGCTTGTTTGAGTCTCCAGCAACTTTTTCCACACCACAAAATTATTCAAAGCATTTGATTTATTTTTAAGAAAATAAACCCAAACCTTTCTAGAATAATCATCAATTAAAGATAGAAAGTAACGATTACCTCCCTGTGTTGGTGTTCTTGCTGGTCCCCAAAGACCCGCATGAATGTTGTAAAGAATGCCCTTAGACTTGTGCACTCCAGTGTTGAAGCTGACCCGATGTTACTTCCCAAGAACACAACATTCGCAGAAATCAAGTTTCTCTACCTTGTCACCACCAAGTAGACCATCCTTGCTAAGAACTTGCAGGTCCTTTTCGCTCATATGTCCCAAGCGATTGTGCCAAAGAACTGCCTTATCCATCTCAGCCATCAAGCTTGCTACTTGATCCTTGATTTCTATCTCTCTGATCATCTTATAGAGACCATCCTTTATTGCTGCTTTGATCACTATCAAAGATCCCTTTGTTACCTTGATCTTTCTTCCCTCTGCTTTGTATGTGTACCCTATAGAATCCAGCTGCCCCAATGTGATCAAATTTCTTCTCAAATCCGGAAGATACCTCAAATTTCGCAGCAGACTTGTGATCCATCAAACATCCTTAATTGGATGTCTCCTATCCCTCTCACTTGGCAAGAAGTATCATTCCCCAAGAAAATATTTCCATCATTGGTTTCCATGAAATTCTTGAACCGAAGCCTCTCCATTATTGGTATGGCTTCTTCCTCTCTAATCCCATAACTTCTTCTTGCAATCTTTCTTGAAATGACCCTCCTTATTGCAGTAGTAGCATCTCTTCCCTCCAAACTTCGGTTTGGAATGCGATCTCATATGACTCTGCCCTCTACCCTTAGATTTCTTCCAGTAGTTGCCATGGATGCTACTGCCATTCCGAGTTGCTGGCCTTCCTCTAATGAACAACCATTCTTCACTTGATGCTTCCCTCATCTTGGCTTTGATATCATGAACCCTTATAGCATTGATCACAATTTCCTTGGTTAGTGTATCTCTTCCATATTCAATAGCATTAATCAAACTTTCAAAATAATCAAGAAGAGAATTCAATAACATAACAACCAATTGTTCATCTAGGAACGTTATACTACAACTAGCCAAATCTTAAACTAGTTTATTAAACACATCAAGATTATCTTGCAACTCTTTATTAGGATCCATTTTAAAAGCAAAGATTCATTTAAGAAGATAAGTCTTATTAGGGAGAGTCTTGGTAAGAAATCACTCATCCAGTTTCTTCCAAATGACAGCTGGTCTTTCAAGACTCCGTACTCCCTTGTGACACTATCCGACATGTGCAGAAAGATGGTGCTATACGCCATCTTCTTCATCTCAATCCGCCGGACCTTTGTGATACTCGCTGGAAAAGTGTCATCTTCTCTAATAGCAAAGTCCACCTTTTGTTGCATAAGAACAACCTTGATCTTCCGCTTCCAAAGGGCAAAGTCTCCCTTTCCATCAAACTTCTCAACAGTGAAATTTGAACCCATCTTGCGAAAAAAATCCCAAGATTTATGCAGCACCCATAATTGTTTTCCAACTCCTAAATCTCAAGAACACGATCAAATCTTGATCTAGCACGGTTCTTGAATATCCCTTAAGAACCTGATCAGATCTTGATCTCTACTTCGTTCTTGAATCACCCAAGAAGTTGACCTTTGATTCTTGGAGTCTTGCTCCGATACAATCTGTTCCAGCTCCAATACCCCAAAGCTCTGATACCACTATTGGAAATCACCTCAAGATGCCCAGGTGGTGATCTTCTAAACACCAAAGTCTAGAATGACTTGTAATGAACAGAAACAAACCAATCAACGAAAGAACAGAACAATTGTTATCGAGGTTTGGCAATGTGCCTACGTCCCCGTGAGCTACTCCTAGCTCTCTACTCTAAATCAATGAGTTCTTACAAGTTACAGCAACACCTCTTCAAGAAGAGAAAAAAAAAATGATAAGGACTAATGTTTCCCTGGAATTTTCCCCAAGATAATTCCCCTTACAAGCCCTTGAATCCTCAATCTATACTACTCTCTCTCTAAACAACCATCCTCTCTTGAATGAGATCTATTCTTGTGCCTCTCTTGTGTTTTGTGTCTTTTCACTCTCACACTTGCGCTTGAATTCTCTTGTATGATGATTGTGTTGATGATTCTTTTTTTTTTATGATTGAAGCTAGGTGACCCTTTATATAGTGCACCAATTTCTTTATCCAATCTTTGAGATCAATCTCAACCCTTAGATCTTAAGAACCAAAGACCTATAGCTCTCTAAGAGTCTAAGTAAACCTGTGTGTTTTGAGCAAGTCCTACGCATTATCTCAAAGTGCTAATCAACATGCTCCAGGTGTGCCTGGCACCGCAGCCCAGAACAGGGCTGGCCACAGCGCACAATAGGGCACACAACCTCCATTCTTCATCCTTGCTGGGCCGGGAGGGAGGAGCTTTTGGAGCTGCTGGAGGCAGTGGCGCACTGGACTGACCTGAGGCTAATGAAGCTTCATGCTTCTATCCCGTTTAATCCTTGGACAAATACCTACAACATCGAAAAAGAAGAAGACACATCGAAGAGGTATAATAAGAAGAAGAAAAACATATCGAAGAAGACGAAGAAGAAAGGGCGAAGAAGAAGACAAAGAGACACATCAAAGAAGAAGAAGAATGAGACTAATCGAAGAAGAAGAGACATGGAAGGAGAAGAGAAAGACATGTTAAAGTCAAAGAAGAAGACACAACGAAGAAAAAGACTCATCGATGAAGAAGAAGAAAAAGATACCCTGAAGAATAAAACACATCTAAAAAAGAAAAAGAAGAAGAAACATCGAAGAAACAAAGACGAATTATAAGACCCATCTTAGAAGGAGAATGCACATCAAAGAAAGAAAAGACATGTCAAAGAAAATGTAGAAGATGACTCATCGAAGATGAAGACATCAAATAGCAAGAAGAGGAAAAAGAAGACATATTAAAGAAGAAGTCAAAAAAGAAGAAAAAGACTCATCAAAAAGGAAGAATAAGAATAGGAAAACACATCAAAGGAGAAGAAGAAACATCGAAGAAAAATAAGATGACACGTCAAAGAAGAAAATAAGACACATCAAAGAAGAAGAATAAGAAGAAGAAAAAGATACATTGAAGAAGTGTTGGTGTTTGTCTAAGGTTTAAAGATGATTCAGGATCAGGTCTTGGCGTTGCGGCTTGAGGTGTGCGCAACTCACCTTGCAGCAACTCCAGAATGTGTGCACACCAGTGTGTGCCACAGCTCAACTCTTCCAAGGTGTGACGGCCAGCAAAGGAGATGACCTAGAGGAGGTGTGTGCTGTGGCTCAACCTCCCCCAGGCCACAACACCCAAAATGGATGTAATTGTGGAGATGTTCAGCCCTCTTCAGGCTACGACATGCCCTGTTCTAGGCCGCGGCCTGAAGGCACACTGATGCACATTGGTTCAGCCTTTTGAGAGGTGCATGGATGCATGAACAAAATGCATAAGATCACTAAGGATTGATAAAAGGCTATGATTAAATAGTCCTCAAGATCTAAGGGTGGAGATTGACATTAAAGATTGGCTCAAGAAGTGGTGCACTATATAAAGGGTCACCTAGCTTCAATCTCAAAAACAATTGTGAGACAAGATATACAAGTGATCATCATATAAGAGAATTCAAGTGCAAGTGTGAGATTGCAAAGACACAAAACATAGGAGAGGCACTAGAATAGATCTCCAAAGAGAGGCTGGTTATAAATAGAGAGTAGTATAGATTGTGGGTGGAGGGTTTTGTAATAGTTCTTATCACTTTCTTTCTTCTCTTCTTTGGTTCTTAAAGAACTAGAGGTTTCTTGAAGTGGGTTTCTGTAATCTATAAGAACTCATTGATTTAGTGCAGAGAGTTCAGAGGAACTCACGTGGATGTCGGCTATTGCTGAACCTTGATTACAATTGCTGTGTTCTTTCTTTTCTTTGATTTATGTTTCTGTTTCCGATTCATTACAAGTCACTCTAGACTTGGGTGTTTGGAAGATCACAACTTGGACATCAAGAAGATGATTTCCCAATAGTGGTATCCGAGCTAGAGGAGATACCACAATAGTGGTACTAGAGCCAAAGGAGCTTTGGAGAGTGGGTATCGGAGCTGAAATAGAAGGTAGCAGAGCAAGACTCCAAGAATCAAAGGCCAATTTTTTGGGTGATTCAAGAACGGTGCTAGGATCAAGATCTGATTGTGTTCTTGAGGGTGATGCAAGAATGGTATTGAGATCTATCTTTGATCGAGTTCTTGTGATTTAGAAGTTTGGGAAAGCAATTATGTATGCTGCATAAATCTGGGATTTTCTCCGCAAGATGGCTTCAAATTTCTGTGTTGAGAAGTTTGATGGAAAGGGAGACTTTTCCCTTTGGAAATGGAAGATCAAGGCTGTTCTTATGCAATAGAAAGTGGACTTGGCGATTGGAGAAGATGACGTTTTTCCAATAAGTATCACGGAATTCCAACGGATTGAGATGTAGAAGATGGCATACAACACCATTTTCTTGCACATGTCGGATAGTGTCACAAGGAAATACGGAGACTCGAAAGATCCTGCTGTCATATGGAAGAAATTAGATGAGTTGTTTCTTACCAAAACTCTCCCTAATAAGATTTATCTTCTTATAAGAATCTTTGCTTTTAAAATGGATCCTAGTAAAGAGTTGCAAGATAATCTCGATATGTTTAATAAGCTAGTTCAAGATTTGAATAGTTGTAGCATAACATTCCCGGATGAACAATTGGCTGTTATTTTGTTGAATTCTCTTCCTAATTATTTTGACAATTTGATTAATGCTATTGAATATGGAAGAGATACTTTAACCAAGTTGATTGTGATCAATGCCTTAAGGGCTCATGATTTCAAAGCCAAGATGAGGGAAGCATCAAGTGGAGAAGGGTTGTTCGTTAGAGGAAAGCCAGCAACATGGAATGGCAGTAGCATTCATGGCAACTACCGGGAGAAATTAAGAGGTAGAGGGCAGAGCCATGGGAGATCTCATTCCAAACTGAGATTTGGAGGAAAGAGATGCTTCTACTACAACAAGGAGGGACATTTCAGGAAAGATTGCAAGAAAAGATGTGGGATGAGAGAGGAAGAAGCCATACCAACAATGGAGAGGCTTCGGTTGCCAAAGGAGAACAGCAAGATGATGTTCTTGTTGTGTTGTCAAATATGAGCAGGAGGCAAGGCAAGGAGAAATAGATTCTGGATTCCGAGTGCACTTATCAGATGTGCACTCACAAGGATTGGTTCAAGAATTTCCAGGAAACCAATGATGAAAAGGTTTTCTTATGGAATGACACTTCTTGCCAAGTTAGGGGGACAGAAGACATCCAGTTGAGGATGTTTAATGGAGTCACAAGGCTGTTACTGAATGTGAGGTATCTCTTGGATTTGAAGAGGAATTTGATCTCATTGGGACAGCTGGATTCCATGGGGTATACATACAAAGCAGAGGGAGGGAAGATCAAGGTAACCAAGGGATCTTCGGTAGTGATCAAAGAAGCAATAAAAGATGAACTCTATGAGATGATCGAAGAGACCAAAATCAAGGATCAAACAACAAGCTTGATGGCTGAGATGGATAAGGCAGCCCTTTGGCACACTTGCTTGGGACATATGAGTGAAAAGGGCCTGCAAGTTCCCAGCAAGAATGGTTTACTTGGTGGTGACAAAGTAGAAAAATTCGATTTCTGCAAGTGTTGCATTCTTAGGAAGCAACACCGGGTCAGCTTCAACAACGGAGTGCACAAGTCTAAGAGGATTCTTGACTACATTCATTCGGACCTTTGGGGACCAGCAAGAACTCTGCCTTCTATTGATGATTACTCAAGAAAGGTTTGGTTTATTTGCTTAAAAATAAATCAGATGCTTTAAATAAATTTGTGGTGTGGAAAAAGTTGCTAGAGATTCAAACGGATAGGGTAGTTATGGCTTTACGAACCGATAATGGCTTAGAATTTTGCAATAAGGATTTTGACAAATTCTGTGAGTTCAGTGACATTCTAAGACATAGAACGGTTGTAAAAACACCTCAGCAAAATGGAGTTGCTGAGAGGATGAATAGGACCCTTATGGAAAAGGTTAGGTGCATGTTAATTGGGTCCAGTTTACCAAAACATTTTTGGGGGGAAGCTGTGTCTACTGCTGTATACTTGGTTAATAGGTCACCCTCTAAAGCTTTAGAGCTCAAGACTCCCATGGAGATGTGGAGTGGGAAACCCCCTGAGTTGAGAAACTTTAGGACTCTTGGGTGTGCTCCATTTGCACATCAAAAGGATGATAAACTTAACCCCAGGTCTAGAAAATGTGTGTTTCTAGGGTATGGTGATGGGGTTAAGGAGTATAGGTTGTGGTCCTTAGAACCAAAAGGAATGAAACTCATAATAAGCAACGATGCTATTTTTAATGAATTGTTATTTCCCTACTTGGAGAAAACTAACCCTGCAGGGGCTATTGAGCAAACCAGTACGAAATTTGTGGAGCATCGTATCAAGGAGAATTCAATTTAGGTAGAGCAAGGAAGGAAAGAGGGTTCAAACCAGGTAGAGCCCATTAATGAAGGCCAAGCTCAGGGCACTCAAGAGGAGGCTAAACTAGAAGGGGTTGGTACAGCAAGTTAGAATGACTACCAGCTCACAAGGGACCGGGGAGGGAGGCTGGTCAGACTACATTTGAGATATGGGTTTACGGATGCTAATGTAGTAGCTCCTTGGATAGAAGGAGGGATGGTTGAACTAGAAACTTACATGGAAGCCATGGAATGTAAGGAGTCATCAAAGTGGCAGCTAGCTATTCTTTGAGGAAGAACAACTCTTGGGAATTGGTACCCAAACCAGAAAAACAGAGAGTTGTGGATTGTAAGTGCATCTACAAGATGAAAGAAGGGAATCCTCTAGGGGATGAAGTTCGGTATAAAGCTAGGTTGGTGGCGAAGGGGTTCACACAAAGGGAAGGCATAGATTTCACCGAAATATTCTCACCAGTTGTAAAGTACAAGACGATACGGATAGTATTCGATATGGTGGTCCAATTTGATTGGGAGATTGAGCAAATGGAGATCTCATTCCAAACTAAGATTTGGAGGAAAGAGATGCTTCTACTGGAACAAGGAGGGACATTTCAGGAAAGATTGCAAGAAGAAGATGTGGGATGAGAGAGGAAGAAGCCATACCAACAATGGAGAGGCTTCGGTTGCCAAAGGAGAACAGCAAGATGATGTTCTTGTTGTGTTGTCAAATATGAGCAGGAGGCAAGGCAAGGAGAAATGGATTCTGGATTTCGAGTGCACTTATCAGATGTGCCCTCACAAGGATTGGTTCAAGAATTTCTAGTAAACCAATGATGGAAAGGTTTTCTTATGGAATGACACTTCTTGCCAAGTTAGGGGGACAGGAGACATCCAGTTGAGGATATTTGATGGAGTCACAAGGCTGCTACTGAATGTGAGGTATCTCTTGGATTTGAAGAGGAATTTGATCTCATTGGGACAGCTGGATTCCATGGGGTATACATACAAAGCAGAGGGAGGGAAGATCAAGGTAACCAAGGGATCTTCGGTAGTGATCAAAGAAGCAATAAAAGATGAACTCTATGAGATGATCGAAGAGACCAAAATCAAGGATCAAACAACAAGCTTGATGGATGAGATGGACAAGGCAGCCCTTTGGCACACTTGCTTGGGACATATGAGTGAAAAGGGCCTGCAAGTTCCCAGCAAGAATGGTTTACTTGGTGGTGACAAAGTAGAAAAATTCGATTTCTGCAAGTGTTGCATTCTTAGGAAGCAACACCAGGTCAGCTTCAACATCGGAGTGCACAAGTCTAAGAGGATTCTTGACTCCATTCATTCGGACCTTTGGGGACCAGCAAGAACTCTGCCTTTTATTGATGATTACTCAAGAAAGGTTTGGGTTTATTTGCTTAAAAATAAATCAGATGCTTTGAATAAATTTGTGGTGTGGAAAAAGTTGCTAGAGATTCAAACGGATAGGGTAGTTATGGCTTTACGAACCGATAATGGCTTAGAATTTTGCAATAAGGATTTTGACAAATTCTGTGTGTTAAATGACATTCTAAGACATAGAACGGTTGTAAAAACACCTCAGAAAAATGGAGTTGCTGAGAGGATGAATAGGACCCTTATGGAAAAGGTTAGGTGCATGTTAATTGGGTCCAGTTTACCAAAACATTTTTGGGGGGAAGCTGTGTCTACTGCTGTATACTTGGTTAATAGGTCACCCTATAAAGCTTTAGAGCTCAAGACTCCCATGGAGATGTGGAGTGGGAAACCCCCTGAGTTGAGCAACCTTAAGACTCTTGGGTGTGCTCCATTTGCACATCAAAAGGATGATAAACTTAACCCCAGGTCTAGAAAATGTGTGTTTCTAGGGTATGGTGATGGGGTTAAGGAGTATAGGTTGTGGTCCTTAGAACCAAAAGGAATGAAACTCATAATAAGTAACGATGCTATTTTTAATGAATTGTTATTTCCTTACTTGGAGAAAACTAACCCTGTAGGGGCTATTGAGCAAACCAGTACGAAATTTGTGGAGCATCGTATCAAGGAGAATTCAATTCAAGTAGAGCAAGGAAGGAAAGAGAGTTCGGACCAGGTAGAGCCCATTAATGAAGGCCAAGCTCAGGGCACTCAAGAGGAGGCTAAACTAGAATGGGTTGATACAGCAAGTTAGAATGACTACCAGCTCACAAGGGACCGGAGAGGGAGGCTGGTCAGACTACATTTGAGATATGGGTTTACGGATGCTAATGTAGTAGCTCCTTGGATAGAAGGGGGGATGGTTGAAATAGAAACTTACATGGAAGCCATGGAATGTAAGGAGTCATCAAAGTGGCAGCTAGCTATTCTTTGAGGAAGAACAACTCTTGGGAATTGGTGCCCAAACCAGAAAAACAGAGAGTTGTGGATTGTAAGTGCATCTACTAGATCAAAGAAGGGAATCCTCTAGGGGATGAAGTTCGGTATAAAGCTAGGTTGGTGGCGAAGGGGTTCACACAAAGAGAAGGCATAGATTTCACCGAAATATTCTCACCAGTTGTAAAGTACAAGACGATACGGATAGTATTCGATATGGTGGTCCAATTTGATTGGGAGATTGAGCAAATGGAGATCTCATTCCAAACTGAGATTTGGAGGAAAGAGATGCTTCTACTGGAACAAGGAGGGACATTTCAGGAAAGATTGTAAGAAGAAGATGTGGGATGAGAGAGGAAGAAGCCATACCAACAATGGAGAGGCTTCGGTTGCCAAAGGAGAACAGCAAGATGATGTTCTTGTTGTGTTGTCAAATATGAGCAGGAGGCAAGGCAAGGAGAAATGGATTATGGATTTCGAGTGCACTTATCAGATGTGCGCTCACAAGGATTGGTTCAAGAAATTCTAGGAAACCAATGATGGAAAGGTTTTCTTATGGAATGACACTTCTTGCCAAGTTAGGGGGACAGGAGACATCCAGTTGAGGATGTTTGATGGAGTCACAAGGTTGCTACTGAATGTGAGGTATCTCTTGGATTTGAAGAGGAATTTGATCTCATTGGGATAGCTGGATTCCATGGGGTATAGATACAAAGCAGAGGGAGGGAAGATCAAGGTAACCAAGGGATCTTCGGTAGTGATCAAAGAAGCAATAAAAGATGAACTCTATGAGATGATCGAAGAGACCAAAATCAAGGATCAAACATCAAGTTTGATGGCTGAGATGGACAAGGCAGCCCTTTGGCACACTTGCTTGGGACATATGAGTGAAAAGGGCCTGCAAGTTCCCAGCAAGAATGGTTTACTTGGTGGTGACAAAGTAGAAAAATTCGATTTCTGCAAGTGTTGCATTCTTAGGAAGCAACACCAGGTCAGCTTCAACACCGGAGTGCACAAGTCTAAGAGGATTCTTGACTCCATTCATTCGGATCTTTGGGGACCAGCAAGAACTCTGCCTTTTATTGATGATTACTCAAGAAAGGTTTGGGTTTATTTGCTTAAAAATAAATCAGATGCTTTGAATAAATTTGTGGTGTGGAAAAAGTTGCTAGAGATTCAAACGGATAGGGTAGTTATGGCTTTACAAACCGATAATGGCTTAGAATTTTGCAATAAGGATTTTGACAAATTCTGTGTGTTAAATGACATTCTAAGACATAGAACGGTTGTAAAAACACCTCAGCAAAATGGAGTTGCTGAGAGGATGAATAGGACCCTTATGGAAAAGGTTAGGTGCATGTTAATTGGGTCCAGTTTACCAAAACATTTTTGGGGGGAAGCTGTGTCTACTGCTGTATACTTGGTTAATAGGTCACCCTATAAAGCTTTAGAGCTCAAGACTCCCATGGAGATGTGGAGTGGGAAACCCCCTGAGTTGAGCAACCTTAGGACTCTTGGGTGTGCTCCATTTGCACATCAAAAGGATGATAAACTTAACCCCAGGTCTAGAAAATGTGTGTTTCTAGGGTATGGTGATGGGGTTAAGGAGTATAGGTTGTGGTCCTTAGAACCAAAAGGAATGAAACTCATAATAAGCAACGATGCTATTTTTAATGAATTGTTATTTCCTTATTTGGAGAAAACTAACCCTGCAGGGGCTATTGAGCAAACCAGTACGAAATTTGTGGAGCATCGTATCAAGGAGAATTCAATTCAGGTAGAGCAAGGAAGGAAAGAGGGTTCAGACCAGGTAGAGCCCATTAAATACAGGCCAAGCTCAGGGCACTCAAGAGGAGGCTAAACTAGAATGGGTTGATACAGCAAGTTAGAATGACTACCAGCTCACAAGGGACCGGGGAGGGAGGCTGGTCAGACTACATTTGAGATATGGGTTTACGGATGCTAATGTAGCAGCTCCTTGGATAGAAGGAGGGATGGTTGAACTAGAAACTTACATGGAAGCCATAGAATGTAAGGAGTCATCAAAGTGGCAGCTAGCTATTCTTTGAGGAAGAACAACTCCTGGGAATTGGTGCCCAAAACAGAAAAACAGAGAGTTGTGGATTGTAAGTGCATCTACAAGATGAAAGAAGGGAATCCTCTAGGGGATGAAGTCCGGTATAAAGCTAGGTTGGTGGCGAAGGGGTTCACAAAAAGAGAAGGTATAGATTTCACCGAAATATTATCACCAGTTGTAAAGTAAAAGACGATACGGATAGTATTCGATATGGTGGTCCAATTTGATTGGGAGATTGAGCAAATGGATGTGAAGAAAGCATTCTTGCATGGAGAGCTTGATGAGACCATCTACATGAGGCAACTCGAAGGCTATGAGGAAGGAAGACAGGGAGAGTTGGTGTGCCGATTGAAGAAATCTCTCTATGGCCTGAAGCAATCACCTTGGCAATGGAATAAGAGGTTTGATTCTTTTGTAACTAGATTGGGTTTTATGAGGAACTGTTATGATTTGTGCTTGTACTATAAGGGGCACAAGGTGGAGGAAGTGGTGATCATCATCATCTATGTTGATGATATGCTGCTGGTTAGGAGCAGCATGGAGAGGATAGAAGAATTAAAGTCTCAACTCAGTTAGGAGTTTGAGATGAAGGATCTTGGCCATACACAGAAGATCCTTGGGATGAGCATAATCCTGGAAAGGGAGACAAACAGATCGAAGATTTCTCAGACTTCCTACATAGAGAAGATGATATCTAAGTTCTCTAAGGAAGATAGCAAACCAATGAAGGTTCCCCTTACTGGTAATTTCAAGTTCTCCAACGATCAAAGTCCGAGATCGGAGGCGGAGAAGAAGGAAATGGAAAAGGTCCCTTCCTCTAGTGCGATTGGTTCAGTTATGTTCACCATGGTAAGTGCTAGACCTGATATTGCTCATGCAATAAGTGTTCTCAGCAGGTTTATGAGTAATCCCGAAAAGGAGCATTGGCTTGGGATGAAGTGGTTGCTGAGGTACTTGAAGGGAAGCCCAAATGTGGGGCTGATTTATGACAAGAGGGGTAAGTCCATCTGTCTTGAGGGTTATGTGGATTCAGATTATGGAGCAGACCGGGATAAAAGAAGATCGATTACCTCCTACTTCTTTAGCTTAAACGGATGTTGTGTAAGTTGGAAGGCTTAGTTGCAGCCTGTGGTAGCACTCTCAACAACCAAGGCTGAGTACATAGCGGCAACGGAAGCCATTAAGGAGGCTATGTGGTGCAAAGGGTTGTTGGAAGAGTTGAAGGTCCTGAAAGAGCAGGTGGTGGAGTATTCGGGTAGTCAAAGTGCGTTGCACTTGTGTAAGAATCTAGTGTTCCATGAGAGGACAAAGCACACGGATGTTCGGTATCATTTCATTTGGGAAAATGTTACGGAAGGATGCATTCATGTGGACAAGATAGCCATAGAGGAAAATCTTGAAGATTTAGGCTCCAAGGTTTTACCTCTAAGTAAGTTCAATCGTCGCCTTGGACTACTTAGGATTGGAGTCAGTTGATATGATGACTCAAGATGAGTTTGGATCCTAATTTCTCTGCACAATGGGTTTGGATTTAAATGCTTAGACAAAGGTAGAGATTGTTGGTGTTTGTCTAAGTTTTAAACAAGGTTTGAAGATGGTTCAGCATCAGGTCTTGGCGCCGTGGCTTGAGGTGTGTACGCCTCACCTTGCAGCAACTCCAAAAAGTGTGCACACCAGTGTGCACCGCGGCTCAGCTCTTCAAAGGTGTGGTGCCCAGGAAAGGAGAAGACCTGGAGGAGGTGTGCGCCGCAGCGTCCAGAATGGATGTAATTATGGAGATGTTCAGCCCTCTTCAGGCCGCGGCCTAAAGGCATATTGATGCACATTGGTTCAGCCTTTTGAGAGGTGTGTGGATGCATGAACAAAACGCACAGGATCACTAAGGATTGATGAAGGGCTATGAATGAATGGTCCTCAAGATCTAAGGTGGAGATTGACTTCAAAGATTGGCTCAAGAAGTGGTGCACTATATAAAGGGTCACCTAGCTTCAATCTCGAAAACAATTGTGAGACAAGACATACAAGTGATCATCATACAAGTGAATTCAAGTGCAAGTGTGAGAGTGCAAAGACACAAAACACAGGAGAAGCACTAGAATAGATCTCAAAAGAGAGGCTGGTTGTAAAGAGAGGGTAGTATAGATTGTGGGTAGAGGGCTTTGTAATAGTTCTTATCACTTTCTTTCTTCTCTTCTTTGGTTCTTCAAGAACTAGAGGTTTCTTAAAGGGGGTTGCTGTAATCTATAAGAACTCATTGATTTAGTGCAGAGAGTTCAGAGGAACTCACGGGGACATAGGCTATTGCCAAACCTCAATAACAATTGCTATGTTATTTCTTTTCTTTGATTTCTATTTCTGTTTTCGATTCATTACAAGTCACTCTAGACTTGGGTGTTTGGAAGATCACCACCTGGGCATCAAGAAGGTGATTTCCCAACAAGAAGAATAAGAAAAAGACATGTCGAAGAAGAAGTCACATAAAAAAAGTCAAAATAACATGAAAGAATGACACATCGATGAAGAAGAAGAAAAAACACCTTTAAAAAGAAGACACATCAAGGAAGAAGAAGAAGAAGAAGAAGAAGAAGACACATTGAATAAACAATAAAGAAGAAGAAAAAGAACACATGTAGAATAAAAAGATGTATAAAACACATCAAACAAGAGGACAAACAAGGCACATCGAATAAGCAAACACATTGAAGACACAAAGAAGAAGAACTCACATCGAATAAGAATAAGAGGACACATCGAAGAAGATGATGAACAAGACACATCAAAGAAGGAGAAGATACATTGAAGAAGAAGAATAAGTGGCAGAAGACACATCGAAGAAGAACAAGAAGTAGCAGAAGACATATCAAAGAAGTAGCGAAAGACACATCAAAGAAAAAGAAAAAAGATGTATCGAAGAAGAAGAATAAAGAAGAAGAAGACACATAAAAGATTACTAATAAGAAGAAAAAGATCGAAGAAGACACATCGAAAAAAGAAGAAGAATAAGAAGACATATTGAGGACAAAAGGAAGAATAAGACACATCGAAGGCACAATAAGAATAAGACATATGAAAGAAGAAGAGGAACAAACATCCAAGAAGGGGAAGAAGAAGACACATCGTGGAAAGAGAAGAAGAAGACACATCGAGGAAACATAAAAGAAGAAGAAGAACACACATCTAAGAAAAAGAAAAAGAAAAAGATACATTGAAAAAGAAGACGAAGAAGACAGATCGAATAACGATACGGAGACACGTTGAAAAAGAAGAAGGAGACATCGATAAATAAGAGGGAGACACATCGATAAAGAAGAAGAAGAAGAAGAAAGTACATCAAAGAACAAGTTAAATCGAAATGAAAAAGAAGATGGCACTTTACCGAAGAAAAAAACACATCGAAGAAACAAAAAAGAAGAAGAAAAAGAAGAAGATGCATCGAATAAGAAGACAGAATGAAGAAAAACAAGAAGAAGAAGGCACATCAAATAAGAAGAATACTTATCGAAGAAGAAGTAGAAGACACATCGAAGAAAAAGAAAAAGTTGCAGAAGACACATTCAAAAAGAAGTAGACACTTTGAAGAAGAATAGGAAGAAGAAGGTCGAAGAAAAAGATCAAAGAAGTCGAAAAAGAAGAAGAAAAAGAAAAAGATGAAGAAGAAGACACATCGAAAAAGTAACATTGAAGAAGAAGAAAAAGAATAAGAAAACTCATCGATGAAGAAGTAAAAGACACATCGATGACACAAACAAAAAGAAGAGAAAGACATATCAAAGAAGAAGAGGACAAATCGAAGAAGAATAAGAAGACACATTGAAGAAAAAGAAGAAGAAGAAGAAGATTTAAATACATGGAAGAAGATGACACATCAAAAAAAGAGAAGATACATCAAAGTCGAATAAAGAGAAAAAGAAGACGGATTGAAGAAGAAGAAGACATGCCAAAGAAGACACATCGAGAAAGAAGATGTTGTAAATCATCTTGAGAATCCCATGTGGTGACCTTCAAACACCCAAGTCCAGAATAACTTGTAATAAAATAGGAATCAAACAATCAAATAAAGAACACAAGAAATTGTTATCGAGGTTCGACAAATGCTTACATCCCCGTGAGCTCCTTCGAGCTCTCTGCACTAAATCAATGAGTTCTTACAATTACAGTAGCACCTCCTCGAGAACCCTCTTGTTCTTGATACATGAAAGAAGAGAAAAGAAAGAGATAAGAACTAAGTGTTTCACTGGAATTTTCCCCAAGAAAATTCCAATTACAAAGCCCCTGAACCCCACTTCTTGAATACTCTCTCTCACTTGTAACACCTCTGAAGATTTGAGAGTCTTTCTCTCTCAATACCAGCCACTCTTGGAATAAGACTTCTTCTTGTGCCTCTCTTGTGTTTTGTGTCTTTGAACTCTCACACTTGCACTTATGTTACTTGTTCTTATGATTGTTGTTGATGACCCTTTATATAGAGCAACAACTTCTTAAACCAATCTTGAAGTCAATCTCAACCCTTAGATCTTGAGGACCAAACAATCATGGCCCTCCAAGAAGTCTAAGTAATCCTGTACATTTTAACCAAGTCCCACGCATCAGGAGAAGAGTGTTGATCAGAGGAATCAGGTGTGCCTGGCGTCGCGGCCTAGAACAGGGCAGGTCGAGACGCACACAGGGCATAAACTCCTTTAGCTGCTGGGCACCGCGACACACAAGGCCTGGGCCACGGCGCACAGCCCTGTGCCACCTTGTGCCACGGCACACACCATCCTGTGCCATAATGCACAACACCCTGTGTCACGGCGTACACCTGGTGCAGTATCATCCTCCCTTGCTATAGGCCACGACGCACACACCTTGTGCTGCGGCTCAAAAGACTGCTAAAGCTTCATCTTCAACCTGTTTAATTCTTAGACAAATTCCAACAATCTCTACCTTTGTCTAAGCAATTAAACCCGAACTCATTGTGTAGAGAACTCAGGATCCAAAATTAGCATGAGTCATCATATCATTCGACTCCAATCCTAAGAAGTCCAAGGCTGTGATTGAACTTACTTAGAGGTAGAACTTTGGTGCCTAAATCTGCAGGATTTTATTCCGTGCCTACCTTGTCCACATGAGTGCATCCTTCTGTAACATTTTCCCAAATGAAATGATACCGAACATCCATCTACTTTGTCCTCTCATGGAACACTGGATTCTTGCACAAATGCAACGCATTTTGGCTATCCGAATACACCACCACCTGCTCTTCTAGGACCTTCAACTCTTCCAATAGCCCTTTGCACCATATAGCCTCCTTAGTGGCTTCCGTTGCTGCTATGCACTCAGCCTCGGTTGTTAAAAGTGCTACCACCAGTTGCAACTGAGCCTTCCAACTTATACAACATCCGTTTAAGTTGAAGAAGTAGGAGGTAATTGATCTTCTTTTATCCCGGTCTACTCCATAGTCAAAATCAGCATAACCCTCTAGACAGATGGACTTACTCCTGTTCTCGTAAACAAGCCCCACATCCAGGCTTCCCTTCAAGTACCTCAGCAACCAGTTCGTCCCAATCTAATGCTCCTTTTTGGGATTACTCATAAACATACTAAGAACACTAATTACATGAGAAATATCGGGTCAAGTACTTACTATGGTGAACATAACTGATCCAACCGCACTAGAGTAAGGGATCTTTTCCATTTCCTTCCTCTCCTCATCCGATCTAGGACATTATTCGCTGGAGAACTTGAAATGACCAGCAAGGGGAATCTTCACTGGTTTACTATCTTCTATAGAAAACTTATATATCATATTTTCTATGTAAGAAAACTAAGAAACCTTCAATCTGTTTCTCTTCTTTTCTCGGATTATACTCATCCCAAGGATATTTTGTGCATGGCCAAGATCCTTCATCTCAAACTTCGAACTGAGTTGAGACTTCAACTTTTCTATCCTCTCCCTATTGTTCCTAACCAACAGCATATCATCAATATAGATGAGGATAATCACCATTTCCTCCACCTTATGACCTTTGTAGTACAAGCACGAATCATAGTAGCTCCTCATGAAAGCCAAGCTAGTTACAAAGGAATCAGACCTCTTATTCCATTGCCGAGGTCATTGCTTCAGGCCATAGAGAGATTTCTTCAAATGGTACACCAAATCTCCCTGCCTTCCTTCTTCATAGCCTTCGGGTTGCCTCATGTAGATGGTCTCATCAAGCTCTCCATTTAAGAATGCTGTCTTCACATCAATTTGCTTGATCTCCTAATTAAATTGGACCACCATAGCTAACACTATCCTTATTGTCTTGTATTTCATAACTGGTGAGAATATTTCGGTGAAATCTATGCCTTCTCTTTGTGTGAACCTCTTTGCCACCAGCTTAGCCTTGTATCGGACTTTATCCCCTAGAGTGTTCCCTTCTTTGATCTTGTAAATCCACCTATAATCCACAACTCTCTGTTTTTTGGTTTCAACACCAATTCCAAAGAGTTGTTCTTCCTCAAAGAATGCATTTCTTCCTCCATAACTAGCTTCCATCTTGACGAATCCTTACATCCCATGGCATCAATGTAAGTTTCTGGTTCGCTCCCTCCTTCTGAAATCGGAGCTGCTACATTAGCATCCACAAAACCATATCTCAAAGGTGGTTTGACCAGCCTCCTTTCCCTATCCCTTGTGAGCTGATAATCATTCTGATTTACTGCATTATCCCCTTCTAGTTTAGCCTCCTCTTCATCAATGGGCTCTACCTGGTCCGAACCCCCTTGCCTTCCTTGCTCTACCTAAACTGAATTTTCCTTGATGATATGCTCCACATAAACCAAGCTGGTTTGCCAATATCCCCTGGAGGGTTAGTTTTCTCAAAATAGGGAAATAAATGCTCATTAAAAATGACATCCCTACTTATTATAAGTTTAGTTCCTTTTAGCTCTAAGGACCATAACCTATACCCCTTAACCCCTTCACCATATCCTAGAAACACACATTTTCTAGACCTTAGGCTAAGTTTATCATCCTTTTGCTGTGCAAACGCAGCACATCCAAAAGTCCTAAGGTTACTTAACTCAGGGGGTTTACCACTCCACATCTCCTCGAGAGTCTTGAGATCCAAAGCTCTAGAGGGTGATCTATTAACCAAATACATAGTAGTAGACACAACTTCCCCCCAAAAACATTTGGGTAATCCGGAACTCCATTTAACATGCACTTAACCTTTTCCATAAAGCTCCTATTCTTCCTCTCAGCAACTCCATTTTGCTGAGGGGTTCTCACAACCGTTCTATGTCTTAAAATCCCATTTAACTCACAAAATTTATCAAAATCCTTATTAAAAAATTCTAAGCTATTATCGGTTCTTAAAACCATAACTACCCTACTCATTTGAGTTTCCAACAACTTTTTCCACACCACAAACTTATTCAAATCATCTTATTTATTTTTAAGCAAATAAACCCAAACCTTTCTTGAATAATCATCAATTAAAGAAAGAAAGTAAAGATTACCTCCTTGTGTTGGTGTTCTTACTGGTCCCCAAAGATCCAAATGAATGTAGTCAAGCATGCCCTTAGACTTGTGCACTCCGGTGTTGAAGCTAACCCGATTTTGCTTCCCAAGAACGCAACACTCGCAGAAATCAAGTTTCTCTACCTTGTCACCATCAAGTAAAGTAAACCATTCTTGCTGAGAACTTGCAGGTCCTATTCGCTCATGTGTCCCAAGCGATTGTGCCAAAGAGCTGCCTTATCCATCTCAGCCATCAAGCTTGCTGCTTGATCCTTGATGTTCGTGTCTTCGATCATCTCATAGAGACCATCTTTCATTGCTGCTTTGATCACTATCAAAGATCCCTTGGTTACCTTGATCTTTCCTCCCTCTGCTTTGTATATGTACCCCATGGAATCTAGCTGCCCTAATGAGACCAAATTTTTTCTCAAATCTGAAAGATATCTCACATTCCTCAGCAGCCTTGTAATTTCATCAAACATCCTCAATTGGATGTCTCCTATCCCCCTTCACTTGACAAGAAGTATCGTTCCCCAAGAGAACCTTTCCATCATTGGTTTCCTTGAAATTCTTGAACCAATCCTGATGAGAGCACATGTGATAAGTGCACCCGAAATCCAAGATCCATTTCTCGCTACCTTGTCTCCTGCTCACATTTGAGCACACAATAAGAACATCATCATCTTGCTGTTCTCCCTTGGCAACCGAAGCCTCTCCATTGTTTGTATGGCTTTTTCTCTTCTCATCTCTCATCATCTTCTTGCAATCTTTCTTGAAATGACCCTCCTTATGGCAGTAGTAGCATCTTTTTCCTCCAAATCTCGATTTAGAGTGCACTCTCCCATGGCTTTGTCCTCTACCTTGTGGTTTGTCCCGGTAGTAGCCATGTATGTTGCTGCCACACGAGGTTGCAGGCCTTCCTCTAACGAATAGCCCTTCACCACTTGATCCTTCCCTAATCTTGGTTTTGAAATCATGAGCCCTTATAGCATTGATCACAATTTCCTTAGTTAGTGTATCTCTTCCATATTCAATAGTATTAATCAAGCTTTCAAAACAATCAGGAACAGAATTCAACAATATAACAACCAATTGTTTATCCGGGAATGTTATACTACAACTAGTCAAATCTTGAACTAGTTTATTAACACATCAAGATTATCTTGTAACTCTTTATTAGGATCCATTTTAAAAGCAAAGATACGTTTCAGAAGATAAATTTTATTAGGGAAAGTCTTGGTAAGAAATAACTCATCTAGTTTCTTCCAAATGACAATTGGATCTTCCGAGTCTCCGCACTCCCTTGTGACACTATCCGACATGTGCAGAAAGATGGTGCTATACGCAATCTTCTTTATCTCACTCCGCTGGAGCTCCGTGATACTTCTGGAAAATCATCATCTTCTCCAATAGCTAAGTCCACCTTTTGTTTCCTAAGAACCACCTTGATTTTCCGCTTCCAAAGGGCAAAGTCTATTTTTCCATCAAACTTCTCAACAATGAAGTTTGAACCCATCTTGTGGAAAAAATCCCAGATTTAAGCAGCACCCACAATTGCTTTCCAACTTCTAATCTCAAGAACACGATCAAATCTTGATCACAACACTGTTCTTGAATCCCTCAAGAACCCGATCAGATCTTGATCCCAGCACTGTTCTTGAATCACCCAAGAAGTTTCCTTTGATTCTTGGAGTCTTACTTTGATACCACTATTGGAAATCACCTCAAGAATTCCAGGTGGTGACCTTCAAACACCCAAGTCCAGAATGACTTGTAAAAATATAGGAATCAAACAATTAAAGAAAGAACACAAGCAATTGTTATCGAGGTTTGGAAAATGTCTACATCCCCGTGAGCTCTTTCGAGCTCTCTGCACAAAATCAATGAGTTCTTACAATTATAGCAACACCTTCTCAAGAACCCTCTTGTTCTTAATACATGAAAGAAGATAAAATAAAGAGATAAGAACTAAGTATTCCCTGGAATTTTCCACAAGAAAATTCCAATTACAAAGCCCTTGAACCCCACTTCTTAAATACTCTCTCACACTTGTAACACCTCTGAAGATTTGAGAGTCTTTCTCTCTCAATACTAGCCACTCTTAGAATAAGACTTCTTCTTGTGCCTCTCTTATGTTTTGTGTCTTTGCACTCTCACACTTGCACTTGTGTTACTTGTTCTTATGATTGTTGTTGATGACCCTTTATATAAAGCAACGACTTCTTGAACCAATCTTGAAGTCAATCTCAACTCTTAGATCTAAAGGACCAAACAATCATGGCTCTCCAAGAAGTCTAAGTAATCATGTGCAGTTTAATTAAGTCCCACGCATCAGGAGAAGAGTGTTGATCAGAGGAATCAGGCGTGCTTGGCGCCACGGCCCAGAACAGGGCAGGCCAAACTGCACACAGGGTATAAACTCCTCCAGAAGCTGGGTGCCGCGCTGCACAGCCCTATGCCACCTTGTGCCGTGACGCACACCACCCTGTGCCATGGCACCCACCTCGTGGAGGATCATCCTCCCTTGCTGTAGGCCTATGCACTGCGGCTTAGAAGACTGCTGAAGCTTCATCTTCAACTCGTTTAATTCTTAGACAAATTCTAATAGAAAAAGACACATCGAAGAATGAGAAGAAGACATATCAAAGAAGAAGAAGAAGAAGACACATTAAAGAAGATAAAGAACACATATCCAAGAAAAATAGTAAGATATGTCGAAGAAGAAGAGGAAGAAAACATGTTGAAGAGGAAAAAGGAGACATATCGAAGAAGAAAAAAAAGAAACATATTGAATAATAAGAGGAAGAAAAAGAAGAACAAACATCGAAGAATAAGACACAAAGAATAAAATGAAAACACATCGAAGACACAAAGAAGAAGAAGAGGAAGACATATCAAAGAAGATGAGGAAGACACATTAAAAAAGAAGAGGAATACACATCTAAGAAGAAAAAGGCACATCAAGGGAAAAAAAAAAGAAGAAAACACATGGAAGAAGAAGATACATCGAAGAAGGAGAAGAATAAGACACATCAAAGATGAAGACACGGTGAAGATGGAGAAGAAATCTGTTGTAGAAGGAGAAGACACATAGAAGAAGAAGAAGAACACACGTCTAAGAAAAGGAAAAAGTCATGTTGATGAATGAATATTTGTCCTAGTATTTTGTATATTTTTCAAGTATTTATTTATATATTTAGCTTAAGAATTTGTTACTTTGAGTTGTTTTTCATTGTTTAACAGGTTCACAAGCAATTGGAAAGGAGTTTCACTAAATTGCCATAATTTCCCGTACAAATCAGTCATTTTTACGGATTAAACTCTATTGATTTAGGAAGAACCAAAAGATGAGCCATATATGCTTGGAAATATTCGGATGTCTATTTTATGGAGAATTTTATGGCTTGTAAATATGATTTCTCTAAAGAAAGTTATGGCAATTTTAGTAGAAAAAGGTCAGGCTGTGCGTAATTTCAGCGTGGCAGAAGTGCTTTTTACGGATTACACTGTATTGATTCAGGAAGAACCAGGAGATGAGCCATATATGCTTGGAAAGATCAGGATGTCTATTTTTTGAAGAATTTTACGGCTCATAAATATGATTCTAGAGAAAGTTATGTCAGTTTTAGTAGACAAAGCTCAGGCTGTGCGTGATTTCAGCGTGGCAAAAGTGAAGGAGCTATTAAATTCTGATTTTTTTGGGATTTGCACCAGCTGAATAGCAGCACAACCAGACTAGTTCTAGATAGCAGAAACCTGGCCTGGACAACAGGAAACACACGGCCTAGACAACAGCAGAACCAAGCCTGGGCAGTAGCAGAACTGGGCATGGACAGCAGCAGAAGCACACAGCTTGAACAGAAACCCTAGGGCAACTTTTCTATCTACAAAGCCATCTCCATACAGCTATATATAGGAATTTTAGAATCAGAGAAGAGGGGAGATGACAGCTGTTCTTGGAGAGATATTATCAAGAGGAGTTTTGGGAGATTGAAGGAGGAGATGGTTTCTTTCATCAAGACGGCTTATCAAGAGATTGAAGACGACGATTAATCGCTTCAAGACTTTGGGGATTCATCTTGTAATTTGGGAAGAAATTATATCTTTGCTCATTTTGTCCTTCAATATGCTTGTAACCTTAGTATTTGAATTCTGTGATTGAAATTTAAACATGAGCGGCTGAATGCATTGTTGAGCGTTTGGCTTAGTTGCCTTGATTGTTTTGGCATTGTTGAGCGTTTGGCTTAGTTGCCTTGATTGTTTTGGATATTTTGGTGGATTTAGTTTTATGAAATTTTCCATATTATTTCTTATGCAATATCCTTCACACCTTTGATTATTGGTTGTGGATTGGCCATCTTTATTGATACTCAAGATTAATATTCGAGATTAGGTTAAGGACAAATCATCTAGACCTAATTAGGCCTTATTGAATAGGTATTTAAATCACGATTCAAATCAAATTGTGATTTAGGTGGTTGCGTTTTCTTTATACTTAATTTAACTAATTAATTGAGGAATACGATCCATGGATTTAATTAATTAGTTATAAATTGAGAACAAACACGATCAATGGCATTCTCTAGTCTTAGCAGAAATACCAATAATCTTGGATGTTGATTAATTCTTCATATTCACCAAATGTTCCAATTCATGATTAGATAGCAAGCTAAACTCCCAATTGTTATCATTGATTATACTCATCTCTTCATAATTCGTTTTGTTTAATTTACTTAATTGTTTTTATTTCAATTTTCTCTTCACCAATCTTTTAATTATAGTGTTTAGGATTTAATTTCAGAGTTTGTTTTAGTAATTTTAAGAGAGTAATTTAGGATTTAAACCACAACAATTCCTTGAGAGATCAACCTCAAGACGAAGAAGAAGAAGGAAGAAGCAGACACATTAAAGGCGTTGTGTAGAATTGCCTTAAAGCAAGTCACTTTTGCCGTTAAGTGGCTGCCTTAAGTTGGCTTTAAGCCAATACAAAGCAATCACAAAGATGAAGAAGATGACACATCGAAGGAGAAGACAACTCATCAAATAAGAAGGCCTTCCAAAGAATAAAAAGAAACATAAGAAGAAGAAGAAGAAGACACATCAAAAGGCGAAGACACATTAAAGAAGGCGAAGTCACATCGAAGGAGACGAAGATATATCGAAGAAGGCATATGAAAGAAGAAGAAGAAGACACATCGAAAAATAAGAAGAAGAATAAGAAACTTCGAGGAAGAAGAAGACGACACGTCGAAAAAGAAGAAGGAGACAGATCGAAAAAGAAGGAGACGCATCGAAGAAGAAAAGATGATACATCGAATAATAAAAAGAACATGCATAGAAGAAGAAGAAAAAAAAGAAAAGACATTAAAGAAGAGAACACATCGAAGAAGGACACATCGAAGAACAAGACACATTGAAGAAGTAGGATACATCGAAGAACATTACAAATTGAAGAAGAAGAGGAAGGCACATCGAAGAAGAAGAAGTTAACAAAGAAAAAGAAGAAGAAGTCACAGCGAGGAAAAAGAAGAAGCCATATCAAAGAAAAAGAAGAAGACACATCAAAGAATAAGAAAAAGATAAAGAAGAAGACACATTGAACAAGAAGAAGAAGAAAATGAAGTCACATGGAAGAAAAAGAATTCACATGGAAGAAGGAAAAAAAGAAGATGACAAATCCATGAAGAAAAAGATACATCGAAGAAGAAAAATAAGAACAAGAAAAAGAAGAAGAGTGTACATCAAAGAAAAAGACACATCGAAGAATAAAAATAAGAAGAAGACAAGTCGATGAGGAAGAAGAAGAACACACGTCGAAGAAGAATAGGTCACATTGAAGAAGAAGACACTCAGGAAAACACATCGAAAAAGAATAAGAAGAGGAAGAAAACATGTTGAAGAAGAAAAAGACATATCAAAGAAGAAGAAAAACGCATCGAAGAAGAAGACGAAGAAGACACATCTAACAAGACACATCAAAGAAGAAGTAGAAAGAATGTGAGGTACATTGAAGACTTAGAAGAGGTGCATCCAAGAAGAAGTAGGAGACAAATCGAAAAAGAAGACACATCAAAGAAGAATAAGACATTGAAGATGAAGACCCATCGTTGAAGAAGAAAAAGGTAAATCAAAGAATAAGGTACATGTAAAAAGAAAAAGAGAAAGACACATTGAAGAAAAAAAGAAGAAAATTAGAAGACCCATCTTAGAAAAAGAGTACATATCGAATAACAGGTAAACACATCGAAGAAAATGAAAAATAAGACACATTGAAGAAGAAGAATAAGAAGAAAAAGAAGATATATTTAAGAAGAAGTCAAAGAGAAAGGAGAAGTCGAAAAGGAAGAAGAAGAATAATAAGCAGACACATCAAGGAAAGAGAAGAAGAAGACATATCAAAGAAAAAGAAGAAGACACATTGAAAAAGAAAAAATTACACATTGAAGAAGAAGAAAAATCAAAGAAGAAGAAGAAGAAAAAGACACATCGAAAAAAAAGACACATCAAAGAAGTTGAAGACACATCGAAGAAGGATACATCAAAAGTAGGTCACATCGAATAAGAAGAAGATGCATCAATGAAGAAGAAGAAGAATAAGCTACATTAAAGAAGATATATCAAAAAAGAAGAAGACCCATTGAAGACATAGAAGAAGAATACTCATCGAAAAAGAAAAAAACACGTCTAAGAAAATACGAACAATACACATAAGAAGAAGACGAACAAAACACATCGAAGAAGAAGAAAAAGAAGAAACATCAAAGAAGAAAAAGAAGAATAAGACAAATCGAAGACGAAAAAAGAAGACATATGGAAAGAGAAGAAGATATATCGATGAAGAAGAAAAGAAAGTACATCGAAGAAAAAGACAAATATAAAAGGAAAAAGATTAAGACACATTGAAGAAACCAAAAAGAAGAAGAGGAAGACACATCGAAGAAAAACAACATTAAGAAGAAGACACATCTAAGAAGAAGAAGAATGCACATCGACGAAGAAGTAGAAGATATATCGAAAAAAGAAGAAGAAGAAGACACATTAAAGAAGAAGAAGAAGACACATTAAAGAAGAAAAAGTAAGAGAAGACGCATAGAATGAAAAGGCATGTCAAAGAAGAAGACGAAGAAGACACATTGAAAAAGAATAAAGGAGACACATCGACGAAGAATAAGAAGATACATCGAAAGAGAATAAAAGAAGACATATCGAAGAGCAATAAGAAGAAGAACACACATTGGAGCAAAAGAAGAAGGAGAAAGAAGCAGACATATTAATGGCAATGTGTGGAATCAGCTTAAAGCAAGCCTCTTTCGCCTTTAAGTGGTTATCTTAAGTTGGCTTTGAGCCAATACAAAGAAATTTTAAAGAAGATGAATAAGACACATCGATGATAATGAAGAAAAAGAAGAAGAAGACATATCAAACAAGAAGAAGACTCATCGAAGAAGAAGAAGATGACGCATTAAAGAATAAGACACATGGAAGAAGAAGAAACACATGGCATAAGAAGAAACATCAAAGAAGGAGAAGACACATCAAAGATGGCGAAGATACGTCAAAGGATAAGAAAACACATCGACGAAGATGAAGAATACAACTCGAATAAGAAGAAGAAGGAAAAAAGCACATCGATGAATAAAAAGAAGAAGGCACATCGAAGAACACGTATCAAAAAAGAAGAAGAAGACACATCAAAGAAGAAGAAGAAGAAGTAAATCAAAGAGGAAAAAGACACATCGAAGAAGTCGAAGACACATTGAAAAAGGACACATCAAAGAAGGTCACATCGAATAAGAACAAGACACATCAATGAAGAATAAGAAGAAGAAGAAGCTACATTAAAGAAGAAGACACTTCAAAAAAGAAGATGACACATCGAAGAAGAAAAAGACCCACTAAAGACAAAGAAGGACACAGATTGAAGAAGAAAAAAACATGTTGAAGAAGAAGACGAACAAGATACATCGAAGAAGAATAAGAACAAAACACATCGAAGAAGAAGAATGAGACATGTTGCAGAAGAAAAAGACACATCAAAGAAGCAGACACATTGAAGACACAAGGAAGAACAATAACACACATTGAAGAAGAAGAAGAAAATATGCCGAAAAAGAAGATGAATAAGACACATTGAAGAAGAAGAAGATACATCGAAGAAGAAGGAAAGGAAGACACATCGAACAAGAAAAAGAAGAAGAAGACTAATTGAAGAAGAAAAAGGAGACACATGGAATAAGAAGAAGACACATCGGTGAAGAAGAAAACAAAAGTACATCGAAGAAGAAGACAAATATAAAAGAAAAAGAATAAGACATATCTAAGAAGAATAAGACACATTGAAGAAATGAAGAAGAAGATAAAGAAGAAGAAGTAGAAGACACATCGAAGAAGAAAAGGAAGAAGACAAATCAAAGAAAAACAAGATGAAGAAGAAGAAACATCTAAGAACAAGAAGAATACACATCAAAGAAGTAGAAGACACACCGAAAAAGAAGGAGACACATTAAAGAAGAAGAAGAAGTAGCAGAAGATGCATCCAAAAAAAATGAAAAAAAAGTAACAGAAGACACATAGAAAAAGAAAAAGGCACGTCGAAGAAGAAGAATAAGAAGGAGACACATCGATGAAGAAAATGAGACACATTGAAAAAGAAAAAAATGAAGACATGTCGAAGAGGAAGAAAAAGAAGAACACACATCGAAGAAGAAGACACTATAATGGCGTTGTGTGGAATCGGCTTAAGGCAAGTCACTTTCACATTTAAGAGGTTGCCTTAAGTTAGCTTTAAGCCAATACGAAGCAATCCTAAAGAAGAAGAAGAGGACACATCAATGAAGAAAAAGGCACTTCGAGGAAGAACTAGAAAAATAAAACATGTCGAAGAAGATGAAAAAAAAGAAGAAGAGGATGACTCATCGAAGAAGAAGACGCATCAAAGAAGTCGATGACACATTGAAGAAGAAAAAGACACATCGAACAAGATGGAGACTCATCGAAGAAGAAGACGACGCATCGAAGAAGAAGGCTTATCGAAAAAGAAAAAGAAACAGAAGAAGAAGAAGAAGAATAAGAAGACACATTGGAGAAGAAAAAGCACATCAAAGAAGAAGACACATCAAAGAAGGCAAAGAACATCGAAGGAGATGAAGACACATCAATGAAGACAACTCGAATAAGAAGAAGAAGAAGAAAAGGCACATAGACGACTAAAGAGAAGAAGAAGGCACATTGAAGAAGAAAAAGAAGATGAAGACACATCAAACAATAAAAAGAACAGACATCGAAGAAGAAGAAGACACATCAAAGAAGAGAACACATTGATGAACAACAAGACAAATCAAAGAAGAAGACTCATCGAAGAAGAAGGATACATCGAAGAATATTACAAATCGAAGAAGAAGAGGAAGACACACCAAAGAAGGAGAAGATGAAGATGACACATCGAAGAAGAAGGGACAACGAAGAAGAACACACATAAAAAAAGAAGACACATATAAGAAGAAGACGAAGAAGATGATCGAATTAGAAGAAGACATATCAAAAAAGAAAAAGAAAAGTATGAAGAAGAATACATATCGAGGAAAAATAAGAAGCCAGCTCAAAGAAAAAAAAGAAGACATGTTGAAGAATAAGAAGAAGATGAAGAAGAAGATACATCAAGAAAAAAGAAAAAGAAAATGAAGTCACGTGGAAAAAGAAGAAGAAATGGAAAATGACAAATCGAGGAAGAAAAAGACAGATAGAAGAAAAAGAAGACACATTGAAGAAGGACATATCGAAGAATAAGTAAAATAAGAAGAAGAAAAAGAAGAAAAGGAATAAAAAGAGTGCACATCAAAGAAGAAGACACATTGAAGAAGAAGAAGACACATTGAAGAAAAAGGCACATCGAAGAAGAAGAGGACACATCAAAGAAGAAGAATACAAGTTGAAAAAGAAGAAGACAAGTCAAAGAGGAAGAGGTCACATCTCTGAAGAAGATCTGTCAAAAAAGAAGAGGAAAACACATCAAAAAAGAAGGAGAGGAAGAAAACACATCGAAGAAGAAGAAGAAAAAAACATATTGAAGAAGAAGAAGAAGAAAAACACATCGAAGAAGACACATCAAAGAAGACGAAGAAAGAGGAGAATGATCGTAGAAAAAGAGGAAGACACATTGAATACTTAGAAGAAAGAGACGCATCGAAGAAGAAGTAGAGACCGATCGAAGAAGAAGACCCATCAATGAAGAAGAAAAAGGTACAACAAAGAATAAGATACATTGGAAAAGAAAAAGAAGAAAAACATCAAAGAAAAAAAGAAGAAGAATTAGAAGACCTATCTTAGGAAAATAATACACATCGAAGAATAGGTAAACACATCGAAGAAAATGAAGAAGAAGACATATCGAAGAAGAAGAAGAGAAAAAAAAAACATATCCAAGAAGTTGAAAACAAATAAGAAGTGGAAAACTAAGAAGAAAAAGAGGAAGAAGAATAAGAAGACACATCGAAGAAAATGAAGAAGTCACGTCGAAGAAGAAGAAAAGACTCATCGAAGCAGAAGAAGAAGAAAAACACATCGAAGAAGAAGAAGAAAGAAGAGACTGATAGAAGAAAAAGAGGAAGACACATTGAAGACTTAAATAAAAGAGACATATCTAAGAAAAAGTAGGAGACAGATCGAAGAAGAAGAAGAAGACATCAAAGAAGGAAAAGGTACATCGAAGTGTAAGACACATCGAAAAAGAAAAAGAAGAAGATGTATCGAAGAAAAAAAGAAGAAGAATTAGAAGACCCATCTTAGAAAAATAATACACATTGAATAACAGGTAAACACATCGCAGAAAATGAAGAAGAAGAGGAAAAAGAAGACAATATCAAAGAAGAAGGCAAAAAGAAAGAAGAAGAAGAAAAGAATTAAGAAGAAAACACATTGAAAAAGAAGAAGAAGAATAATAAGATGACACATCAAGGAAAGAGAAGAGGAAGATACGTCGAAGAATAAAAAAGGACGCATCGAAGAAGAAGAAGACAAATCAAAGAAGGAGAAAAATCGAAGAAGAAGAAGAAAAAGAAGATGCATTGAAGAAGATCACATCGAATAAGATGAAGACACATCAATGAAGAAGAAGAAGAAGAAGAAGACACATAAAAAAAGAAGAACACTCATCGAAGAAGAAGACACATAGAAGAATAAGAAGACCTATTGAAGACAAAAAAGATGAACACACATTGAAGAAGAAGAAGGAGATACATCGAAGAAGTGGATATATAGAAGACACAAAGAAGAACAAGAACATACATCGATGAGAAGAAAACACGACAAAAAAGAATACGAACAAGACACGTCGAATAAAGATGAATATTCATGAAGAAGAAGAAAAAGAAGACACATTGAATAAGAAAAAGAAAAAGAAGACAAATCAAAGAAGAAAAAAGAGACATATGGAATAAGAAGAAGACACATCGATGAAGAAGAAAAAAAAGGACATCGAAAAAGAAAACAAATATAAAAAGAAGAAGAAGATACATCAAAGAAACGAAGAAGATGTATACAAAAAGAAAAAGGCATGTTGAAGAAGAAGACGAGGAAGACACAATAAAGAAGAAGAAGAAGAAGACACATTGAAAAAGAAGACAGATCGAAGAGGAAGAAGAAGAAGAAGAAGAAAGAAGCAAATTCGTTAAAGGCTTTATGTGCAATTGGCTTAAAGCAAGTCACAATCGCCTTTAAATGGTTGGCTTAAGTTGGCTTTAAGCTAATACAAAGCAATCCCAAAGAAGAAGAAGAAGAAAAATACACTTCAAGAAAGAAGAAGGATGAGGAGATCAAAAATGAAGAAAAAGAAAAAGACACTTCGAGGAAGAAGGAGGAGGAGACGACACATCAAAGAAGAAGACACACCAAAGAAGGTGAAGACACATCGAAGAAGATGAAGACACCTTGAAGAAGATGGAGAAGACAACTTGAATAAGAAGAAGAAGAAGAAAAAGGTACATTGACGAATAAGAAGAAGAAGAAGATAACACATCAAAGAAAAATAAGATGACACATCAAAGAAGAAGAAGACATATCGAAGAATACATATCAAAGAAGAAGAAGAAGAAACATCAAAAAAGAATAAGAAGACACATCAAGGAAGAAGAAGATGACACATCAAAGAAGAAGAAGAAGGAAACAGATCAAAGAAGAAGAAGACACATCAAACATTAAAAAGAACACACATTGAAGAAGATGGCACATCGAAGAATAAGACATGTCGATGAACAACAAAACATATCAAAGAAGAAGACACATCGAATAAGAAGGATACATCGAAGAAATGATAAATTAAAGAATAAGAGGAAGACACATTGAAGAAGAATAAGACAAAGACGATACATCGAAGAAGAAGGGACATCAAAGAAGAAGACACATGTAAGAAGAAGATAAAGAAGATGACCGAATAAGAAGAACACGCATCAAAAAAGAAGAATTTGACAAAGAAAAATAAGAACAATAAGAAAACGAGACATCAAGGATAAAGAAGAAGCCAGATCTATGGGAAATCACCTTAGAGATGCTTAGGTGGTGATCTTCCAAACACCCAAGTCTAGAATGACTTGTAATGATCAGAAACAGAAACAGAAATCAAAGAAAAGAAAGAACACAACAATTGTTATCGAGGTTCGGCAATAGCCTACATCCCCGTGAGTTCCTCTAAACTCTCTGCACTAAATTAATGAGTTCTTACAAGTTTCAGCAACACCCCTTCAAGAATCTCAAGTTCTTGAAGAACCAAAGAAGATAAGAAAGAAAGTGGTAAGAACTATTACAAAGCCCTCTATCCAATCAATGCTACTCTCTCTCTACAACCAGCCTCTCTTTTAGATCTATTCTAGTGCCTCTCCTGTGTTTTGTGTCTTTGCACTCTCACACTTGCACTTGAATTCCCTTGTATGATGATCACTTGTGTTTACAACTTATATCACACTTATTGAGATTGAAGCTAGGTGACCTTTTATATAGTGCACCACTTCTTGACCAATCTTGAAGGTCAATATCCACCCTTAGATCTTGAGGACCAATCAACCATAGCCCTTCATCAATCCTTAGTGATCTTGTGCATTTTGAAAGTGCCTCACACACCATTCAAGGAGGCTTAAAAACCATGTACAAGTGTGCCTGGCGCCGTAGCCCAGAATAGGGTCGGCCGCGGCCCAGGGCAGGGCACATATCCTTCATCTTCTAGGCACCGCAGCCTTGGGGAGGCTGAGCTGTGGTGCACACCTCCTCCAGGTCTCCTCCTTGCTGGGCGCCGCGGCCTAGGAAGACTGTGAGGCGTCGCGACCTGATGCTGAACCCTTTATACATATTATGCGCTGCGGTGCACACTTAGTGTGTTGAGGCGCCAAGGCCTGATGCTGAACCCCTTCAAACCTTGTTTAAACCTTAGACAAACACCAATAATCTCTAACTTTGTCTAAGTGATTAAACCCAAACCCATTGTGCAGAGAACTTAGGATCCAAACTCATCTTGAGTCATCATTCAACCGACTCCAATCTTAAGAAGTCCAAGGCAATGATTGAACTTACTTAGATGTAGAACCTTGGTGCCTAAATCTGCAGGATTTTTCTCTGTGGCCACCTTATCCACATGAATGCATCCTTCCATATCATTTTCCCGAATGAAATGATACTGAACATCCATGTGCTTTATCCTCTCATGGAACATCGGATTCTTACACAAGTGCAATGCACTTTGGCTATCATAATACACCACCACATAGCTTCCTTAATGGGTTCCGTAATCGCTATATATTCAGCCTCGGTTGTTGAGAGTGCTACCATTGGCTGCAACTGAGCCTTCTAACTTATACAAAATCCGTTTAAGTTGAAGAAGTAGGAAGTAATCGATCTTCTTTTATCTCGGTCTGCTCCATAGTCCGAATTAGCATAACCCTTAAGATAGATGGACTCACCTCTCTTCTCATACACCAGCCCCACATCTAGGCTTCCCTTCAAGTACCTCAGCAACTACTTCATCCCAAGCCAATGCTCCTTTCCGTAATTACTCATAAACCTGTTGAGAACACTTATTGCATGAGCAATATATGGTCTAGTGCTTACCATGGTGAACATAACTGAACCAACCGCACTAGAGTAAGGGACCTTTTCCATTTTCTTCTTCTCTGCCTCCGATCTCAGACATTAATCGCTGAAGAACTTGAAATGACCAGCACGAAGAACCTTCACTGGTTTACTATCTTCCATAAAGAACTTAGATATCATCTTCTCTATATAGAAAGTCTGGGAAATCTTCAATTTGTTTCTCACCCTTTCTCGGATTATACATATCCCAAGGATCTTTTGTGCAAAGCCAAGATCCTTCATCTCAAACTCTTCACTGAGTTGAGCCTTTAATTTTTCTATCCTCTCTATGCTGCTCCTAACCGGCAGCATATCATCAACATAGATAAGGATGATCACCACTTCCTCCACCTTGTGCTCCTTGTAGTACAAGCACGAATCATAGTAACTCCTCATGAAACCCAAGCTAGTTACATAGGAATCAAACGTCTTATTCCATTACCGAGGTGATAGCTTTAGGCCATAGAGAGATTTCTTCAATTTTCACACCAACTCTCCCTACCTTCGTTCCTCATAGCCTTCGGGTTGCCTCATGTAGATGGTCTCATCAAGCTCTCCATGCAAGAACACTGTCTTCACATCAATTTACTCGATCTGCCAATCAAATTGGACCACCATAGCCAATACTATCCGTATCGTCTTGTACTTCACAACCGGTGAGAATATTTTGGTGAACTCTATGCCTTCTCTTTGTGTGAACTCTTTCGTCACCAGCCTAGCTTTATACCAGACTTCATCCCTTGGAGTGTTCCTTTCTTTGATCTTGTAAACCTATTTACAATCCACAACTCTCTATTTTTCTGGTTTGGGCACCAATTCCCAAGAGTTGTTCTTCCTCAAAGAATCTATTTCTTCCTTTATAGCTAGCTACCACTTTGATGACTCCTTACATTCCATGGCTTCCATATAAGTTTCTGGTTCAACTATCCCTCCTTCTGAACAAGGAGCTGTTACATTAGCATCCGCAAACCCATATCTCAAAAGTGGTCTGACCAGCCTGCTTTTTCGGTCCCTTGTGAGCTGATAGTCATTCTGACTTGCTGCATCATCCCTTTCTAGTTCAGCCTCCTCTCTAGTGTCTTGAGCTTGGGCTTCATCAATGGGCTCTACCTGGTCCAAACCCTCTTACCTTTCTTGCTCTACCTAAACTGAATTTTCCTTGATGCGATGCTCCACAAATTCTGGACTGGTTTGCTCACTAGCCCCTACAGGGTTAGTTTTCTCCAAATAGGAAAATAACAATTCATTAAGAATAACATCCCTACTTATTATGAGTTTCATACCTTTTGGTTCTAAGGACCACAACCTATACCCCTTAACCCTATCACCTTATCCTAGAAATACACATTTTCTAGACCTTGGGTTAAGTTTATCATTCTTTTGATGTGCAAACGCAGCACACCCAAAAGTCCTAAGGTTGCTCAACTCAAGGGGTTTCCCACTCCACATTTCCATGGGAGTCTTGAGCTCTAAAGCACTAGAGGGTGATCTGTTTACCAAGTATGCAGCAGTAGACACAGCTTCCCCCCTAAAATATTTTGGTAATCTGGATCCTATTAACATGCACCTAACTTTTTTCATAAGGGTCCTGTTCATGCTCTCAACAACTCCATTTTGCTGAGGTGTTTTTACAACTGTTCTATGTCTTAGAATGCCATTTAACTCACAGAATTTATCAAAATCCTTATTGCAAAATTCTAAGCCATTATCAGTTCGTAAAGCCTTAACTACCCTACCTGTTTGAGTTTCCCGCAACTTTTTCCACACCACAAATTTATTCAAAGCATCTGAATTATTTTTAAGCAAACAAACCTAAACCTTTCTTGCATTATCATCAATTAAAGACAAAAAGTAAAAGTTACCTCCCTGTGTTAGTGTTCTTGCTGGTCCCCAAAGGCCCGAATGAATGTAGTCAAGAATCCCCTTAGACTTGTGCACTCCGATGTTGAAGCTGACCCAGTGATGCTTCCCAAGAATGCAACACTCACAGAAATCTAATTTCTCTACTTTTTCACCACCAAGTAGACCATCCTTGCTGAGAACTTGCAGTTCTTTTTCGCTCATATGTCCCAAGTGAGTGTGCCAAAGGGCTGCCTTATCCATCTCAGCCATCAAGCTTGCTGCTTGATCCTTGATTTTTGTCTCTTAGATCATCTCATAGAGTCCATCTTTTATTGTTGCTTTGATCACTATCAAAGAACCCTTGGTTACCTTGATTTTTTCTCCCTCTACCTTGTATGTATATCCCATGGAATCGAGCTACCTCAATGAGATCAAATTCCTTTTCAAATCTGGAAGATATCTCACATTCCGCGGCAGCCTTGTGATTCCATCAAACATCCTCAATTGGATGTCTCCTATCCCCCTCACTTAGGAAGAAGTGTCATTCCCTAAGAAAACCTTTCAATCATTGGTTTCTTGGAAATTCTTGAACTAATCTTTGTGAGGGCACATATGATAAGTGCAATCGAAATCTAGGATCCATTTCTCGCTGCCTTGCCTCCTACTCACATCTGAGCACACAATAAGAACATCATCTTGCTGTTCTTTGGCAACCAAAGCCTCTCTATTGTTGGTATGGCTTCTTCCTCTCTCATCCCACATCTTCTTCTTGCAATCTTTCCTGAAATGTCCCTCCTTGTTGCAGTAGAAACATCTCTTTCCTCCAAATCCTGGTTTGGAATGAGATCTCCCATGGCTCTGCCCTCTATCTCTTGATTTCTCCCGGTAGTTGCCATGAATGCTACTGCTATTAAGAGTTGCTGGCCTTCCTCTAACGAATATCCCTTCTCCACTTGATGCTTCCCTCATCTTGGCTTTGAAATCATAAGCCCTTATGGCATTGATCACAATCTTCCTGGTCAAATTATCTCTTCCATATTCAATTGCATTAATCAAATTATCAAAACAATCAGGAAGAGAATTCAACAAACTAACAGCCAATTGTTCATTCGAGAATGTTATGCTATAGCTATTCAAATCTTGAACTAGCTTATTAAACACATCAAGATTATCTTGCAACTCTTTATTAGGATCCATTTTAAAAGTAAAGATTCTTTTAAGAAGATAAATCTTATTAGGGAGAGTCTTGGTGAGAAGCAACTCATCTAGTTTCTTTCATATGACAGCTGGATCTTTTAAGTCTCCGCACTCCCTTGTCATGCTATCCGACATATGCAAGAAAATGGTGTTATATGTCATCTTCTTCATCTCAATCTGCTTGTCCTCCGTGATACTTGCTGGAAAAGCATCATCTTCTCCAATAGCCAAGTCCACCTTCTTTTGCATAAGTACAACCTTGATCTTTCGCTTCCAAAGGATAAAGTCTCTCTTTCCATCAAACTTCTCAACAATGAAATTTGAAGCCATCTTACGGAGAAAATCCATATTTATGCAGCACCCACAATTGCTTTCCTAAACTTCTAAGTCACAAGAACTTGATCAAAGATAGATCTCAATACTGTTCTTGAATACTCAAGAACACGATCAGATCTTGATCCCAGCACCGCTCTTGAATCACCCAACAAGTTAGCCTTTGATTATTGGAGTCTTGCTTCGATACCTTCTATTCCAGATCCGATACCCAGCTGTGCTAGCTCTGATACCACTGTTGTGGTATCTCCTCTAGCTCTGACACCACTATTGGGAAATCACCTTAGAGATGCCCAGGTGGTGATCTTCAAAACACCCAAGTCTAGAATGACTTGTAATGATCAGAAACAAAAACAAAAATAAAAGAAACGAAAGAACACAACAATTGTTTTCGAGGTTCGGCACTAGTCTAAGTCCCCGTGAGTTCCTCTAAACTCTCTGCACTAAATCGATGAGTTCTTCCAAGTTTCAGCAACACCCCTTCAAGAATCTCAAGTTCTTGAAGAACCAAAGAAAAGAAGAAAGAAAGTGATAAGAACTATTACAAAGTCCTCTATCCAATTTATACTACTCTCTCTTTACAACAAGCCTCTCTTTTAGATCTATTCTAGTGCCTCTCTTGTGTTTTGTGTCTTTGCACTCTCACACTTGCACTTGAATTCTCTTGTATGATGATCACTTATGTTAAACGATTTAAATTGTCAAATAGGGGAAAATCAATTAATAATAAATCAATACTTCAGTTTTTAAATAATATATTTAATTTTTTAAAGTTATATGCAATGTTACGATTTTAAGTCACAAAATTCAATCTTAAATGATTTTAGACAACTGGGTCACAAAGTTATTCTCACTAGTAACGTCTTATACCAAATTTTGGTGAGTAAATTTATGATAGTCACATCATTCCATTTTATTGTCTTTCAATACAACTAAAAATAATATGTTATAGTGACTTGAAGAACAATATAAAATTTACTATTCTTCTTGATTTTTTATTTGAAATTAATTAGATTACTCATATCAATACAATGTTGAACCATGCATAGCACATGAAAATCAATAATTAATTAATTATGATATTTTTTTATGAATGTATGTGCGCGTACATGTCTTTGCGTGTGCGTGCTTGTTTGTATGCGCATGTGTGCGTGCCTGCATGTGGGTGTGTGTCAGTTTGTGCGTGAGTGTGCATGTGTTCGTGTGGGCAGGTATGCCTATGTTTGTCTGTGCAAGTGAGTGTGTGTTTGTATTTGTGTGCGTGTGCCCGTGCATGTTCGTTAGCATGTGTGCACGTTTACATGTGAGTGAATGCATGCGTGTGTGTGTGCATGAATGTGTACGGTTGTAAATGTTTGTGTGTATTCAAATGTGCATACATGTATGCTCGTGTTAGCATGTGTGCATGCATATGTTTCTACATGTGTGAGTGTGCCTTAGTGTGTTCGAGTCTGCATGCGTACAAGCATGTTTCCTTTTTTGTGTATATCTCATGTTTGTATGTGCATCCATATGTGTGTGAGTCTGTGTGCGTGTGTGTGTTGGTGGGTGTGTGTGCATGCATGTGTTCATCTGTGTGTGCCAATGCGTGTGCCTACGTGCTTGTGTGTGCGCATGTTTTTGTGTGTGTTTGTGTATGTCTGTGCGTGTTTGTATGCATGTTTACGTTTGTGGGTGTGTGTGTGTAATTTTATGCATGTATAATTGCATCTATGTCTGTGCGTGTGTGTATGTGTGTGTGTGTGAGTAGACGTGGCGAACGAGTCAGGTCGAGTTGAGTCATATGTGAGTGTTTTTATTTGAAATTAATGAGATTACTTATATTAATACAATGTTGAACTATGCATATCAACACGTGAAAATCAATATTTAATTAATTGTGATAAAATTTAATTTATTTATGTACGCACTTGCGCATGTGTGTGTACGTGTGCGTGTGCTTGTGGGCAAGTGTTCTTATGTGCGTACGAGAGTGCATGCGTGCGTGCCTGCATGCGGGTGTGCATTTGCGTGTGTTTGTGCTTGTGCGTGTTCATGTATGTGCGTGCATGCATTTATGCATGGGTTCCTATGTCTATGTGCGCATGCATGATTTTGTGTGTGTGTACATGTGCAAGTGTGTGAATGTGTATTCGCAAGTGTGTGTTCTTATTGGCTTGTGTGCATGGGTATGTTTGTGTGTGAGAGTACTTGTGAATGTTCGTGTGAGTGTGCACGTTCATGTGTGTGTGCATGTGATGATCTTTTGTGTGTCTGCATGTGTATTTGCAAGTGTGTGTGTGTGTGCATGTGTGTTCTTGTTGGCTTGTGTGCATGCGTATGTTTATGCGTGTGTGAGTGTACTTGTGAATGTTTGTGTGCGTGTGCGTGTTCATGTGTGTGTGCACGTGCGTTTGTGCATGTGCATCCATGTGTGTATGGGTGTGTGTGTTCGCGTGTGTTCGCATGTGTGTTTGTGCATGCATGTGTTCATGTGTGTGTGATTGTGCATGTGCGTGTGAGTGTGCTTGTGCGTTTGTGTGGGTGCATGTGATTGTCTGTGTATGGGTGTGCCTGTGCAAGTTTGTATGCCTGTGTATATGCGTGGCTGTGTGTGTGCATTTATGTGTGTGTGCATGTATATGTGCATGTTCATGTGCGTGTATGTGTGAGTAGAGGTGGCAAACAATTCGAGTAGAGTCAATTGGGTTTGGGTCGGGTCGGGTTCAAGTCAAGTTGAGCATCTGGTCACTTTGGGTCCGGTTAGGTCATGTTCGAGTGGTTTCAATCTCGGGTCCTATTTGGTGTCGGGTAGGGACGGGTCGGGTTTGGGTCATTTTGAGATTGGTTCATATTGGGCCTTGAGTCATGTTAGGTATAGTCAACAAAATAGATATTTATGCTTTATTACAAAAATGTTTTATTTAGATCTAATAGGAGTAAACAAGTTACATTGTCAAATAAGTATAAATTAATTAATAATAAATTAATACTTCATTTTTTGAATATTTTATTTTATTTTTTAATGCAATATGCAATGTTATGGTTTTTAGTCGCAAAATTCAGTTTTCAATTATCTTAGGCAACTGATTCAAAAAGTTATTCTCACTAGTAACGTTATATACAAAATTTTGGACATTAAATTTCATATAATCATTTAATTCAATTATATTTTTTAAGACAATAAAAAAAAGTTAATTATGACTTGATGAACAATGCAAAATTTATTAATCTTCTCAATTTTTTATTTTAAATTAATGAAATTACTCATATTAATAAAATTTCGAACTATGCATATCAACTTATAAAAATTAATAATTAATTAATGGAATATAATTTAATTTATTTGTGTTTCTGTGTGCGTGTGTCCATCTGCATGTGTGCATATGTATTTGCATGTTTGTGTGTGTGTGTGTGTGCACATATGCATGTGTGTATGTGAGTGTCCAAGCATGCGTGTGTGTGTTCGTGTGAGCTTGTGTGCATGTGTGCCTTCGTGCGTGCATTCGTGGGTGTGCGTGTGTGAGTATGTTCGTCTATGTGTGTGTGTGTGTGTGTGCGTGCATGTGTGTGTTTGTGCATGCATGCGAATGCGTGTGCATGTTTGTGAGAAAAGGTGGTAAATGGGCCAGGTCGTGTCTATCAGGTTCCATTCGGGTCAATTTTGGGTCATGTTCGGGTCATTTAAATCTCGGGTCGTATCTGGTCGGGGTCATATCTGGTAGGCTCAGGCCGAGTTTGGTCCGTTTCGAACATGGTTCGTATTGGGTCTTAAGTCATGTTAGGTTGAGTCAACAAAATAGATATTTATGCTTAATTAAAAAAATAGTTTTTTTTTGCTTCTATTAGGAATAAACGAGTTAAATTGTCAAATAGGGGAAAATCAATTAATAATAAATCAATACTTCATTTTTTAAATAATATATTTATTTTTTTAAAGTTTTATGTAATGTTATGATTTTAAGTCACAAAATTCAGTCTTAAATGATTTTAGACAATCGGTTCACAAAGTTATTCTCACTAGTAACGTCTTATACCAAATTTTGGTGGGTAAATTTAATAAAATCACATCCTTCCATTTTATTTTCTTTCAATACAACTAAAATTAAAATTTTATAGTGACTTGAAGAACAATTTAAAATTTACTATTCTACTCGATTTTTTATTTGAAATTAATTAGATTACTCATATTAATACAATGTTGAACCATGTATATCAACACATGAAAATCAATAATTAATTAATTATGATAAAATATATTTTTTTTTGTGTACGTGTGCGCGTGCGTGTGTTTGTGTGTGCGTGCTTGTTCGTGTGCGCATGTGTGCTTATATGCGTGCGTGTGTGCGTGAGTGTGCTTGTGTTCTTGTGGCCGTGTGTGCATGTGTTTGTTTGAGTGAGTGCGTGTGTTTGAACATGTGTGCGTGTGTGTGTGCTTGTGCTTTTTCGTTAGCGTGTGTGTGCACGTGTACGTGCAATTGATTGCATGCATAGGTTCGTGTGTGTGTGCTTATGTGTGTGCATGCATGCTTATGTGCGGGTGTCAACATGTGTGTGCTTATTCATATGTGCATGCGTGTGTGTTCGTGTTGGCGTGTATGCGTGCGTATGTTTGTGCATGTGTGAGTGTGCCTTAGCATGTTCGTGTGTACGTGCACGCAAGCATGTGTCCTTTCCAGTGTATATTGTTTGTGTGTACGTGCATCCATGTGTGTGCAAGTGTGTGTGTGTGCGTGTGTGTGTTTATGGGTGTGTGTACATGCATGTATTCATATGTGTGTTCCTATACGTGTGCCTATGTGTTTGTGTGCGTTCATGTGTTTGTGTGTGTCTCTTTATGCTTTTGCGTTTTTGTATGCATGCGTATGTGCGTGTATAATTGCATCTATGTCTATGTGTGTGTGTGCAAGTAGACGTGGCAAACGAGTCGGGTCGAGTCATGTTGTGTGTGAGTGTTAATGCGTGCGTGCGTGGGTGTGTGATTTATTGTACGTGCATGTTTGTGTGTGTTCATGTGAGTACGCATGTGTGTGTATGCATGTACGTCTATGTGTATACATTCACGTGCGTGTTTGTGTGAGTGTGTGTGTGCTTGTGCATGTGCGTTTAAGTGCGCGGGTGTGTGTGTGTGTGCATGTGTGTGTGCGTGAGTGCAATCGCATGCGTGTTCGTGTTCGTTTGTATGTGCGTGTGTGTGTGAGTAGAGGTGGCAAATTGTTCAGGTTTAGGTCAGGTCGGGTTCAGGTCATGTTGAGTATCGGGACACTTCGGGTCCGGTCAGGTCGAGTTTGGGTGATTTCAATCTCAGGTAATATTGGGTCTCAGGTCATTTCGGATAGGGACGGGTCGAAATTGGGTTATTTCGAGCTTGGTTCATATCGGGTCTTGAGTCATGTTAGGTCAGGTCAACAAAATATAATATTATTCTTAATTAAAAAAATGTTTGATTTGCATTTAATAGGAGTAAACCAGTTATATTGTCAAATAGCTGAAAATTAATTAATAAAAAAATCAATACATCATTTTTTAAACAATATATTTAATTTTTTTAATGTTATATGAAATGTTATGACTTTTAGTCACAAAATTAAGTCCCAAATGATCTTAGACAACTAGTTCACAAAGTTATTCTTACAAGTAACGTGTTATACCAAATTTTGGTGATTAAGTTTCACATATTCACTTCATTCCAATATACTTTCTTTTAAGACAATTAAAAATAATATTTTTTTCATGACTTGAAGAACAATGTAAAATTTAGTATTCTTCTTGAGTTTTTATTTGAAATTAATGAGATTACTCATATTAATACAATGTTGAACCATGCATATCAACACATAAAAATCAATAATTAATTAATTGTGGTAAAATTTATTTTATTTGTGTACGCGCTTGCGCACATGCGTGTGTGTGTGCTTGTTGGCAAGTGTTCATATGTGCGTACCAGCGTGCGTGCATGGGTGCCTGCATTTGGATGTGCATTCGTGTGTACGCATGCGTGTGTTTGTGTGTGCGTGTATTTGTGTGTGTGCGTGTGAGTGCGTGCATGCATGTGTGCGTGTGTTCCTACGTTTGTGTGCGCATGCATGATTTTGTGTGTGCATGAGTATTCTTAAGTGTGTATGTTTGTGTGTTCTTGTTGGCTTGTGCTTGTGCGCGTGTGAGTGCACTTGTGAATGTTTATGTGCTAGTGCGTGTGTTTGTGTGCGTGTGCGTGTTCATGTGTGCCTACATGTGCGTGTGTGTATGTGCATCCACGTATGTGTGGGTGTGTGTTCGAGTGTGTATTTGTGTGTGTTTGTGCATGCATGTGTTCATGTGTGTGAGATCGTGCGTGTGCATTTTCATTCGTGCATGTGATTGTCTGTGTGTGCGTGTGCTTGTGCATGTTTGGATGCCTATGTATGTGCGTGGGTGTGTGTGTACATTTGTGTGCGTGCGTGTATATGTGCAAGTGTGTATGTTCATGTGTACGTGCGTCTGTGTTCGTTTCCATGTGCATATGTGTGTGTGTGAGAATAGAGGTGGCAAACGATTCGAGTAGGGTCAATCGGGTTTGTGTCGGGTCGGGTTCAGGTCAAGTTGATTATTGGGTCACTTCGGGTCCAGTTAGGTCGTGTTCGAGTGGTTTTGATCTTAGGTTCTATTTGGTCTCGGGTCATGTCAGGTGAGGACGGGTCGGGTTCAGGTCATTTTGAGCTTGGTTCATATCGGGTCTTGAGTCATACCCGGTCTGGTCAACAAAATAGATATTTATGCTTTATTACAAAAATGTTTTATTTGCATCTAAAAGGAGTAAACAAGTTACATTGTCAAATGCATAAAAATTAATTAATAATAAATCAATACTTCATTTATTAAATACTATATTTAACTTTTTAATGCAATATGCAATGTTATGCCTTTTAGTCGCAAAATTCAGTTTTCAATGATCTCAGATAACTGGTTCACAAAGTTATTCTCACTAGTAACGATATATACAAAATTTTGGTCATCAAATTTCAAATAATCACTTAATTCCACTATATTTTTTTTTCGTGACAATAAAAAAAAGTTATTATGACTTGATGAACAATGCAAAATTTATTATTTGAAATTAATGAAATTACTCATATTAATAGAATTTTGAACCATGTGTATCAACATATAAAAATTAATAATTAATTAATGTTATATAATTTAATTTATTTGTGTGCGTGTGTGTGCACGCGCGTGTGTGTGTGTGTGTGCATGTGTGTTTGCGTGTGTGTGTTCGTGTTAGCTTGTGTGCATATACGCCTTCGTGTGGGTATTTGTGGGTGTGTGTGTGTGCATATTCGTCTATGTGTGTGCGTTTGTGGGTGTGTGCGCGTGTGTGTACACGTGTGCGTTCATGTGTGTGTGTAGGTCTATGCACGCATGCACGAGCGTGTGAATGTGTGTGAGTAGAGGTGGCAAATGGGTTAGGTCGGCTCAATCAGGTTCCATTTGGGTCCAGTTTGGGTCATGTTGAGTGTTGGGTCGTTCGAGCCACGTGTCACTTCAAGTCGTGTCAAGTCATATTCGGGTCATTTAAATCCCGGGTTGTATTCAATCTGGGGTCGTATAGGGTATGCTCTGATCGGGTTTGGTTCATTTCAAACATAGTCTTGAGTCATGTTAGGTCGAGTCAACAAAATAGATATTTATGCTTAATTAAAAAAATGTTTTATTTGCATCTATTAGGAGTAAACAAGTTAAATTGTAAAATATGTGAAAATTAATTAATAATAAATCAATACTTCATTTTTAAAATATTTTTTTTAATTTATTAATGCTATATGCAATGTTATTATTTTAAGTCACAAAATTCAATCTTAAATGATTTTAGACAACTGGTTCCCAAAGTTATTCTCACTAGTAATGTCTTATACCAAATTTTGGTGAGTAAATTTAATATAATCACATCATCCCTTTTTATTTTTTTTCAATACAATTAAAAATAAAATTTTATAATCACTTGTAGAACAATGTAAAATTTATTATTCTTCTCGATTTTTTATTTCAAATTAATTAGATTACTCATATTAATACAATGTTGAACCATGCATATCAACACATGAAAATCAAAAATTAATTAATTGTGATAAAATTTATTTTTTTGTGTGTGTGTGAGCGTGCGTGTTCGTGCTTGTTCGTGTGCGCATCTGTATTTATGTACGTGCGTGTGTGTCTACCTACATGTGGGTGTGTGTTCGTGTGAGCATGTGCGCGCGTGTTTGTTTGGGAGTGTGTGTGTGTTTGTACGTGCGTGCTTGTGCATGTACGTGTTCATTAGCATGTGTGTGCGTGTATGTTTGTGTGTGTGCATGTGAGTGTGTGTGTTTGTGTATGTACATGACACCTCCGTGCAGGCGTTCGTGCATACATTCACTTGCATGTTTGTGTGAGTGTATTTCTGCATGTGAATGTGCTTGCGTGGGTGTGTGTGTGAACGTGTGCATGTGCATGTGTTTGTGCATCCATGTTCGTGTTCGTGTCAATGTGCATGAGTGTGTGTGTGTGAGTAGAGGTGGCAATCGGTTCGAGTAGGGTCAATCAAGTTATGGTCGGGTCGGGTTCGGGTCATGGTGAGTATCAGGTCACTTCAGGTCCGGTTAGGTCGTGTTCAGGAGATTTTAATCTCGGGTCCTATCGAGTCTCGGGGTATGTCGGGTCGAGTTTGGGTCTTTTTGAGCTTGGTTCATATCGGGTTTTGAGTTATGTCTGGTCTGGTCAACAAAATAGATATTTATGCTTTATTAAAAAAAGTTTTATTTGCATCTAATAGGTGTAAACGAGTTACATTGTCAAATACATATAAATTAATTAATAATAAATCAATCTTTTTTTAAATAATATATTTAATTTTTTAATGCAATATGGAATGTTATGATTTTTAGTTGCAAAATTCAGTTTTCAATGATCTCAGACAACTGGTTCATAAAGTTATTCTCACTAGTAACGTCATATACAAAATTTTGGACATCAAATTTCATATAATCACTTAATTCCATTAATTTTTTTAAGACGATCAAAAATAAATTTTATTATGACTTGATGAAAAATGCAAAATTTACTATTCTTCTCGATTTTTATTTGAAATTAACGAAATTACTCCAATTAATATAATTTTGAACCATGCATATCAACATATAATTTAGGTCGGGTCGGGTCATGTTCGGGTCATTTCAATCTCGTGTTGTATCTGGTCTGGGGTCATGTTGGGTAGGCTCGGGTTGGGTTTGGTTCATTTCGAACTTGGTTCGTATAGGGTCTTGGGTCATGTTAGGTCGAGTCAACAAAATAGATATTTATGCTTAATTAAAAAATGATTTATTTGCATCTATTAGGAGTAAACGAGTTAAATTGTCAAATAGATGAAAATTAATTAATAATTAATCAATTCTTCATTTTTAAATTACATATTTAATTTTTTAATGCTATATGCAAGGTTATGATTTAAAGTCACAAAATTCAGTCTTAAATGATTTTAGGTAACTCGTTCACAAAGTTATTCTCACTAGTAACGTCTTATACCAAATTTTGGTGAGTAAATTTAATATAATCATATCATTCCGTTTTATTTATTTTTCAATACAATTAAAAATAAAATTTTCTCGATTTTTTATTTGAAATTAATTAGATTACTCATATAAATGCAATGTTGAACAATGCATATTAACACATGAAAATCAATAATTAATTAATTGTGATAATTTTTTTTGGTGTACGTGCATGTGCTTGGGTGTGCATGCTTGTTTGTGTGCGCAAGTGTACTTATGTGTGTGCATGTGTGCATGCCTGCATATGGGTGTGTGTTCGTATGTGCATATGTTCGTGTGGGCATGTGTGCATCTGTTTGTGAGTGTGAGTGTGTGCGTGTGCCTGTGCATGTTCATTAGCGTATGTGTGTGCTCGTGTGCATGGGTGTGTGTGTTCGTTTGTGTCTCTGTGTGTGTGTATGCATGTGTGCCTCTGTGTGTGTGTGTGCATGCATGTGTGCGTGTGTGAATGTGTGCGTGTGTATTCACATGTGCATGCGTGTGTGCCTGTGTATGTTTGTGCATGTGTGAGTGTGACTTAGTGTGTTCATGTGCGCGTGCACACATGCATGTGTCCTTGTGTGTGTATATGTGAATGTGTGTACGTGCATCCATGTGTGTCCGTTGGGGTGTGTGTGTGCATGCATGTTTTCATGTGTGTCTGCCTATGCGTGTGTGTGTGTGTCTTTGTGTGTGTGCATGTGTTTGTGTATGTGAGCGAGTGCTTGTTCGTGTTTGTATGTGTATATGCATGGGTGTGTGTGTGCGTTTGTGTGTATATGCGTGTATTTGTGCATCTGTGTTTGTACGTGTGTATATGTGTGTGTGTGTGTGAGTTGACATGGTAAACGATTCGGGTCGAGTAAGATCGTGCATGCTTGGGCGTATGATTTATTGCACGTGCATGTTTTTGTGTGTGCATGTGAGTGTGCATGTTTGCATGTACGCCTATGTGCGTGCATTCATGCATACATTCACGTGAGTTTTTGTGTGAGAGTGTGTGTGCGTGTACAAGTGCGTCTAAGTGCGTGGGTGTGTTGGTGTTCTCGTGTGCATGTGTGCGTTCGTCCGCATTCGTCTTCGTGTGCATGTGCGTGTGTGTGTGAGTAGAGGTGACAAATGTTTCGGGTTGAGTCAATAGAATTTGAGTCGGGTCGTGTTCAGGTCATGTTGAATATTGGCACACTTCGAGTCTGGTCAAGTCTTGTTCGGGTGGTTTTAATCTCGATTCATATCGGGTCTCGGGTTATTTCGGGTAGGGACGGGTTGGGATTCGGTCATTTCGAGCTTGGTTCACATCGGGTCTTGAGTAATGTCAGGTGGGGTCAACAAAATAGATATTTATTCTTAATTAAAAAAATGTTTTATTTGTATTTAATAGGAGTAAACGAGTTATATTGTCAAATAAGTGAAAATTAATTAATAATAAATCAATACTTCATTTTTTAAATAATATATTTAATTTTTTTAATACTATGAGCAATGTTATGACTTTTAGTCACAAAATTAAGTTCTAAATGATCTTAAACAACTTGTTCACGAAGTTATTCTCACTAGTAACGTCTTATACCAAATTTTTGTGAGTAAATTTCACATAATCACTTCATTCCGTTATACTTTTTTTCAAGACAATTAAAAATAATATTTTATCGTGACTTGATGAACAATGTAAAATTTACTATTCTTCTCGAGTTTTAATTTGAAATTAATGAGATTACTAATATTAATACAATGTTGAACCATGCATATCAACACATTAAAATCAATAATTAATCAATTGCGATAAAATTTATTTTATTTTTGTATGTACGTGCGCATGTATGTGTGTGTGGGTGTGTGCGTATCCATGTGAGCAAGTGTACTTATGTGCATACAAGTGTGCGTGTCTGCCTGTGGGTGTGTGTTCGCGTGTACATGTGCGTGTGTTCGTGCATGTGTGCGTGGCTATGTATGTGCATGGGTGTGTGCGTGCGTGTGTACCTATGTATGTGTGTGCATGCATGATTGCTGTGTTTGTGCGTGTGTGCATGTGCAAGTGTGTGAAAGTGTATTCGCAAGTGTGTGCGTGTGTGTGCGTGTGTGTGTTGGTACATTGATGCATGTTCATGTGTGAGTGTGTGTGTGCGTGTGTGTACGTGCATCTACGTGTGTGTGGGTTTCAGTGTGCGCATGTTTTCGAGCGTACATGCATGTGTTCATATGTGTGCGATTATGCATGCGCGTGTGGGTTTGTGTGCGTGCATGTGATTGTCTATGTGTGCATGTGCCTATGCATGTTTGTATGCTTGTGTATATACGTGAGTGTGTGTGTGCGTGTGCGTGTGCGTGTGCGTGTATATGTTCATGTGTGTCTGTGCGTGTGTGAGTAGATGTGGCAAACGTGTCGGGTCATGCATGCGTGCATGGGTGTGTAGTTATTGTACATGCATGTTTGTGTGTGTGCATGTGAGTGTGTGTGTTTGTGTGTGTTCATGATGCCTACGTGTCGTCATTCGTGCGTACATTCACGTGCATGCTTGTGTGAGTGTGTTTGTGCGTGTGAATGTGCGTGCATGCTTGTGTGTATGTGTGCACATGTGCATATGCGTGTATGTGTCTGTGTGCGTGTTCGTGTCCATTTGCATGTACGTGTGTGTGTGTCGAGGTGTCAAACGGTTCAAGTAAGGTCAATCGGGCTTGGGTAATGGTCGAGTTCAGGTCATGTTGAGTATCGGGTCACTTCGGATCAAGTTGGGTCGGGTTGGGATGATTTCAATCTCGGGTCTCCAGTCATGTCGGGTAGGGTTGAGTCGAGTTTGGGTCATTTCAAGCCTGGTTCATATCGGGTCTTGAGTCATGTCAGGTCGGGTCAACAAAATAGATATTTATGCTTTTTTTTAAAAATCTTTTATTTGCATCTAATAGGAGTAAACAAGTTAAATTGTCAAATACGTATAAATTAATTAATAATAAATCAATACTTCGTTTTTAAAAAAATTTAATTTTTTTAATGCAATATGCATTGTTATGATTTTTAGTCACAAAATTCGGATTTCAATGATCTCAGAAAACTGGTTCACAAAGTAATCCCACTATTAACGTTATATACAAAATTTTGGACATCAAATTTCATATAATCACTTAATTCCTTTATATTTTTTTTTCAAGACAATCAAAAATAAATTTTATTATAACTTGACGAACAATGCCAAATTTACTATTCTTCTCAATTTTTTATTTGAAATTTATGAAATTTCTCATATTAATAGAATTTTGAACCATGCATATCAACATATAAAAATTAATGTTCTATAATTTAATTTATTTGTGTGTGTGCTCGTGTGTGCACGTGCGGGTGTATGTGTGTGCACGTGTGTGTGCACAAACATGTGTGTACGTGAGTGTCCAAAAATGTGTGCATGCGTGTGTGCATTCGTGGGTGTGTGTGTGAATGTTCATCTATGTGTTTACGTTTGTCGGTGTGTGTATGCTTATGAGTGCACGTGCGTGTGCATGTGTGTGTGTGGGTCTGTGCACGCATCCACGTGCATGTGCATGTGTGTGAGTAGAGGCGACAAATGGTTCAGGTCGGATCAATTAGGTTTAGTTCGGGTCCGGTTTGGGTCATGTTGAGTATCGGGTCGTTCGAGCCACGTGTCACTTTAGGTTGGGTCGGGTCATGTTCGGGTTCCACGTGTCTCCTTTTTTTCTTTGATTTGTCTTCTTCTTTTTCTTATTCGGTGTGTTTTCTTTTTCTTCTCCTCCAATGTATCTTCTTCTTCTTCGATGTGTCTTATTTGTCTTCTTCTTTGATGTCTTTTCTTCTTTTTCTTCAATGTGTGTTCTTGTTCTTCTTGTTGGTGTTTTATCCAAGGATTAAACAAAGTAAGATTCACATTGTTCAACATCAAGTCTGGAGCTGTGCGCCGCAACCCAGCCTTGTGCGCCGCAACCAGCAGCAACTCTAGGAAGGCTGACCATCCGGTCAAGCCGCGGCCCAGCTTGTCCAAGGTGCGGCGCCCAAAGTGTGAGGTAGTTCAACCCTGTTCCAGGCCGCGGCTTGAAGGCACACTGATGTTGATTTTTCCAGCCTTTTGAAAGGTGCGTGAGGCATGATCAAAATGCACAGGATCACTTAGGATTGTTGGAGGGCTATGATTGATTGGTCCTCAAGATCTAAGGGTGGAGATTGACCTTCAAGATAGGTTCAAGAAGTTGGTGCACTATATAAATGGTCACCTAGCTTCAATCTAAACATAAGGTGTGTGAGAAATAACTTGTGATGGGAGAGACATGTGGGAATGTGTGTGAAATAGAACACATGGTTGTGTGAGAATGCAAATACACTAAACACAGGAGAGATCTCTTTGGAGAGGCTGGTTGTTTAGAGAGAGAGAGTAGTATAGATTGGGGATTCAAGTGACTTGTAAGTGGAATTTTCTTGGGGAAAATTCCCGGGTAACTCAAGAACTTATCACTTTCTTTTCTCTCTTCTTTTGTTCTTCTAGAACGGTGTTAAGATCAAGATTAGATTGTGTTCTTAAATAGATGTTGTTGTATTTATAAGAACTCATTGATTTAGTACAGAGAGCTCGGAGGAGCTCACGGGGACGTAGAAACCTTGTCGAACCTCGATAACAAATTGTTTGTGTTCTTTCTTGCTTCGTTTGCTGTTTCTTTTCTTTACAAGTCATTCTAAACTTGGGTGTTTAGAAGATCACTTCCTGGGCATCTTGAGGGTGGTTTCCCAATAGTGGTATCAGAGCTAGAGGAGATACCAAAACAGTGGTATCAGAGCTGTGGTCCAAGAACAGCTGGGTATCGGAGCAAGAACAGAAGGTATCGGAGCAAAACTCCAAGAATCAAAGGCTAACTTCTTAGGTGATTCAAGAACGGTGCTGGGATCAAGATCTGATCGTGTTCTTGAGGGTGATTCAAGAACAGTATTGAGATCAATCTTCGATCGTGTTCTTGAGATTTAGAAGAAGTTGGAAAGCATTTGTGGGTGCCGCATAAATCTGGGATTTTCTCCGCAAAGATGGGTTCAAACTTCATCGTTGATAAGTTTGATGGAAAGGGAGACTTTCCCCTTTGGAAGTGGAAGATCAAAGCGCTTCTTATGCAACAAAAGGTGGACTTGGCGATTGGAGAAGATGATGTTTTTCCAGCAAGTCTCACGGTGGTCCAGCGGAATAAGATGAAGAAGATGCTGTACAACACCATCTTTCTGCATACGTCGGATAGTGTCACAAGGAAGTGCGGAGACTCGGAAGATCTAGCTGTCATTCAGAAGAAACTAGATGACTTGTTTCTTACCAAGACTCTCCCTAATAAGAGGTATCTTCGTAAACGAATCTTTTCTTTTAAAATGGATCCTAATAAAGAGTTGCAAGATAATCTTGACGCCAAGATGAGGAAAGTATCAAGTGGAGAAGGGTTGTTCGTTAAAGGAAGGCTAGCAACTCGGTATGGCGGTAACATACATGACTACTACCGGGACAGAGGTAGAGGAGAAAGCCATGGGAGAGCGCACAATAACATACATGGCTGCTACCGGGACAGAGGTAGAGGAGAAAGCCATGGGAGAGCGTATAGTAAAATACATGGCCACTACCGGGACAGAGGTAGAGGAGAAAGCCATAGGAGAGCACACTCCAAACCGAGATTTGGAGGAAAGAGATGCTTCTACTGCTATAAGGATTGGTTCAAGAATTTCAAGGAAACCGATGATGGAAAGGTTTTCCTGGGGAATGAAACTTCTTACTAAGTGAGGGGGATAGGAGACATCCAGTTGAGGATGTTTGATGGAGTCACAAGGCTGTTGTGGAACGTGAGGTATCTTCCGGATTTGAAAAGGAATTTGATCTCATTGGGGCAGCTAGATTCCATGGGGTACACATACAACGCAGTGGGAGGAAAGATCAAGGTAACCAAGGGATCTTTGATAGTGATCAAAGCAACAATGAAGGATGGTCTCTATGAGATGATCGGAGACACGGAGATCAAGGATCAAGCAGCAAGCTTGATGGCTAAGATGGATAGGGCAGCCCTTTGGCACACTCGCTTGGGATATATGAGCGAAAAGGGCATACAAGTTCTCAGAAAGGATGGTCTACTTAATGGTGACAAAGTAGCGGAACTTGATTTCTGCGAATGTTGTGTTCTTGGGAAACAACATCGGGTCAGCTTCAATACCGGAGTGCACAAGTCTAAGGGCATTCTTGACTACATTCATGCGGATCTTTGGGGGCCAGCAAGAACACCAACATAGGAAGGTAATCTTTACTTTCTCTCTTTAATTGATGATTATTCATGAAAGGTTTGGGTTTATTTGCTTAAGAATAAATCAGATGCTTTGAATAAGTTAGTGGTGTGGAAAAAGCTGGAAGAAACTCAAACAGGCAGGGTAATTAAGGTGTTAAGAACCGATAATGGCTTAGAAGTTTTTAACAAGGAACTCAATCAATTCTGTATGTTAAATGGGATTCTAAGACATAGAACGGTTGTGAAAACGCCTTAGCAAAATGGAGTTGCTGAGAGGATGAATAAGACCCTTAGGGAAAAGGTTAGGTGCATGTTAATAGGATCCGGATTACCCAAATGTTTTTGGGGGGAAGTTGTGTCTAGTACTGCGTATTTGGTTAATAGATCACCCTCTAGGGTTGTGGACCTTAAGACTCCATTAGAGATGTGGAGTGCTAAACCCCCTGAGTTGGACAACCTTAGAACTTTTGGGTGTGCTACGTATGCACATCAAAAGGATGATAGACTTAGCCCAAGGTTTAGAAAATGTATGTTTCTAGTATATGGGGAAGGGGCTAAGGGGTATAGGTTGTGGTCCGTAGAGAAAAAAGGATTTAAACTCATAATAAGTAGGGACTTCATTTTAATGAGCATATATTTCCCTATTTGGAGAAAACTAACCCTGCAGGGGATAGTGAGCAAACCAGTTCAATATTTTTGGAGCATAGCATCAAGGAAGATTCAGTTCAGGTAGAGCAAGGAAGGTAAAAGGGTTCGGACCGGGTAGAGCCCATTGATGAATGCCAAGCTCAAGACACTCGAGAGGAGGCTGAACTAGAAGGGGATGATGCAACAAGTCAGAATGACTATCAGCTCACAAGGGACCGAAAAGGAGGGTGGTCAGACCACCTTCAAGATATGGTTTTGCAGCTACGAGTGCAGTAGCTCCTTGGACAGAAGGAGGGATAAGTGAACCAGAGACTTACATGGATGCTATGGTATGTAAGGATTCGTCAAGATGGAAGCTAGCTATGGAGGAAGAAATCCATTCTTTGAGGAAGAACAACTCTTGGGAATTGGTGAACATTCCAGGAAAACAGAGAGCTGTGGATTGTAAATGCACTTAAAAGGTCAAAGAAGGAAACCCTCTAGGGGATGAAGTCCGGAACAAGGCTAGGCTGGTGGCGAAGAGGTTCATGAAAAGAGGAGGCATAGATTTCATAGAATTCTTCTCACCGGGACACAAGGTGGATGAAGTGGTGATTATTCTCGTCTATGTCGATGATATGCTGTTGGTTGATAATAGCAGAGAGGGGATAGAAAGGTTGACATCTCAACTCAGTGAGGAGCTCGAGAGGATGGATCTTGGCCTTACACAAAAGATCTTTGGGATGAGAAGAATTCAGAAAAGGGAGAGAAATGGGTTGAAGGTTTCTTTGTCTTACTTCATAGAAAAGGTGTTGTACAAGTTTTCTATAGAAGATGGTAAACCAGTGAAGATTCCCCTTGCTGGTCATATCAAGTTCTCTAGTGAACAATGTCCTGGAATGGATGAGGAGAAGAAGGAAATGGATAAGATCCCTTACTCTAGTGCGGTTGGATCAGTCATGTTCATGATGGTAAGCACTAGACCAGACATTTCTCAGGCAATTGGAGTTCTTAGCAGATTTGTGAGTAATCCCAGAAGGAACTTTGGCTTGGGATGAAGTGGTTGTTGAGGTATTGGAAGGCTCAGTTGCAGCCAGTGGTAGCACTCTCAACAACCGAGGCTGAGTACATAGCGGCTACGGAAGCCATAAAGGAGGCTATGTGGTGCAAAAGGTTGTTGGACGAGTGGAAGGTCCTAAAAGAGAAGGTGGTGGTGTCTTCGGATAGCTAAAGTGCGGTGCACTTGTGTAGGAACCCGGTGTTCCATGAGAGAACTAAGCATATGGATGTTTGGTATCATTTTATTCGGGAAAATGGTATGAAAGGATGCATTCATGTGGACAAAGTCGCAACGGAAGAAAATCCTACAGATTTAGGTACCAAAGTTCTACCTCTAAGTAAGTTCAATCATTGCCTTGGACTTCTTAGGATTGGAGTTGATTGAATGATGACTCAAGATGAGTTTGGATCCTGAGTTCTCTACACAAATGTTCGGGTTTAATCGCTTAGAAAAAGGAAGAGATTGTTGGGGTTTTGTCCAAGGATTAAACAAAGTAAGATTCAGCATGTTTAGCATCAGGTTTGGAGCTGTGCGCCATGGCCTAGCCTTGTGCACCGCGGCCAGCAGCAACTCTAGGAAGGCTTCCCATCAGGTCAAGCCGCGACCCAACTTGTCCAAGGTGCGACGCCTAGAGTGTGAGGTAGTTCAGCCCTGTTCCAGGCTGCGGCTTGAAGGCACATTGATGCTAATTTTTTCAGCCTTTTGAAAGGTGCGTGAGGCATGATCAAAACGTACAAGATCACTTAGGATTGATAAAGGGCTATGATTGATTGGTCCTCAAGATCTAATGATGGAGATTGGCCTTCAAGATAGGTTCAAGAAGTTGGTGCACTATATAAAGGTCACCTAGCTTCAATCTAAACACAAGGTGTGTGAGAAATAACTTGTAATGGGAGAGACATGTGGGAATGTGTGTGAAATAGAACACATGGTTGTGTGAGAGTGCAAAGACTCTAAACACAGGAGAGATCTCATAGGAGAGTCTGGTTGTTTATAGAGAGAGTAGTATAGATTGGGGATTCAAGGTACTTGTAAGTGGAATTTTCTTAGGGAAAATTCCAAGGTAACTCAAGACCTTATCATTTTCTTTTCTCTCTTCTTTAATTCTTCAAGAACGGTGTTAAGATCAATATTAGATCGTGTTCTTGAAGAGGTGTTGCTGTATTTATAAGAACTCATTAATTTAGTGCAAAGAGCTCGAAAGAGCTCACGAGGACGTAGGCACATTGCTGAACCTCGATAACAAATAGCTTGTGTTCTTTCTCGCTTTGTTTACTATTTTTTTTCTTTACAAGTCATTCTAGACTTGGGTGTTTGGAAGATCACCTCCTGGGCATCTTGAAGGTGGTTTCCCAACAGTTCTTTATGTCTTCAATGTGTCTACTTCTTTGATATGTCTTCTTCTTCTTCTTCGATGTGTCTCCTTCTTCTTCTTTAAAGTGTTTTGTTCTCTTCTTCTTCGATGTATCTTATTCGTCTTCTTCTTCGACGTGTTTTTTTCTTCTTCGATGTGTGTCCTTCTTTATCTTTAATGGGTCTTCTTATTCTTCGATGTGTCATCTTCTTCTTTGATGTGTCTTCTTCTTTAATGTAGCTTCTTCTTCTTCTTCTTCTTCATTGATGCATCTTGTTCTTATTCGATGTGACCTTCTTCGATGTGTCTTCGACTTCTTTGATGTGCCTTCTTCTTCGATGTGCCTTTTTCTTTTTTTTCTTCTTCGATTTACTTCTTCTTCTTCCTCTTTGATGTGTCTTCTTCTTCTTCTTCTTTGATATGACTTCTTCGATGTGTCATCTTCTTCGGTGTGCCATCTTCTTCTTATTCGTCGATGTGCCTTTTCTTCTTCTTCTTATTCGAGTTGTCTTCTACATCTTCTTTGCTGTGTCTTTGTCTCCTTCGATGTGTATTTGCCTTCTTTGATTTGTCTTTGCCTTCTTTGACGTGTCTTCTTCTTCTATGTGTTTCTTCTTTTTCGATGTGTCTTATTCTTTGATATGTCGTCTTCTTCTTCGATGAGTCTTCTTCTTGTTCGATGTGTCTTCTTCTTCTTCTTCTTTTTCTTCATTATCATCGATATGTCCTATTCTTCTTCTTTGGGATTGCTTTGCATTGGCTTAAAGCCAGCTTAACACAACCACCTAAAGGCAAAAGTGTCTTGTTTTGAGCCAATTCCACACAATGCGATGTGTCTTATTCTTTGGGATTACTTCTTTTTTTTTCGTTTCTTCTATGTGTCTTATTCTTTTTTTATACTTGTCTTCTTCTTCGATGCATTTTTTTTCATCGATGTGTCTTCTTTTTATTCAATATGTCTCCTTTTTCTTCTTCGATTTGTCTTCTTCTTCTTTTTCTTCTACTACAATGTATCTTCTTCTTCTTCGATGTGTGTTTATGTTCTTCTTTGTGTATTCAATGTGTTTGCTTCTTCGACTTGTCTTCTTCTTCTTCAATATATCTCTTTATTCTTCTTCATTGTGTTTTGTTCGTCTTATTCTTCTGTGTCTTGTTTGTCTTTTTCTTCGACGTGTTTTTTTCTTTTTCAATGTGTGTTCTTCCTCTTTTTTTTTCTTCGATGTCTTTTTTTTCTTCAATCTGCCTTTTTCTTCTATATGTCTTCTTCTTCTAAGTGTCTTCTTATTTTTCGATGTGTCCTCCTTCTCCTCTTCCTCCTCTTCTTCTTATTCGATGTATCTTTGCCTTTTTTTCGAGGTGTCCTTCGATGTGTCCTTTTCTTTTATGTGTCTTCTTCTCCGGTGTGTCTTTTTCTTCCATGTATCTTCTTCTTCAATATGTCCTTCGATATATTCCCTTCTTCTTCTTCGATGTGTCTTTTTCTTCTTCTTTGATGTCTCGTTTTTCTTCTTCTTCAGTGTCTCTTCTTCTTCTTCGATCTGTCGCATTCTTCTTCTTCTTCGATGTGGCTTATTCTTGTGCGATGTACTGTTTTCTTCTTGTTCGGCATTACTTATTGTTCTTGTTCTTATTTGATGTTTTCATCTTTTATGTGTTTTCTTCATTTTTGATGTGTCTTCTATTTCTTTTTCTTTGTCTTCATCTTCTTCTTTGATGTGTCTTCCTTTACTTCTTCGATATGTCTTCTTCCTCGATTTGCCTTGTTCTTCTATCTGTCCTCTTATTCGATGTATCTTCTTCTTCATCGATGTGTCTTCTTCTAATTCAATTTGTCTTTTTAAACTTTTTTTTCCTCTTCTTCGATGTGTCTTATTCTTCAATGAGTCTTTTTCGATGTGTCTTCTTCTTCTTCATCTTCCTCTTCAATGTGTCTTCCTTTTCTTCTTTGATGTGTCTTCTTCATCGATGTGTCATTCTTCTTCTTCGAATTGTCCTTATTCTTATTCGATGTGTCTTATTCTTATTCGATGTGTCTTGTTCTTCGATGTGTGTTCTTCCTCGATGTGTCTTTTTTATGTGTTATCTTCTTCGATATGTCTTCTTTTACTTCTTTGCCTTTTTTTCTTCTTCGACGTGTCTTTTTCTTCTAGGTGTCTTCTTTTTCGATGTACCTTTTTTTCGTCTTTTTCTTCATCGAAATGTCTTCTTTATTGATGTGTCTTCTATTTCGATATGTCTTCTATTTTGTTGTGTCATCTTCTTTTTTGATTTGTCCTTGTATGATGTGTCTTCATCTTCTTCTTTTTCAAAACCATATCTTTCTTCTACTTATTCTTCCTCAATGCATCACCTTCTTCTTTGATGCATCATCTTCTTCTTCTATTTCTTTGTGTCTTCTTCTTCTTCGATGTGTCGTCGACTTCTTTGACGTATCTTCTTCTTCAATGTGCCTTCTTCTTCTTCTTCAATTTGTCTTCTTAATATTCTTCTTCCTCTTCTTTGATGTGTGTTATTTTTTCTTCTTCTACTTCTTCTTCTTCTCTGTCTTCGACGTATCTTCGTCTTCTTAAGTGTCTCTTCTTCTTCAATGCGTTTTGTTCTTCTTTGACATGTCTTATTTTTCTTCTATGTGTCTTCATCTTTGATGCGTCTTCTTCTTCTTTTGTTTTTTTTTCTTCGATGGGTCTTGTCCTTCTTTGTATCATCTTATTGTTCGATGTGTATTCTTCGATGTGTCTTTTTCTTCTTCGATGTGTCATCGACTTCTTTGAATTGTCTTTTTGTACTTTTTCTTTTTCATCTTCTTCGACGTGTCTTCTCCTTCTTCTTCTTCTTCTTTCGGCTTGTTTTGTATTGGCATAAACCAAACTGAAAGCATCCACTTAAAGGCAAAAGTGACTTGCTTTAAGTTAGCTTTAAGCTGATTCCACTCAATGACTTTAATGTTTTTGCTTCTTTTTTCTTCTTCTTACTTTTCGAAGCGTCTTCTTTTTCTTCTATGTGTCTTTTTCTTCTTTGATGTGTCTTCTTCTTTTTCTATGCATCTTCTGTTACTTTTTCTTCTTCTTTTTTGATGTGTCTTCTTCTTCTTCTTCTTCCATGTGTCTTGTTCTTTTTCTTTTCTGACGTGTCTTCTACTTCTTCGTGGATGTGTATTATTCTTCTTCTTAGATGTATATTCTTTTTCTTTTTTTTTTCTGCGATATGTCTTCTTCCTTTCTTCTTCGATGTGTCTTCTACTTCTTCTTCTTCATCTTCTTCTTCATTTCTCCGATGTGTCTTCTTCTTCTTAGATGCGTCTCCTTCTTTTTCTTATTATATTTGTCTTCTTCTTCGATGTTCTTTTTTCTTTTTCTTCTTCATTGGTGTCTCTTTTTCTTTCACATGTCCTCTTTTTATTCTTCAATTTGCCATCTTCTTCTGTTTCTTCTTTGATGTGTCTTGTTTTTCTTCTTCTTCGATGTATCTTGTTTTTCTTCGATGTATCTTCTTCTTCATCAATGTGTGTTCTTATTCTTCTTTGTGTCTTCAATGAGTAAGTTTCTTCGATATGACTTCTTCTTCTTCAATATGTCTGCTTCTACTTCTTCGATGTGTTTTGTTCGTCTTCTTCTTCAATGTGTCTTGTTCACCTTTTTCTTTGACGTGTTTTTTTCTTCTTCGATGGGTGTTCTTATTTTTAGATATATCTTCTTCTTCTTTGATGTGTCTTCTTCTTTAATGTACATTCTTTTTCTTCTTCATTGATATGTCTTCTTCTTATTCAATGTGACCTTCTTCGATGCATCCTTCTTCGATGTGTCTTCAACTTCTTTGATGTGTCTTCTTCTTTGATGTGTCTTTTTCTTCTTCTTCTTCTTAGATTTTTCTTCTTCTTTGATTTGTTTTCTTCTTCTTTGATGTGTCTTTTTTTTCTTCTTCAATATGTCTTCTTCTTTTTCTTCGATATGTCTTCTTCTTCTCCTTTCTCGATGTGTCTTCCTATTATTTTCTTCTTCTTTTTCGATGTTTTTCTTTATTCTTCTTCATTTTCGACTTCTTCTTTTTTTTCGACTTCTTTGATATGCCTTCTTTTTCCTCTTCTTCTTCTTCGATGTGTTTTCTTCTTCATTTTCTTCTATATGTTTACCCATTCTTCGATATGTATTCTTTTTCTAAGATGGGTCTTCTAATTCTTCTTCTTTTTTTGTTCGATGCGTCTTCTTCTTTTTCCTTTTCGATGTATTTTATTCTTTGATGTACCTTTTTCTTCTTCATCGTTGGGTCTTTTTCTTCAATGTGTCTTCTTCTTCGATATGTCCTCTTCTTCGATCTGTCTCCTACATCTTCTTTGATAAGTCTCTTTCATTGAAGTCTTAATGTGTCTTCCTCTTTTTCTTCGATCAATGTCCTATTTCTTCTTCTTCGATGTGTCTTCTTTGATGTGTTTTTTTTCTTCCTATTCTTCTTCTTCTTCGATGTGCCTTTTTCTTTTTCTTCTTGGATGTGTCTTTTTCATTTTCTTCTTCGATGTGTTTTCTTCATCTTCTTCTTCTTTTTTTATGTGTCTTCCTCTTCCTTTTCAACATATCTTCTTCTTCGATATTCTCTCTTCTTCTTCAACTTGTCTTCTTCTTCTTCGATGTGTCCTCTTCTTCTTCGACTTGTTTTCTTCTTTGATTTGCCTTCTTCTTCAATCTGTCATCTTCTTCTTTGATGTATCTTCTTTGATGTATACTCTTTTTCTTTTTCTTCTTCGATGTGTCTTTTTTTTCTTCGATGTTTCTTTTTCTTCATCGAATTGTCATCTTCTTTTTCTTCTTTTTCCACCTGACTTCTTTTTCTTCCAACTGACTTCATTTTCTTCTTCTTCATCCTCTTCTTATTCTTCGACTTGCCTTCTTCTTTTTCTTTGATCTTGTTGGTGTTTGTCTAAGGTTTAAACAAGGTTTGAAGAGGTTCAGCATCAGGCCTTGGCGCCTCAGCACACTAAGTGTGCGCCTCAGCGCACAACATGTACAGAGGGTTCAGCATCAGGTCGTGCCGCGGCACAACCTTCCCAGGCCGTGGCGCCCAGCAAGGAGGAGACCTGGAGGAGGTGTGCGCCGCCGCTCAGCTTCCCCCAGGCCGCGGCGCCCAGAAGATGAAGGATGTGCGCCCTGTTCTAGGCCACGGCACCAGGCACACTTGTACATGGTTTTTAAGCCTTCTTGAATGGTGTGTGAGGCATATTCAAAACGCACAGGATTGTTAAGGATTGATGAAGGGCTATGGTTGATTGGTCCTCAAGATGTAAGAGTGGATATTGACTTTCAAGATTGGTCAAGAAGTGGTGCACTATATAAAGAGTCACCTAGCTTCAATCTCAATAAGTGTGATATAAGTTGTACTCCTAATAGAAGCAAAAAAAAAAAACATTTTTTAATTAAGCATAAATATCTATTTTGTTGGCCAACCTAACATGACTTAAGGCCTGATACGAACCATGTTCGAAACGAACCAAACCTGGGCCAAGCCTACCCGATATGACCCAGACCGGATACGGCCCAAGATTTAAGCGACCTGAACATGACCCAAAATGGAACCTAATAGACACGACCTGACCCTTTGCCACCTTTACTCACACACGTGCATGTGCACGCGCATGCGTACACAGACACACGCATGCACGCGCACACACACCCACAAATGATCACACATAAACGAACATGCTCACACACACACCCACGAATGCACACACGAAGGCGCACATGCACACAAGCTCACACGAAAACACACACGCATGGTTGGACACTCACAAACACACATGCACACATGCAGATGCACACACGCACGCACACAGAAACACAAATAAATTAAATTATATTACATTAATTAATTATTAATTTTTATATGTTGATATGCATAGTTCAAAATTTTATTAATACGAGTAATTTCAGTAATTTCAAATAAAAAATCGAGAAGACTAATAAATTTTGCATTATTTGTCAAGTCATAATAATTTTTTTTTATTGTCTTAAAAAATATAATTGAATTTACTGATTATATGAAATTTGATGTCCAAAATTTTGTATATAACATTACTAGTGAGAATAACTTTTTGAATCAGTTGCTTGAGATCAATGAAAACTGAATTTGGCAACTAAAAACCATAACATTGCATATTGCATTAAAAAATAAAATATAGTATTTAACAACCGAAGTATTAATTTATTATTAATTAATTTATACTTATTTGACAGTGATACTTGTTTACTCCAATTAGATGAAATAAACATTTTTGTAATAAAGCATAAATATCTATTTTGTTGACCAGCCTTACATGATGTAAGACCAGATTTGAACCAAGCTCCAAATGACCTAAACCCGACTCGTCCCCACCCGACATGACTCGACACCCCATAGGACCCGAGATCGAAACCACCCGAACACGACCTGACCAGACCCAAAGTGACCCGGTGCTCAACTTGACCTGAACTTGCCCCGACTCAAACCCGATTGACCCTACCGGAATTGTTTGCCACCTCTACTCACACACACACGCACATGCACATGGAAACGAACATGCACACGAACACACACACACATGCACATATACGCGCACACATACAAAAATGCACACACACACCCACGAACATACACAAGCATACAAACTTGCACAAGTACACACATATATAGACAATCACATGCACCCACACAAATGCACACGCACATGCACAATCGCATACACATGAACACATGCATGCACAAACACACACCCACGCACATACATAAGCATACAAACTTGCACAAGCACACACATACATAGACAATCACATGCACCCACACAAACGCACACGCACATGCACAATCGCATACACATGAACACATGCATGCACAAACACACACTCGATCACACGTGCAAACACACACCCACACACACGGATGCACACACACACGCACATGCATGCACACATGAACGCGCACGGGAACACAAACGTTCACAAGTACACTCACACATGCACAAACATACGCATGCACACAAGCCAACAAGAACACACACACACACTTGCAAATACACATGCACACACACTCACAATCATGCATGTGCACACAGACATAGGAACCCATGCACAAATGAATGCACGCACTCGCTCGCACATACACGAACATGCACATGCACAAACATATGCGCACAGGTACATGCGAATGCACATATGAACACTTGCCCACAACCACACACACATGCGCAAGTACGTACACAAATAAAATAAATTTTATAACAATTAATTAATTATTGATTTTCATGATGAGGACACGGCTAACAAATGGGATGTGGATCCTCTTCAAGTTCCAATTGGTCCAGTTACAAGGGCTCGAGCTAAAAGGTTCAAAGAAACTCTCAATGGGTTGATTCAACACATTTGGGCTAAAAACCATCTTTGGGGGCCCAAGGATGATGCCACACGTGATCCACAATGATGGGTTTCCATAATTCAAGCTTTGGAATAATCTAGCAACTCAAGATGGTGAATTAAAATCATAATTTTCCAAAATTAGAGACTTACTCGTTTTGGTTGGCTCATCAAGGAAAATGGTAGGTTGCAATTTTACTTATTCCTTTTTTTAATTTTTTCTTATTAATTTAATTGCTAAATTATAAGGCTTGCATTCCAAGTTAAGTACTTTCCTTATTTGGATTTTAGGTTACCAGAATTCTATTTAGGTTTATTTCCTATTTCGTGGTTTTCCTTTTTCTACCAGAATTATGTTTAGATTTATTTCCTATTTCTTAGTTTTCCTTTCTCTAATTGGTTACGAATTCTCATGTATTTAAATAACCATTGGCTTTTGGAATAAAACAATTCAAATTTGGTTCATACTTTTGGAGAGAAATTTCTCTTTGGTTCTTTTAGAACTTCTGAACTTATCGGAGTTTCTTTAGCGTTCATCTTTGACTTATCAATCAATCCTTCCATAATTGATTGTGGCGTCTTCATTATACCAAGGTTCTTGCTTCAATATAAGCAACGGGCCGCGGTCTCAGTCTTCCTTATACCAAGGTTCTTGCTTCAATATAAGAAACGGGTCGCAGTCTCACATAAATTTGCTTCTAGACGATCTTGGAAGTCTTCTTGATCCATCAATTTCTTAGTTCTTGGCGTGGATCATATCAGTTGGTATCAGAGCCTTCTAGTTGCAGGTTTGCTTATCCTTTGTTTTTATTTATAAAAAAAAGGTGAAAAAAACAAAATTGAAAAAAAAAAGAACAAATTTCCAGTTTAGGAAAAAAAAACATGAAAAAAGTGCGTAATATTTAGATTCAATCCTTTCAATTCTTGTTTCAATTTCTCATCTTTGTTTCCTTGTATTCTAGCCTTTAAATCCGAATTTCTTTGTAAGTTATTGGTGAATTGTTGCTGGACACTTTGATACTTATTTGATTAGTTTGATAAGAACCTATAGAGGATTATTACGAGTGGAAAAAGGCAAGAGTGGCGAGCATATAAGAGGGGAAAGCCAATCTCATTTTTGTGTGAAAACACGAGTGAAATTGAGTAACTCATTCTTTGAGTGAAACATGTGAAGGAGTGTGTGAGGTTCTTTTGTTATTTTTTTTTCTAACGTTGTTTTTGTAGCAAACATGTCAGACAACAAGAACAAAAATAATTCTGGAGATACGTCGAGAGAGGGTGATCCGAAGTTGCACATAGAGGCTTTAATGAGTGAGATGAGAAGAGTATTGAGAACGAAGATGGAATAGGATCATGAGCGGATAGATCAGGTAGAGAATGCACATGTGGGGCAGCAACAAAACGCTCCTAATGTGCGTAGGAGGGAGAGAGTTCGACCTAGGGGAGAGAGAGTTGAAGATGAAGAGTATTATGGGAATGGATTTGATGAGAAGATGATCAGGAATCAGTTGTTAGCCATAGAAGATTTGGTGGTCGAGGTAGAGAAGCTAGGAATTGGGAAGATAATAACTTGGGTAGTATTAAGATGAAGAGTCCATCGTTTCAAGGCAAAAACAATCCTGAAGCTTACCTTGAGTGGGAGAAGAAGATAGAATTAGTATTTGATTATCATAATTATTTCGAGCTTAAAGAGGTTAAACTTGCAGCCATTGAATTTTTTGACTATGCGATTATTTAGTGGGATCAATTAGTGTTAAACAGGAGGAGAAATAGAGAGCGTCCAATAGAGACTTGGGAGGAGATGAAAACCGTGATGAGGAAACGATTTGTTCCAAGTCATTACTACCGTGAGTGGTACCAAAAATTACAAAGTCTTACATAGGGTACTCGGAGTGTGGAGGATTATTATAAAGAGATAGAAGTAGATATGATCCGAGCAAATGTAGAGGAGGATCGAGAGGCTACTATGGCTAGGTTCTTGGCTGGTTTGAAACTGGAAATTGCTAATTCGGTGGAGTTGCATAATTATGTGGAGTTGGAAGATATGATGCACATAGCTATCAAAATTGAGAACCAACTCAAGAGGAGGGGCAACAATACACGACAAAACCCTAACTCGGGTTCATCTTGGAGGCCGAATTTTGTGTAGCAACCCACGACCAAGCCCAAAACTGAGCAAAAGCAAGAAAGTACCAGCCATGGAAATCAAGGTAAAACTGACTCTTCCACCACTAGAAATCGTGATATTAAGTGTTTTAAATGCCAAGGCAGGGGTCACATAGCAAGCCAATGTCTGAACAAAAGAGTTATGGTATTGCGAGATAATGGTGAAATTGAAACCGAGGGCGAAGAAGATACCGAATCTATGCCACCATTGGAGGATACAAGTGATAAGGAATACGCTGCCTAAGGAGAATTATTGGTTGCAAGGAGAGCTCTAAGTGTGCAAATCAAAGAAGATGACGAAGTGCAGCGAGAAAGCATCTATCATACTAGATGCCACGTGCAAAACAAGGTATGTGGTGTGATTATTGATGGAGGTAGTTGTACTAACATTGCTAGCACTACAATGGTTCAGAAATTAGGGCTGCCAACAATTAAACATCCTCGGCCTTATAAGTTACAATGGCTCAATGAGAGTGGTGAAGTGAGGATGAACAAACAGGCGTTAGTTTCCTTCCGTATTGGAAAATATGAAGATGAAGTTTTGTGTAATGTAGTTCCGATGCAAGTTGGACACATGTTACTAGGCCGGCCATGGAAATTCGATCGGTGTGTTAAGCATGATGGCTTCACTAACAAATATTTGTTTGTAAGAAATCAAAGAACAATCACTCTAGTTCCTTTGACACCAAAGCAGGTTTATGAAGATCAAGTGAGTTTACAAAAAGAAAGTGAGAATTGAACATCAAATTGATTTCATGCCTGGTGCTACAATTCCAAATCGACCAGCCTATCGAAGCAACCCCGAGGAGACAAAGGAGCGAAAAAGGCAGGTTAGTGAATTGATGGAAATGGGGTACGTAAGAGAAAGCATGAGCCTGTGCGCTGTTCCGATGATTTTGGTTCCTAAAAAGGATAGGACGTGTAGAATGTGCATTGATTGTGGAGCAGTCAACAATATAATAGTAAAGTATTGACATCTTATTCCTCGTTTAGATGTTATGCTAGATGAACTGCATGGTGCATGTGTATTCCTTAAAATTGATTTAAAAAGTGGATATCATCAAATAAGAATAAAAGAGGGTGATTAATAGAAAACTGCTTTTAAAACGAAATATAGTTTATATGAGTGGTTAGTTATGCCATTTGGACTAACAAATGCACCAAGTACCTTCATGAGATTAATGAACCATGTTTTGCGAGCTTTTATAGGCAGATTTGTTGTTGTGTATTTTGATAATATTCTCATTTATAGCACAAACTTAGATGATCATGTTGTACATTTAAAATCAGTTTTGGATGTTCTTAGAAAAGAAAAGTTGTTTGCTAACTTGAAGAAGTGCACTCTTTGCACTGATAAGCTTGTGTTTCCTGGTTTTGTTGTGAGTGCACAAGGAATACAGATTGATGAAGAGAAGATCCGTGCAATTAAAGAATGGCCAAGTCCCACGAGTGTAAGTCAAGTTTGTAGTTTTCATGGACTTGCTAGTTTTTATCGGAGGTTCGTGAAAGACTTTAGCAGTATTGTCGCACCGCTTACCGAAGTCATCAAGAAGCACGTTGGATTCAAATGGGGAGATGAGCAAGAGAAGGCGTTCTAATTGATCAAAGAAAAATTAACTCATGCTCCTTTACTTGGTTTGCCTGATTTTACTAAAACCTTTGAAATTGAATGTGATGCTTCAGGTTTGGGTATCGGTGCAGTTCTTATGCAAGGAGGAAGACCACTCGCATATTTCAGTGAGAAATTAAGTGGAGTAGCTTTAAACTATCCTACTTATGATAAAGAATTTTATGCGTTGGTTCGAGCATTGGAAACATGGCAACACTATCTTTGGCCTAAGGAGTTCATGATTCACACCGATCACGAGTCCTTGAAGCATATAAAAGGTCAACATAAGTTGAGTAGGAGACATGCACAATGGGTAGAATTCATCGAGACATTTCCATATGTCATTCGATACAAGCAAGGTAAGGAAAACATTGTTGCAGATGCACTTTCTCGAAGGTACGTATTAATTTCTACTCTAGATGCAAAATTACTTGGTTTTGAGTACATTAAAGAGTTGTATCCTTCAGACACCGATTTTTTTGAGAGGTTTCGAGCTTGTGAGAAAAACACAGTGGGTAAGTTCTTTAGGCACGAGGGATTCTTATTTCGAGAGAATAAGTTGTGTGTACCGAATTGCTCTTTGCATGATTTGTTAGTAAGGGAATCCCATGGAGGAGGTTTAATGGGTCACTTTGGAGTTGCTAAGACCTTAGCAGTTTTACAAGAGCACTTCTATTAGCCACACATGAAAAGAGATATTGAGAAAATTTGTGGTAGATATGTCACATGTAGGCAGGCAAAATCTCGAGTGCAACCCCATGGTTTATACATGCCACTGCCCATTCCTAGTGAGCCTTGGATAGATATTTCGATGGACTTTGTGTTAGGTTTACCTAGGTCTAAATGTGGTAAAAATTCAATTTTTGTGGTTGTGGATAGATTTTCTAAGATGACACATTTGATTCCATGTCACAAAACTGATGATGCTTCCAATGTTGCTAATTTGTTCTTTAGAGAAATTGTAAGATTACATGGTATGCCTAGAACAATAGTTTCAGATAGAGATGCTAAATTCTTGAGTTACTTTTAGAAGACTTTGTGGTGTAAGTTAGGGACTAAGCTATTATTTTCTACTACTTGTCACCCACAAACTGATGGTCAAACTGAAGTAGTGAATAGAACTTTGCTACTTTGTTGAGGGCTATTATTAAACAAAACATCAAAACTTGGGAAGAGTGTTTACCACATGTTGAGTTTGCTTATAATCATACTATTCATTCTGCTACTAAATTTTCACCATTTGAAATTGTTTATGGTTTTAATCCTTTAACTCCATTGAATTTAACACCATTACCTATGTCGGAACGTGCTAACTTGGATGGAAAGAAAAAGGCTAAATTTGTTAAGCAGATACATGAGAAGGCAAGACTAAACGTTGAGAGGCAAATGGAACAATATGCAAAACAAGCTAACAAAGGTCGTCGGCAGCGAATTTTTCAACCCAGAGATTGGGTTTGGTTACACATGAGGAAAGAAAGATTTCCGACACAAAGGTGTTCAAAGTTACTTCGTAGAGGAGATAGGCCTTTTCAAGTCCTTGAGTGCATCAATGACAATGCATACAAATTGGATTTGCCAAGAGAGTACAATGTTAGTGCCACTTTCAATATTTTTGATTTAAGCCCTTTTGATGCAGGTGATGATTTTAGGACAAATCCTTTTCAAGAGGAGGGAAATGATGAGGACACAGCTAACAAATGGGATGCGGATCCTCTTCAAGTTCCAATTGGTCCAGTTACAAGGGCTTGAGCTAAAAGGTTCAAGGAAACTCTCAATGGGCTGATTCAACACATTTGGGCTAAGAACCATCTATGGGGGCCCAAGGATGATGCTACACGTGATCCGCAAGGATGAGTTTCCATAATTCAAGCTTTGGAATAATCCAGCAACTCAAGATGGTGAATTAAAATCTTAATTTTCCAAAATTGGAGACTTACTCGTTTTGGTTGGCTCATCAAGTAAAATGGCAGGCTGCAATTTTACTTATTACCTTTTTTTTAATTGTTTCCTTATTAATTTAATTGCTGAATTATAAGGCTTGCATTCCAAGTTAGGTACTTTTCTTATTTGGATTTTAGGTTACCAGAATTCTGTTTAGGTTTATTTTCTATTTCTTAGTTTTCCTTTTTCTAATTGGTTACAAATTCTCATGTATTTAATTCATACTTTTGGAGAGAAATTTCTCTTTGGTTCTTTTAGAACTTCTGAACTTATCGGACTTTCTGTGGTGTTCATCTTCGACTTATCAATCAATCTTTCCATAATTGATTGTGGCATCTTCATTATACCAAGGTTCTTGCTTCAATATAAGCAACGGGTCGCGGTGTCAGTCTTCCTTATATCAAGGTTCTTGCTTCAATATAAGCAACAGGTCGCAGTCTCACATAAATTTGCTTCTAGACGATCTTGGAAATCTTCTTGATCCATTAATTTCTTAGTTCTTGGCGTGGATCATATCATTTCATGTGTTGATATGCATGGTTCAACATTGTATTAATATGAGTAATCTCATTAATTTCAAATAAAAACTCGAGAAGAATAGTAAATTTTACATTGTTCTTCAAGTCACGAAAAAAAAACTTTATTTTTAATTGTCTTGAAAGAAATTATAATGGAATGAAGTGAATATGTGAAATTTAATCACCAAAATTTGGTATAACACGTTACTAGTGAGAAAAACTTGGTAAACTAGTTATCTAAGATCATTTGGGACTGAATTTTGTGATGAAAAGTCATAACATTTCATATAACATTAAAAAAAAGTAAATGCATTATTTAAAAAATGAAGTATTGATTTATTATTAATTAATTTTCAACTATTTGACAATATAACTCATTCACTTCTATTAGATGCAAATAAAACATTTTTTTATTTAAGAATAAAATTATATTTTGTTGACCTGATCTAACATGACTCAATACCCGATATGAAGCATGCTCAAAATGACCCAATCCCGACCCGTCCCTATCCGAAATGAACCGAGACCCGATACAGCCTGAGATTGAAATCACCTAAACACAACCTGACCGGACCCGAAGTGTCCAGATACTCAAAATGACCTGAACCGAACCCGACTCAAACCTGATTGACTAAACTCGAACCATTTGCCACCTCTACTCAAACACACATGAACATGCACATGCACACGAACACGCACACGGTTGCACACACACACACACACACAGAGACATGCACAAATGCACACACACACACACCCATGCAATTAGATGCACATGCACATGCACACACACACTCAACAAACGCGCACGTGAATGTATGCACATAGGGGAACTTGCACACACGCACACTCACATGAACACACACAAATATGTGCGTACAATAAATGACACACCCACGCACGCACGCTTTAACACTCACACATGACCCAACTAGACCTGACTCGTTTGCCACGTCTACTCACACACATAGACACATGCACACACACGCACAGACATAGATGCAATTATACACGCACAAAAACGCACACACACACCCACGCACATACACATGCATATAAACATGCACATGCATACGAAGACACACACAAACACATGCACTCACACAAACACATAGGCACACGCATAGGCACACATGCATGCACACACACACCTACCAACACACACGCACACTCACCCACACACACATGGATGCACGTACAAACACGCAATATACACAGAAAAGGAAACATGCTTGTGCGCACGCGCACACGAACACACTAAGATACTCACACATGCAGAAACATACGCACACACACACGCCAACACGAACATACACGCATGCACATGTGAATACACACACATTCACACCCGCACACATGCACGCACGCACTCACATGCACATGTGCACGCACGCTAACAGGCATGTATGGGCACACGCACACACGTACAAACACACACACACTCCCCCAGACAAACACACGCACACATGCCCACACGAACACACACTCACGCACACGCGAACACACACCCACATGCAGGCACGCACATAAGCACACATGCGCATACGAACAAGCACGCACATGCACAAACACGCGTGAGCACACACGTTCGCAAAAAAAAAATTATCACAGTTAACTAATTATTGATTTTCATGTGTTGATATACATGGATCAACATTGTATTGATATGAGTAATATAATTAATTTCAAATAAAAAATCGAGAAAAATAGTAAATTTTATATCGTTCTTCAAGTCATTATAAAATTTTATTTTTAGTTGTATTGAAAAAAAAATAAAATGGAATGATGTGATTATAATAAATTTACTAACCAAAATTTGGTATAAAGATGTTACTAGTGAGAATAACTTTGTGAACCAGATGTCTAAAATCATTTAAGACTGAATTTTTTGACTTGAAATCATAACATTGCATATAATATTAAAAAATTTAATATATTATTTAAAAAATGAAGTATTGATTTATTATTAATTAATTTTCATCTATTTGACAATTTAACTCATTTACTCCTAATAGATGCAAATAAAACTATTTTCTTAATTAAGCGTAAATATCTATTTTGTTGACTCAACCTAACATGACTTAAGACCCGATACGAACCATGTTCGAGATGAACCAAACCTGACCCGAGACTACCCAATATGACCCCAGACCATATACGGCCCAAGATTTAAATGACCAGAACATGACCCGACTCAACCTAAAGTGACACGTTGCTCGAACTACCCAAGACTCAACGTGACCCAAACCAGACCCGAACTGAACTTGATTGACACGACCTGACCCATTTGCCACCTTTACTCACACAAATGCACATGCAAGCGCATACGTGCACAGACTCACACACACACATGCACGCGCACACACACCCACAAACGCACTCACATAGACGAACATGCACACGAATGCACACACGAAGGAGAACATGCACAGAAGCTCACCCGAACACACACGCGCATGCTTGGACACTCACATACACACATGCTTGTGTGCACACACACACTCGCAAACACGCACACATGCAGATGCACACACGCACACATATACACACGCACGTGCACATGCACGCACAGAGGAACACAAATTAATTAAATTATATAACATTAATTAATTATTAATTTTATATGTTGATATGCACGGTTCAAAATTCTATTAATATGAGTAATTTCATTAATTTCAAATAAAAAATTGAGAAGACTAATATATTTTGCATTGTTTGTCAAGTCATAATAATTTTTTTTATTGTCTTCAAAAAAAAATATATTGGAATTAAGTGATTATACGAAATTTGATGCCCAAAATTTTGCATATAGCGTTACTAGTGAGAATAACTTTGTGAACTAGTTGTCTGCGATCATTGAAAACTGAATTTTGCTACTAAAATCCATAACATTGCATATGGCATTAAAAAATAAAATAAAATATTTAGAATACGAAGTATTGATTTTTTATTAATTAATTTATACTTATTTGACAATGTAACTCGTTTAATCTTATTAGATGCAAATACAATATTTTTGTAATAAATCATAAATATCTATTTTGTTGACCAGACCTGACATGACTCAAGACCCGATATGAACCAAGCTTAAAATGACCCAAACCCTACCCAACATGACCCGAGTCCCGATAAGACCTGAGATCGAAACCAGTCGAACACGGCCCAACAAGACCCAAAGTGACCTGATGCTCAACTTAACCTGAACCCAACCCGACCCAAACCCGATTGACCCTACTCGAATTGTTTGCCACCTCTACTCACACACAGATGCACATGCACATTGAAACAAACACTCACAGGGACACATACACACATGCAGATATACACGCACACAGACACAAATGCACACACACACCGACGCACATACACAGGCATACAAACTTGCACAGGCACACACATTCACAGATAATCACATGCACACACAAAAACGCACATGCACACACACAATCACACACACATGAACACATGCATGCACAAAGACACACAAACACACACTCGAACACACATGCACACACACACACACACACATGGATGCACATACACACTCGCACATGCACGCACATAAGCACTCACGGACACATGCATGTGCACACGCACATGAACACATGCTCGCGCACACGAACATTCACAGGTACACTCACACACGCACAAACACACGAATGTACACAAGCCAACAAGAACACACACACACACACACACTTGCAAATATACATGCACACACTCGAACATGCACACACACACACACAATCATGCATGCGCACGCAAACATAGGAACCCATGCACACATGCATGCACGCACTCACACGGACAAGAACACGCACACGCACTAACACACGTGCAGACGTACAAGCGAATGGACACCCACATGCTGGCATGCATGCACGTACGCTCGTACGCACATAAGAACACTTGCCCATAGGCAATACGCACACTCACGTGCGCAAGCACGTACACAAATAAAATAAATTTTATCATAATTAATTAATTATTGATTTTCATGTGTTGATATGCATGGTTCTAAAATGTATTAATATGAGTAATCTCATTAATTTCAATTAAAAACTAGAGAAAAATAGTAAAATTTACATTGTTCTTCAAGTCACGAAAATAATATTATTTTTAATACTCTTGAAAGAAAATATAATGGAATGAAGTGAATATGTGAAATTTAATCACCAAAATTTGGTATAACACGTTACTAGTGAGAATAACTTTGTGAACTAGTTGTCTAAGATCATTTGGGACTAAAAGTCATAAGATTTCATATAACATTAAAATATTAAATACACTATTTAAAAAATGAAGTATTGATTTATTATTAATTAATTTTCAACAATTTGACAATGAAACTCGTTTACTTCTATTAAATGCAAAAAAAAAAACATTTTTTTAATTAAGAATAAAATTATATTTTGTTGACCTGACCTGACATGACTCGATACCCGATATGAACCAAGCTTGAAATGACCCAATCCCGACCCGTCCTATCCTAAATGACCCGAGACCCGATACGATCTGAGATTGAAATCACCCAATCACGACCCGACCATACCCGAAGTGTCCCGATACTCAGTATGACTTGAACCCGACACGACCCAAACCCGATTGACTTAACCCAAACCATTTGCCACCTTTACTCACACACACACACACACACACACATGCACATGCACACGAACAAGCACGCGTTGGCACATACACATGCACACGTGCACACACACACACCCATGCACTTAGATGCACATGCACATGCACACACACACTCACATAAACACGCACGTAGGCGTACAAGCACACACACAAACACACACACTCACATGAACACACACAAACATGCACGTACAATAAATCACACACCCATGCACGCACGCACTAACTCTCACACATGACCAAACTTGACCCGATTCGTTTGTCACATCTACTCACACACACACATATACACAAACACCCACAGATATAGACGCAATTATACACGCACAAAAATGCACACACACACCCATGCACATACACATGTATACAAACACGCATACACACACAAACACGTGCACACACACAAAAACATATGCACACACATAGGCACACACACATGAACACATGCATGCTCACACACCCACCAACACACACACACCCACACACACATGGATGCACGTACACACACGCAATATACACAGAAAAAGACACATGCTAGCACGCATGTGCGCATAAACAAACTAAGGCACACTCACACATGCAGAAACATACGCACGCATACATGCATGAACATGTGAATACACACACTCACTTTCACATCCGCACACATGCAAGCACGCACACACACATTCACACACGCACGCACACTTGCATGCATGTACTCACACGCACACGTGCACACACACGCTAACGAACATGCACAGGCACAGGCACACACGCACAAACACACACACTCGCCTAAACAAACACACAGACGAACACACGCACACTCACGAACATGCGAACACGTACCCACATACAGGCATGCACACACACACACACATAAGCACACATGCGCACACAAACAAGCACGCACACACAAACACACGTACGCGCACACACATGCGCAAAAAAATAAATTTTATCACAATTAATTAATTATTGATTATCATGTGTTGATATGCATGGTTCAACATTATATTAATATGAGTAATCTAATTAATTTCAATTAAAAAATCGAAAAGAATGATAAATTTTACATTGTTCTTCAAGTCACTAGAAAATTTTGTTTTTAATTGTATTGAAAAAAATAAAGTGGAATGATGTGAATATATTAAATTTACCCAACAAAATTTTGTATAAGACGTTACTAGTGAGAATAACTTTGTGAACCAGTTGTCTAAAATCATTTAAGACCTAATTTTGTGACCTAAAATCATAAAATTGCATATAGCATTAAAAATTTAAATATGTTATTTAAAAAATGAAGTATTGATTTATTATTTGTTAATTTTCACCTATTTGACAATTTAACTCATTTACTCCTAATAGATGCAAATAAAACATATTTTTAATTAAGCATAAATATCTATTTTGTTGAATCGACCAAACATGACTCAAGACCCGATACGAACCAAGTTCGAAATGAACTAAACCCGACCCGAGCCTACTCGATAGGACCCCAGACCGGATACAACCTAAGAATGAAATGACCCGACCAGATCTAAAGTGATAAGTGGCTCAAATGACCCAAGACTCAACATGACTCAAATCGGACCCTAACATAACCTGATTGTCCCTACCTGACCCATTTTCCGCTTCTACTTACACACATGCACATGCACGCGCATGCGTGCATAGACCCACAACCACACATGGGCGTGCACTTGTTTACACACACACACACACCCACAAACGCACACACAGACGAACATGCACACATACATACCCACGAATGCACCCACGAAGGCGCACATGCACAAAAGCACACACGAACACACACGCATGCACGTATGCTTGGACACTCACATACACACATGAGTGCGTGCACACACACACATGCAAACACACATGCAAACACACACACGCACACACATACACAGCATGTGCACACGCGCACACACACTCGCACAAATAAAATAAATTATATAACGTTAATTAATTATTAATTTTTATTAGTTGAAGTGCATGGTTCAAAATTCTATTAATATCAGTAATTTTGATAATTCCAAATAAAAAATTGAGAAGAATAGTAAATATTGCATTGTTCATCAAGTCATAATAAAATTTATTTTTGATTGTCTTGAAAAAATATATAATCGAATTAAGTGATTATGTGAAATTTGATGTCCAAAATTTTGTATATAACGTTACTAGTGAGAATAACTTTGTGAACCAGTTGTTTGAGATAATTGACAACTGAATTTTGCGACTAAAAATCATAAGATTGCATATTGCATTAAAAAATTAAATATTTTATTTAAAAGGTAGTATTGATTTATTATTAATTAATTTATATGTATTTGAAAATGTAACTCGTTTACTCCTATTAAATGTAAATAAATTTTTTTAATAAAGCATAATATTTTTTTTTGTTGACCAGACCTAACATGACTCAAGACCCGATATGAACCAAGCTTGAAATGACCTAAACCTGACCCGACATAACCAGAGACTCGATAGGACCCGAGATTGAAATCAACCGAACACCACCTAACCGGACTTGAAGTGACCCGATATAGTCACACAAACATGCACGTTAATGTACGCACGAATGCCCGCATGCAACTATATGCACACACTCAAGCACGCACACTCACATGCACACACACAAACATGGGTGTACAATAACTCACATACCAATGCTCGCACGTAAGCGTCATGCACACACACAAACACACACACTAACATGCCCACACACAAACATGCATATACAATAAGTTACACAGCTATGCACGCACCCATGCACCCTCACACATAACCCGACTAGACCCTGCTTATTTGCCATGTCTACTCACAAACGCACACACATACACACACACGCACAGACACACAGGCACATATACATGAACACACACACAAACGCACTCACACACCCACGCACATACATAGGCATACAAACATGCACAGACACATGCACACATAGACAATCACATGCACACACATAAACCCACACGAACACGCACAATCACACAGACATGAACACATGCATTAATAAACACACAAAAACACATACTCGAACACACGTGCACACACACCTGGATGCACAAACATACATGCGAATGCACACACACATGAACATGCACACTCGCACGCGCACACGAACATGCACAGGTACACTCACACACGCACAAACACACGCATGCACACACTCCAACTTGAACACACACTTGCGAATACACACGCACACACTCACACATGCACACACACGCAATCATACATGTGCGCATAGACATAGCCACACACACACCCACGCCCACACAAACCCACACACACATGCATGCACACAATCAAATGCACATGCAAACGAACATGCACATGCACATGCACAAGCACACGAAAACACACAAACACAGACATGAACACATGCATGCATAAACACATATTCAAACACACGTGCGTATAGAAACACATACTCGAACACATGTGCGCACACACACCCACATACACATGGGTGCACATACACACACGCACACAAGCACACATGAACACGCACACACGCACAAACACATGCACGCACACACACTAATATGAACACATAGACACACACTTGCGAATACACACGCACACACTGTTGTGCGTTTATCCACCTAAATAAATAAGTAAATAACAGTATAGTTTTACTTGTAAGTGCACAAGATCAATAGTAGCATAGTGTGCAAGTACGAGATCATCTCCACAGGGATTGAAGAATTTCAATTTTAGAATCAATTTCTCAAATAAAAGATAGAAATAACAGTTAAGTGTGATTTTAATAATAATAAGGACATAGAGCTTTGATATCCACCTCTAATTATACTTTCCCAACGAGTAATATGTCAATGCACTAGCTTTATCATGAATACCTAATGGTTGTCAACCTAAGGTTATGGTATCTACTCCTTAAGCTATTGATTTCCCTAAGCAACGAGTTAGGCATGGTATCTACTCTAACTCATTTCTTTCTTAAGGGATTCAACATGGTATATACTAAGTTGTTCCTTAAGAGAGCATAGATCCTATGGAAATCGACAACCACACAGGACCTAGTGTATGGTATCTACTCCCGGTTTCCCATGTTCATTAACCCAAAAATCCGGTGTGGATATCTTTTTTTACTAATGTCAGACCCAGGACTCGGTCATCAAAATTGATCTAACTAACAAGTCCATACCACATGCACATATTGATCAGACATATATATATGAGGAATTTAAATAAATATAGGCATTAATCAAGTTAAACATCATAATCAAGGCTATTGCAAAGATAATTAATGAATGTGTATATGGGAAAGCATAACTAGGGCTTCAATCGAGCCCTATTAAGAGTTAGTTACACATGTTGTCTAAGATAAGCATCGTAATATAAACTAAACATAAAATATAAAATCCGAAGAATACTGTGGAGACGAGTCGTCAATTCCTCTCCAAGCTTATAACTTCGAGCCAAAGTAAGAAATAAAAGAAGAGATGTCTTTTGTGTGTGTTTACAGGTGTATTTATAGGGTTTGAATAACCCTAGAAGACTTTGGAAACCCTAAACTTCCTAAAACATAAAACCTCCTCTATTTCCAAAACTAGTTCTGTCGTTTTACTGTTCACGCCCGTACATGTGCGCTCGATCGCAAGGCTGTGCTCGATCCTTCTTGTGTGCGCACGAGCGCTTATCCGCTCGATCGCACTTTAGCCAGGAGCTGCTCCAGGATTTCCAGATTTCTTCCTTTAGGTGCCAAAAATGCTTCTTTTTCTCCAAGACCCTATAAAAAATGTGACACATAGAAATGAAGTAAAATGGACTAAATTAACATAACTATAGACTTAACAAATGTAAATAAAGGGGCATAAATATGAATATTTAAGCACCTATCACACCCCCAAACTTACATATTGCTAGTCCCTTAGCAATACAAAACTAAAAACTAAAATGAAAAATAACGACACACAGATAAATCTAATATTCATATTGTCCACAGAAGTTTAGGTCTCACACAAAACCATGATGCGCATTCATGAGCAAGCTTAACAAATATAAACACATCTTTGCAATGAATAAGAGTTTTGAACGCAAATCACTTTTATGAGGCAGTTTAAGACATCACAAGTTTGATCTTAGTGTTTGGTGAACTAGCACATAAAAGATTAGGTTTCCAAATAATTCTAATGTGTAGCGTTTCTATGTCTCAAGATTCACCAAATTTCCTATTAGAATCAACAAAGATGGCATAGTTTTTCTTCTTTTCTTTTATTTGTGAGACTTTTGCCAAGTTTAGTTCCCTTGCTTTCTATTTGACTCATGTAGCAAGTATTTAGCCAATGACTCCCAAACCAGATGGTTTTAGAGCATTAGGTGTAAAGAAACCCCTAAGGACTTATTAACTCGAGTAAAAAAGGCTACGAAACTAACTGGTCTTAATGCTACCAATCATAATTTCCACCTTTTGACGTGACACTCACTGCTCACTGAGGCAAGAGGGCTAGTTACTCAGTGGAAAGTTTTTTTAATGATCATTAGGAGCATTTTTCTTTTTTTTTAGCAATAACAATTTTTTTTTCTATTTTCTTATGCCAAATCGTTAATCAACAGGTTATCTAGTTCACAGTCAAGCAAAAGAAACTTACAAATCAAAATTACATGTCATACCCCACACAACAATGTGCTAATGTGCTCGTGTTAGTTTAGGTCAAACTTGTGAATCCCTAAATGCCTAAAAGTAAGTGATCTAGGTTCAAAACTTAATTATTGGCCTATATGTTCAAGGTGTTAAGCTCACTTATGAAGTCAAATCATATTGTTTGTTTAGATCACCCAAATTTTTTAGAACAGAATGAACATGCATTTATCTATAAAAACAAAAAAAAATGGGACATAATGTGTGTGTGAGTGTGTCCCCATACTCCCAAACTTAAATTGCACATTGTCCCCAATGTGTGAGAAGCATGGAAGGATCTGATCTGGGAGATGTAGAACTCAATGGCTGGCATGGCTCGTAGCACGCCGCCAAACTTGAATTGGATGCACTGACTATGTCCTTGAAAAAGAAAAATAAACATAAATTGGAAAACAAGTAATAATAAACAGATATAGAAAAGTAAATACTAACAAGAAAATAAAATACTAAAAAAGATATGCTTTGGGGTGCGTCCCATAAGCGCTAAGTTTAACGTCTTCAGCCAGACGGGGTATCCTCTCACTGTTGATCGTCGTGTGGTGCAGTCGAAGAGGTACCGAGTACCGGAGGTAGGCGGTTAAGGATGGCCTGTAGCATCGCCTCCTGTCGTGCAAACCGCGCCTCCAGACTATTTATGCACTGGTGCACAAGTGATGTAGCTGCAGAGACCTCACCTCAGAAGGAGGACAACTCAGTGAGAAAGTGCTGGGACACTCTGGGTCCCATGTCCGGATGGTCCTCCTATCGCAGTGGGCTAACGGCAGGGGTCTCTATCTCCATATGATCCTCCTTAACGCTCCCAGCTACAGGTGCAAGGGCTGGGAGTCCTCGAGGCATGTGCGAGAGGCTATGTGTCCACTAAGCCTTCCCAAAGAAGGGATGCTCTCGTACTGGTCCATAGCTGGTGGTCCCCTTATTCCATTTCTTCTTGAGGATGTATGAGAGTAAGAATGGGAATGGGAGCCCCCATGCATTGGTCGTGGTGGTCTGACGGCCATGGACATGATCCCAAAATTTATGCAGCTGGCTCCACATAACAGCCGGGGAGAGAGTACCAGTGGCCTCTGTGGAAGGCATACAATGTCTGTAGAAACTGGTCTCTCCTCTGTGTCTTGTGCCCCAATGGACACTCATTGCGCTGGAGGATGGTGTCCATGAGCCAAAGCCGTGGAGGCAACTTTGACCAGCTTGCTGCGTTGTTGTGTCTATTAGCATACTGGCCAGCGCAAAAGACTCCGGCTGCATCTCGATATCGGTGTCCTCCGGAGGGGACTCATCACAGTAATGAAGAGCAGCGGGGATATCGGCACTAGTCACCTCGATGGATGTGCCCTAGACTAAGGAAGTCAATACTCCTAGTCTACTGCAGTCAAAAGACAGTCGCTCATAGAACTGGACTACCAGCTGGGTGTAAGCTTTCGAGCAGACTAGTTTAAAAAGCCTCTTTAACCCCCGGTGTTTAAATACTTGGACCGCCCATTGAGTGGCATCCATGTGCTTGAACACTTTATTGATGGTGAAAGTGGTCGAATAACCCTAGACGACTCTGGAAACCCTAAACTTCCTAAAACACAAAACCTCTTCTATTTCCAAAACTGGTTCTGCCATTTTACTGTTCACACTTGTACATGTGCGCTTGATCGCATTCGTGGTGTGCTCGATCGCACTCTAGCCAGCAGCTGCTCCAGGATTTCCTGATTTATTCCTTTAAGTGCCAATGCTTCTTTTTTTCTCCAATACCCAACAAAAGCATGTGAAACACAGAGATGAAGTAAAATGGACTAAATTAACATAAACTAGGACTTAACAAATGTAAATTAAGGGGCTTAAATATGGATATTTAAGCACCTATCACACCTCTAAACTTACATATTGCTAGTCTCTTAGCAATACAAAACAAAAAACTAGAAAGAATAAAGACACACAGATAAATCCAATATTCATGGTGTCTACAAAAGTTTAGGTATCACACAAAACCATGATGTGCATTCATAAGCAAGCTTAACAAGTACAAACACATCTTTGCAATGAATAAGAGTTTTGAACGCAGATCACTTTCATGAGGCAGGTTAAGGCATCACAAGTTTGACTTTAGTATGTGGTGAACTAGCACATAAAAGATTAGGTTTCCAAATAATTCTAATGTGTAGTGTTTCGATGTCTCAAGATTCACCAAGTTTCCTATTAGAACCAACAAAAATGGCATAGTTTTTCTTTTTTTCTTTTATTGTGAGATTTTTGCCAAATTTAGTTCCCTTAAGCTTTCTATTTGACTCATGTAGTGAGCGTTTAGCCAATGACTCCCAAACCAGATGGTTTTAGGGCATTCGGTGTAAAGACACCCCTAAGGACTTACTAACTCGAGTCAAAAATGCTACGAAACTAACTGGTCTTAATGCTACCAATCAGAATTCCCACCTTTTGACGTGACGCTCACTGCTTACTGAGGCAAGAGTGCCAGTTACTAGGTGGAAAGTTCTTTTTAATGATAATTGTGAGCAAAATTCCCACCTTTTGACGTGACACTCAATGTTTACTGAGGCAAGAGGGCCAGTTACTCAGTGGAAAGTTTGTTTAAGGATCATTAGGAGCACTTTTCTTTTTGATCAATAACAATTTTTTTTTTCTATTTTCCTATGCCAAAGTGTGAATCTAACAAGTCATCCGGTTCACAATCAAGCCGAAGAAACATACAAATTACAATCACATGTCATGCCCCACACAATTATGTGCTAATGTGCTCGTGTTAGTTTAGGTCAAACTTGTGAATCCTTAAATGCCTAAAAGTAAGTGATTAAGGTTTAAAACTTAATTATTAGCCCATATGTTCAAGGTCTTAAGCTCACTTATGAAGTCAAATCATATTGTTTTGTTTAAATCACCCAAAAAATTTTAGAACAGTATGAACATGCATTTATTTATAAAAGCAAAAATTAGGACATAGTGTATGTGTGAGTGTATCCCCATACCCCAAACTTAAATTGCACATTGTCCCCAATGTGTGAATAACATGGAAAGATGTAACCTGAGAGATGGAAAACTAGCTGGGCCGACATGGCTCATAGCACACCCCTAGACTTGAACGGATGCATACATTGTCCTTAAAAAGAAAAACTAACGTAATATGGAAAAATGAAAAGTACAAAAAATAAATAAATAAAAATAAATATGATAAACAATAAATATGAAAAACAATAAAAATAAAAGGATAAGCTGTGGGGTGCCTCCCATGAGCACTAAGTTTAACGTCTTCAGTCGGACCAAGCCTTATTTTTCCCCAAAACTAAGATTGGCAGCAACTAGCACAAGTAGTGTCTTATTCTCTCCCATATAAGCATAAGTCAAATGCTTCGGCAATTGCTTCAACTCCAAATTTGGTGTATGGACAATAGAAGGAAAAAAAATAGTATTAGTAGGCACATGAGGTTCAAATGGCTCGGTGTACTTACTTGGATGCTTTGAAAAAGCCTCTAGAAGGTGCATAGTTTCAATGATGTCATCAATAACATCATTAGATTTTGGCTCAACATCTGATCCTTTGAAACAATGGATGAGGGTGGTCTCCAATGGATCAATGTGATGGACGTGAAAAACTTGGCCAACAACGCCTTGCTGTCGTTCACTTAGCACTTTAGCCAATTGCCCCACTTATACTTCCAATCTTTGAATGGCTTGTTCATGCCTTGCAGTGGTTTGTCTTATCTCAGTCCAAAATTACCTTTCCTCTGCCATAAACTGATCTTGTGAGGTCATCAATTGTTGTTGCTGAGTTGCTAACTGCATCCCAACACTCTCTAGGTCGCTTTTCTTTAATTCGGGAACTGAGTGGGCTGCTTGTTGGGAGTTCATTTGTTGCCCTTGAAAGTTCAAGGCATTTTGATCATTGCTCCATGAGAAGTTGGGGTGATTTCGCCATCCAGGATTATAGGTAGTTGCATATATATTATAGTTGTTCGGTCCCACATGATTTGCTTGCTGTTGATTTGCAGATGAATACAAAGGGCAAGTGTCAGTAGTGTGATGAAAACGAGAACATATAGCACATACCTGGAGTTGTTTGGCTCGTGGACTAGGTGAGATGTTTTGAGCAGTCATGGCTTTTATAAGCATATCTAGCTTCCTCTCAATAGCAGCTAGATAGGTATATCTAGCTTCTGCCATTGGTGCTTCTCCTTCGAATGAATTAGTTGAAAAGCTTCAGTGTAGCAGCTTTAGTACTGCTTCTCAGGTACTCTCTGGAGCTTTTGCGCTCGAGCGCACCAAGAACAGCGCTCGATCGCACTGGGATTGCGCTCGATCGCACCAAAGAGTGCGCTCGATCGCAATGAGAACAGAAACTCCTCCTCTGCACACCTGAACAAAAACAGAAAAGGAATAGAACGAATAAATCTGATTTTTTGATAAAAATAAAAATAAAAATAAAACGGAACATAATAAAATAGAATAAAACTAACGAAAATAATTCCAAAAAGAAATTTAGCACAATCCCCGGCAACGGCGCCAAAAACTTGTTGTGCGTTTATCCACCTAAATAAATAAGTAAATAACCGTACAGTTTTACTTGCAAGTGCACAAGATCATTAGTAGCATAGTGTGCAAGTGCGAGATCATCTCCAGAGGGATTGGTGAATTTCGGTTTTAGAATCAGTTTCTCAAATAAAAGATAGAAATAACAGTTGAGTGTGATTTTAATAATAATAAGAACATAGGGCTTTGATATCCACATCTAATTATACTTTCCCAACGAGTAATATGTCAATGCACTAGCTTTATCATGAATACCTAATGATTGTCAACCTAAAGGCATGGTATCTACTCCTTAAGCTATTGATTTCCCAAAGCAACGAGTTAGGCATGGTATCTACTCTAACTCTTTTCTTTCTTAAAGGATTCAGCATGGAATCTACTGAGTTATTCCTCAAGAGAGCATAGGTCCTATGGAAATCGACAACCACACAAGACCTAGGGTATCGTATCTACTCCCGGTTTCCCATGTTGATTAACCTAAGAATCCGGTGTGGATATCTTTTGTTAGTAATATCATATGCAGGACTCAGTCATCCAAATTGATCTAACTAACAAGTCCATATCAGATGCACATATTGATCAGACATATACATATTAGGAATTTAAATAAACACAAGCATTAATCAAGTTAAGCATCATAATCAAGGCTATTGCAAAGATAATTAATGAATGTATATATGGGAAAGCATAACTAGGGCTTCAATCGAGCCCTATTAAGAGTTAGTTACACATGTTGTCTAAGATAAGCATCGTAATATAACCTAACATAAAATATAAAACCCGAAGAATACTGTGGAGACGAGTCGTCAATTCCTCTCTAAACTTACAACTTCAAGCCAAAGTAAAAGATAAAAGAAGGGATGTCTTTTGTGTGTGTTTACAGGTGTATTTATAGGGTTTGAATAACCCTAAAAGACTCTAGAAACTCTAAACTTCCTAAAACGCAAAACCTCCTCTATTTCCAAAACTGGTTCTGCCGTTTTACTGTTCACACCCGTATATGTGTGCTCGATCGCATTCAATGTGCGCTCGATCGTAAGGCTGCACTCGATCCTTCTTCTGTACGCACGAGCACTTATGCGCTCGATCGCACCCAATAGTGCGCTCGATCGCACTTTAGCCAGGAGCTGCTCCAGGATTTCCAGATTTCTTCCTTTAGGTGCCAAAAATGCTTCTTTTTCTCCAAGACCCTATAAAAACATGTGAAACACAGAAATGAAGTAAAATGGACTAAATTAACATAACTATGGACTTAACAAATGTAAATAAAGGGGCTTAAATATGAATATTTAAGCACCTATCACACACTCGCACATGCACCCATGCACACACACGCAATCATGCATGCGCGCACAAACACACGCACACACACACCCACGCACACACATACCCACTCACACATGTATGCATGCACTCACATGCACATGCCAATGCACATGTGCACATGTGAACGGACATGTGCACATGTACACAAACATGCACGCGTACGCACACACACACCCACGCACTTTGACGCACATACACATGAACACACACACTCACACAAACACGCACGAGAATGTACGCACGAACACATGCACGTAGGCGTACATGCACACACACAAACACGCACACTCACATGAACACATGTAAACATGCACGTGCAATAAATCACACACCCACGCATGCACACATTAACACTTACACACGACCCGACTCGTTTGGCACGCCTACTGACACACGCTCACACATACACACACACGCACAAACACAGAATCACAAATACACGCACATGCACACAAACGCACATACACACCCAAGCACATACACATGCATACAAGCACGCATAGGCACCCACTCACACACACAAACACATACGCACACGCATAGGCGTACACACACCAACACACACACATGGATGCACGTACACACACAAGGACACATGCATGTGTGCATGCGCTCACATGAACACACTAAGGCACACTCACACATGCACAGATATACACACGCACACACGCCAACACGAACACACACGCATGCACATGTGACTACACACACACACACTCGCACATGCACACATTCACACATGCACCCACACACACAGGCACATATGCAGACACACACCCACACACACACGCACACACATACACTAATGAACACGCACAAGCACACGCACACAATCACAAACACATTCACACATGCCCGCATGAGTACACGCACACACATGCATACACGAACACACACCATCATGCTGGCATGCAGACATGGACGCATATAAGCACACTTGCGCACACAAGCAAGCACTCACACGCAAACACAATCACGTACAAAAAAAATTAAATTTTATCACAATTAATTGATTATTGATTTTCATGTGTTGATATGCATGGTTCAACATTGTATTAATATGAGTAATCTAATTAATTTCAAATAAAAAATCAAGAAGAATAGTAAATTTTACATTGTTCTTTATGTCACTATAAAATTTTATTTTTAATTGTATTGAAAAAAAATAAAATGGAATGATGTGATTATATTAAATTTGCTCACTAAAATTTGGTATAAGATGTTACTAGTGAGAATAACTTTGTGAACCAATTGTCTAAAATCATTTAAGACTTAATTTTGTGACTTAAAATAATAACATTGCGTATAGCATTAAAAAAATTAAATATATTATTTAAAAATAAATTATTGATTTATTTTTAATTAATTTTCACCTATTTGACAATTTGATTTGTTTACTCCTAATAGATGCAAATAAAACATTTTTTTAACTAAGTATAAATATCTATTTTGTTGACTCAACCTAACATGACTCAAGACCCTATACGAACCAAGTTCGAAATGAACCAAATCCGACTTGAGCCTACCCAACATGACCCCATACTGGATACAACCCGAGATTGAAATGACTCGAACATGATCGAACCCGACCTAAATTATATGTGGATATGCATGGTTCAAAATTATATTAATATAAGTAATTTCATTAATTTCAAATAAAAAATCGAGAAGAATAGTAAATTTTGCCTTCTTGATCAAGTCATAATAAAATTTATTTTTGATTGTCTTGAAAAAAAAAATATAATGGAAATAAGTGATTATATGAAATTTGATGTCCAAAATTTTGTATATAACGTTACTAGTGAGAATAACTCTATGAACCAGTTGTTTGAGATCACTGAAAACTGAATTTTGCGACTTAAAATCATAACGTTGCATATTGCATTAAAAAATTAAATTTATTATTTAAAAAAAGTAGTACTGATTTATTATTAATTAATTTATATGTATTTGACATTGTAACTCGTTTACTCCTATTAGATGCAAATAAAACTTTTTTTTAATAAAGCATAAATATCTATTTCGTTGACAAGACCTGACATGACTCAGGACCCGATATGAACCAAGCTTGAAAAGACTCAAACTTGACCCGAGACTCGATAGGACCCGAGATTGAAATCACCCGAACATGAGCCAACCGGACCTGAAGTGACCCGATACTCACCATGACCCGAACCTGACCCGACCATAACCTAATTGACCTAACTCGAACCGTTTGTCACCTCTACTCACACACGCACGCACATACACATGGACACGAACACACACATGCACATGCATATGTGCACACACACCACACAAGCACATTCACATGCACAAATACAGTCACATAAACATGCAAGTGAATGTACGCATGAACGCCCGCACGGAGGCGTCATACACACACACAAACACGCACACTCACTTGCACACACACAAACATGCTCGTACAATAAGTCACACAGCTATGTACGCACGCATGCACACTCACACACGACCCGACTTGTTTGCCACGTCTACTCACAGACGCACACACATACACACACGCGCACAGACACACGTGCATATATACACGCACACACACACACACCCACGAACATACACAGGCATACAAACATGCACAAGCAGACGCACATGTAGACAATCACATGCACGCACACAAACCCACATGCACACCCACAATCACACACACTTGAACACATGCATTAATAAACACACAAAAACACATACTTGAATACACATAGATGCAATACACACACATGAACACGCACATGAACATGCACAAGTACACTCACACACGTACAAACACATGCATGCACACACGCCAACATGAACACACACACACACACTTGCGAATAAACATGCACACACTCGCACATGCACACACATGCAATCATACATGCACGCACAGACATAGGTACACTCGCACACACACACCCATGCACACACAAACCCACACACACATGCATGCATGCATGCAGTCACATGCATATGCGAACAAACATGCACATGCACATGCACATGATCACACATGCGGACGCACACACACACGCATATGCACACACACACTGACACAAACATGCACATGAACATGTAAATATATGCATGAACGCACCCACGTAGGCTTATATGCACACAAACAAACACGCACACTCACATGAACACACACAAACATGCACGTACAATAAATCACACACCCACGCTCGCACGCATTAACACTCACACATGACTATACTCGACCCGACTCGTTTGGCATGTCTACTCACACACGCACGCACAGACACATATGCACAAATACACGCACACGCACACGCACACAAACGCACACCCACACCCACGCACATACACATGCATACAAACATGCACAGGAACACGCTTACACACAGAAAACACATACGCACACGCATAGGCACACACATGAACACACACACACGCACACCCACATGTATGCACACAAGCACACACATACATGAACACGCACAGATGCATGCTCACACGAACACACACAGGTACACTCGCACATGCACACAGGCCCACACGAACACACATGCACACAAATAAGCACACGCACACTAACACACGCGCACACAAGTGCGCACACACACAAAAAAATTAAAGAAATTTTACCACAATTAATTAATTATTGATTTTCATGTGTTGATATGCATGGTTCAACATTGTATTAATATGAGTAATCCCATTAATTTCAAATAAAAAGTCGAAAAGAATTATAAATTTTACAATGTTCTTCAAGTCACTATAAAATTTTATTTTTAATTGTATAGAAAAATAATATAATGGAATGATGTGATTATAATAAATTTACTCTCCAAAATTTGGTATAAGCCGTTACTAGTGAGAATAACTTTGTAAACCAGTGTTCCAAAATCATTTAAGACTGAATTTTGTGACTAAAAATCATAACATTTCATATACCATTAAAAAATTAAATATATTTATTTAAAAAATGAAGTATTAATTTATTATTAATTAATTTTCACCTATTTGACAATTTAACTCGTTTACTCCTATTAGGTGCAAATAAAACATATTTTTAATTAAGAATAAATATCTATTTTATTGACCCGACCTGACATGTCTCAAGACCATATATGAACCAAGCTCGAAATGAATCAAACCTGATTCGAGCTTACCTGATATGACCCTAGACCGGATACAGCTCGAGGTTAAAATGACCCGAACCTAACCTGACCGGACCCGAAATGTCCCGATACTCAGCATGACCTGAACCCGACTTGAAACAAACCTAATTGACCCAACTCGAACCATTTACCACCTCTACTAACACACACACACGCACATGCACACGAACACGCATGGAGACGCACACACACACACACATGCACATGTGCACACACACACCCACGCACTTAGACGCACAAGGACATGCACACACACTTACACAAAAACGCACGAGAATGTACACATGAAAGCACAAACGTAGGCGTACATGCACACACACAAACATGCACGTACAATAAATCACACACCCATGCACGCACGCATTAGCACTCACACACGACCCGACTCTACCCGACTCATTTTCCACGTCTACAGACACATGCACACACACACACACACAGACACTCTTGCACATGCAGACAAACTCATATACACACCTACACAAATGCACACGTACACAAACGCACACGCACACAAACACACACACACACACATACATATGTATACAAACATGCACAAGCACACGCACACACACATAAACACATGCACGCACTCAAAAACATACGCACACGCATAGGCACACACGTGAACACATGCCTGTAGACAAACACACCAACACACACACGCACACGCACACCCACACACTTTGATGCACGTACACACACACACAAGGACACATGTACGCACGGACAAGAACATGCACTGGCACACTCACACAAGCACAAACATATGCACGCACACATGCCAACAAGAACACACAAGCTTGCACATGCGAAAACACACACACACTTGCACATGCACACATTCACACACATGCACACATGCATGCACGCACACACACGCACACACACACGCACACCCCTTCACGCATGCATACATGCAATCATACACATATGTGCACATACACATGCTAACAAACACACACACACACACACCCTCACGAACACACGCATAAACACACACACTCACGCACACACATAAATGTTAAGAAAACATTTTTTTAATTAAGCATAAATATCTATTTTGTTGACTCGACCTAACATGTCTCAAGACCCGATACGAACCAAGCTCGAAATGAATCAAACTGGACCCAAGCTTACCCAACATGACCTCAGACCGGATACGGCCCGAGATTGAAGTAACCCCAACATTACCTGACCCGACCTAAAGTGACATGTGGCTCAAACGACCCAAGACTCAACATAACCACAACCGGACCAGAAAGAAACCTAATTGACCCGACCAGACCCATTTGCCATTTCTACTCACACACATGCACACGCACGTGCATTCGTGCACAAACTCACACACACATATGCACGTGTACGTGTAAAGACACATGCAGACACACCCACAAATGCATACACATAGATGAAGGTTCATTCACGCACCCACGAATGCACACATGAAGGCGCACATGCACACATACACACGCGAATAGACACACGCATGCTCGGACACTCACATACGCACATACATGTGCGCACACTCACACACACAAACATACATGCAGACACACACACCCACGCACATACACATGCATATAAACATGAATAGGCACACGCACACATAGACAATCACATGCACGCACATAAACCCACGCATGCATGAACACATGCATGCACAAACACACACACCCACACACACACATGGATGCACATACACACATGCTCATGCAAACAAACATGTGCGGGTAAACTCACACACGCATGCAAACACGCCACACGAACACATAACCCCACCTGTGAATACACACGCACACACTCGCACATGCACACATGCACACACACACCCACACACATACGCATACCCACGCAAACATGCACGCAAGCACTCACACTCACACGTGCACACACACGCAACATACATGAACACGCAGAAGCACACACGCATGCACAAACACATGTGCACACGAACACACGCACACATGAAAGCACAAGACATTCAAGCACGTATGCATGCACACTCGTACGGACATAAGTGCACTTACCCACAGGAACACGCACACACATGTGCGCACACATGTACACAGATAAAATAAATTTTTTCATAATTAATTATTTATTTATTTTCATGTGTTGATATGCATGGTTCAACATTGTATTAATATGAGCAATCTCCTTAATTTCATATAAAAACTCTAGGAGAATAGTAAATTCTACATTGTTCTTTAAGTCAAAAAAAAATTATTTTTAAATGTCTTGAAAAAAGTATAATGGAATAAAGTGATTATGTGAAATTTACTCACCAAAATGTGGGATAAGACGTTACTAGTGAGAATAACTTTGCGAACTAGTTGTCTAAGATCATTTAGGACTGAATTTTGTGACTAAAAGTCATAACATTGCATATAGCATTAAATAATTAAATATATTATTTCAAAAATAAAGTATTGATTTATTATTAATTAATTTTCATATATTTGACAATGTAACTCGTTTACTCCTATTATATGCAAATAATATTTTTTTAAAATTAAGAATAAATATCTATTTTTTTGACCTGTCCGGACTCTAGACCCAATATGAACCAAGCTCGAAATGACCCGAAGTGTCTTGATACTCAACATGACTTGAACCCGACTCGAACCATTTGCCACGTCTACTCACATAACACGCACATTCACATGCACACGAACACGCACAAGCACGCACATACAAGCACATACACATGCATGTACGTACACAAATAACATAATTTTTATCACAATTAATTAATTATTGATTTTCACGTGTTGATATGCATGGTTCAACATTGTATTAGTATGAGTAATCTCATTAATTTCAAACAAAAACTTGAGAAGAATAGTAAATACTACATTGTTTTTCAAGTCACGATAAAATACTATTTTTTACTGTCTTGAAAAAAAGTATAATGAAATGTAGTGATTATGTGAAATTTACTCACCAAAATTGGGCATAAGATGTTACTAGTGAGAATAACCTTGTGAACTAGTTGTCTAAGATCATTTAGGACTGAATTTTGTGACTAAAAGTCATAAGCTTGCATAAACCATTAAATAATTTAATATATTTATTTAAAAATGAAGTATCGATTTATTATTAAATAATTTTCACATATTTGACAATGTAACTCGTTTACTCCTATTAGATGCAAATAAAATATTTTTTTAAAATTAAGAATAAATATCTATTTTGTTGACCTGACCTATCCTGACTCCAGATCCGATATGAATCAAGCTCGAAATGACCCGAAATGTCTTGATACTCAACATGACCTGAACCCGACCCGAACCAATTGCCACCTCTACTCACACACACATGCACATGCACACGAACACGCACGCGGATGAACACAGACACGCACATACACAAACATGCACGTACAATAAATCACGCACCGACGCACGCATTAACACTCATACCCGACCTGACTCATTTTCCACATCTACTCACACGCGCACACATACACACGCATGCACAGACACTCATGAACATATATACTCACATGCATATGCACACACACCCACACAAACGCACACACACACCCACACACATACACATGCATACAAACACACACAAGCACACGCACACACACACAAACACATGCGTGCACTCAAACACATACGCACACTCAAACACATACGCACACACATATACACAAACACGTGAACACATGCAGGCACACACACACACCAACACACACATGCACACACACATAGATGCACGTACACACACGCACATATACACACAAGGACACATGCACACACATACGCACACACATACGCACACACGAACATGCACAGGCACACTCACACAGGCACACATTAACACACATGCATGCATGCACACATGCCAACAAGAACACTCACTCATGCACATGCGAATACACACACACACACTCACACAGGCACACATTCACACACATGCATGCACGCACACACAGGCACACACACACGCATGTCACGGGCTGCAAGCTTAAGTCGTCAACCGTGCAGCCTTAGGCTCGAAAAACACCTCCTTGGAATGCCTAAGTCAACCTTCCTTTTAGTTACTCAAGAGAACCACCCTCGAAGGTAGACCCACTCAAAGAAAATAAGCCAACACAAGAGAAAATGTGAGACAGAGGTAGAGAGCTTGCTATTGCTTGAATGATTGAATGATTTACAAGTGAGGGGGAGGCCCCTTTACATCCGTTGCTAACATCTTGCCAAGTGTCACAATCTTATGGTACTATAAGTGTTGTACGAAAGCATAAGGTACTACTTGGTAGTGCACATGCAGTACAATGTTGTACATTATAATCAAAAAGTGTACTAGGTAACCCTAAAACACGCGTGTCCCACGTGGATCGTGGCATTCTCCCCCACTCAATCTGGCAATGTCATCGTTGCACTCTCGACATGAAACTCGTTGATCTTCATCTAAAATTGCTACAAGGCCTCGGTTGGTTCCCAACTAGTCTCCCTATCGGGTTGTCCCTTCCATTGTATCAAGTACTCATGCCTCGGCTTGTAGTTCTTTTGTCTCAAAACTCGGTCTGCCAGTATACTCTCAGTGTCTCGGTTATAAGCGATCCTAACTCCTACAGGGGCTCGCTTTGGCTCACCTCTATCCGGATCATTTTGGTCTTCATGGAATGGTTTCAACATACTCACATGGAAGACCGGGTGCACCTTGAGCTTGGATGGTAGCTCAAGTTTATAGGCCACATTGCCTACCCTCCTAAGAACTCTGAAAGGCCCCTTATATCTGCATACCAATGCCTTATGGATCCCCTTGAAGTGAAGTACCAAATGTAGCTTCATGAGCACAAAATCCTCCACTTGGTACTGCACATCCAGTCTCTTATGATTAGCCCACTTATTGGAACTCTTGGCTACCTTGGTTGGTGGTTGAGCAGTAGACACCAACTCAATCTTATGATCCACCTCTCTCTTTGGTGGGAGTTGTTAGAAAATATCTTTGAATGTAAAACATCTCTCAAAATCCAGGAAACATTCATGTTAAATCACCAAGAATGAATATATTAATATACGGAAGTGTACCTGAATTCATGACAATGAATTACTCTTTAGAGCCATGCGGTATGTCTTCCAGATCAACACGTTCTCTTAGAGAATCCTTTGTTTTCTCTTTCTCTCTCTTTGATGATGGGATGTTAAAGAATAGAATAGTTGTGTGTGTGATATGGGGACTATAACCACTATTAATAGATAACTTCCTAGTTATTTTTGGAATTTCCATTTTAGCCCATCATTAAACTAGAAATTACCCTTAAGCCTCTACACATTAAAGGCCCACACCTATTAGATACATTAAAGCCCAAATTACCTAAACCTTAGTAGACCACTTTAAATGGGATTAACCTTATATGACAGTCTACAACACATAATTATTCACACATAAGCCCAATGTTGGATTAAGGATCCAACAATCTCCCACTTGGGCTATATGTGTAACTTTAAAATCATGCATTGCAAAATAATAATCATATGAGCTCTACTTTGCTATCATTACTGAAATGTATCTATAACCAATCTAGTCCATCAATCATACCAACATATTATCAAAGCAGCCTTCGTTACATCTTTTGTAACTCAACCCATCAATGGTCACGTATGCCAATACAACTGAATGACATAAATCATGATGTGGATGTGTAGCATGGAAATTTCATGCAATGTGATCTTAACATGCCTATTTCCAACTAGTCCACCCTTAAGCCTTAGTGAGATCAATCCATACCAAAATTCAGAATGTAAATAAACCAAAACTTTCTTTCTGTAGAAAATAACTTTAAAATATCTATAAACTGAAATAACTGAAAATATGTCTATATCAGAAAAGCATCTAAAATTATAAACTCCCACTAAAACTTAATACCCTCAAATGGCATGACACCCATATGAGCAGTGTGCTCATGAAACACGTTGGGTGGCAATCCTATAGTATGCGGATCCGCAATCATGGAGTTTGTACCGATGTGCTCTATAGACAACTGTCCACTTTGAACTCTTTCTTTAACAACTAGGAACTTGATGTCTATAAAGCTTTGACTTCATCGAGCTCCTGTTGTTATTAGAATATAGAACTGCTGACTTATTGTCACACAATAACTTGAGTGGTCTTTCAATACTGTCCAGTATACTCAGCCCCGCGACAAAATTTCACAGCCATATTCCGTGATTAGATGCCTCATAATATGCTATGAACTCTGCCGCCATAGTAGAAGAGGCTATAAGAGACTGTTTAGCACTCTTCGAGGAGACAACACCTCCAGTTAGTAGGTAAACATAGCTCGACATAGATTTCATACTATCTTGGCATCTAGCAAAATCGGAGTCAGTATACCCAATGATCTCAAGCTGATTTGACCTCCAATACGTGAGCATGTACTATTTTGTTCTCTGTAAGTACCGTAAGACCCGTTTGGCTACTTTCCAATGGTCTACTCCTGGATTACTTAAATATCTGCCCAACATCCTAATAATGTACGCAATATCCAAACGCGTACAAACCTGTGCATACATCAGACTTCCTAATACTGATGCATAAGGAATCCTCTGCATTTCCTTTTCCTCAAAATCATTCTTATGGCACTGATTGAGACTAAACTTGTCTCCCTTTGCCACAGGGGTATTACCAGGTTTGCAATCTTGCATGCCATATCTCTTGAGAACCTGTTCGATATAGTTCTTTTGTGATAATCCAAGAATACCTCAAAAGCAATCCCGGTGTATCTTTATGCCTAATACAAAAGAAGCATCACTAAGATCTTTCAGCTCAAAATTCTTAGCTAGAAATCTCTTGGTTTTGTGCAATAAACCTATATCGTTACTGGCAAGCAAAATGTCATTGACATATAAAACTAGAAAATTATACTTGCTACCACACAACTTATGGTATATGTAATCATCGACCAAATTCATCTCAAAATCGAACGATATGATCAATTAATGAAACTTGAAATACCATTGTCGAGATGCTTGCTTGAGCCCATAGATGGATTTCTTAAGTTTTCAAACCATATTCTTTGGGTCTCCTGACACAAAGTTTTCTGGTTGCACCATATAGATCGTCTCATCAATGTTACCATTGAGAAACGTTGTCTTTACATCCATCTGATGTAGCTCAAGATCGAAATGCCCCACCAATGCCATAATAGTCCTGAAAGAGTCTCTCGAAGAAACCGAAGAGAAAGTCTCTATATAATCGATGCCTTCTTTCTATGTAAAGCGCTTAGCGACAAGACGATCCTTATACCTTTCCATATTGCCTTTCGAATCCCTCTTGGTCTTAAATATCCATTTGTAACCAATGGGTTTCGCACCTTCTGGCAATAGGATAAGATCCCACACGTCATTGTCCTTCATGGACTTAATCTCCTCATTCATGGCATTAATCCACTTCTGAGAGTTAGAACTTTCTATGGCTTTACGGAAGTGGATCGGATCATCTTCCATCACTCCAATGTCAACCTCATGTTCTTGAAGAAATACAATGTAGTCATTTGGCACTGCACTTCTCCTTTCTCTAGTGGATCTTCTTAATGGCATAGGCTCTTAAGGTGGTAGATTTTGTTCTTCTAGAATAATTTCTTGAATGAGAGGTTCTCTGATATTGTTTTAATCTGTTGTGTCTTCAACAAAGTTAGGAATTGAATCCTAATCAATGCCAATAACACCTGTGGGAATATCAACGTATTCCTCTTCAAAGACAAAGTTCCTAACTGTATCTCCCCCAGCAAACTCGACATCCTCGAAGAACGGGGCATTTCCCGACTCGAAAATCGACTTAGTCATGGGATCATAAAACTTGTACCCCCTGGATCTTTAAGAGTATCCAATAAAATAGCAACTCACAGTTCTTGAGTCCAGTTTCTTTTCATTGGGCCTATAAGGCCTTGCCTCAGCTGGACATCCCCAAATGTGCAAGTGCTTTAAACTAGGATTTTTGCCCGTCTAAAGTTCATAAGGGGTTTTGGTAGTCGCTTTAGTTGGAACCTTGTTAAGGATATATGTTGCAGTCTTAAGTGCTTCTCCCTAGAGTGATTCTGGTACGGTAGAATGACAAATCATACTCCTCACCATGTCTTTAAGAGTCCTGTTTCGTCTTTCAGCAACACCATTCATAGTGGGCGAACCCGACATAGTGTACTGTGGGACGATACCATATTCCTCTAGGAATTTAGCAAACGGTCTTGGACGTTGTTCACCTGAACCTTCATATCTTCCATAGTACTCACCACCACAGTCAGATCTGACGGTTTTAATCCTTTTGCTGAGTTGGTTCTCAACTTCAAGCTTAAAATTTTTGAACATATCCAGTGATTGTGACTTTTCATGAATGAGATATATGTAGCCATATCTGGAATAATCATCTATGAACGTTATAAAATATTGTTGACCATTCCAAGCAACCGTAGGGAATGGCCCACAAATGTCCGTATGTATAAGTTCTAAGACATCCAAAGTCCTTTCAGCTTCAAATCTCCTTTTATTGGTTTGTTTCCCCTTTATGCAACTAACACAAACTTCAAAATCTGTGAAATCTTAAGGGTCTAGAATTTTAGCTGACACAAGTGCCTCTATTCTCCATCTGGAGATATGACCTAATCTCTTGTGCCACAACGCAGCCGAATTCTCATTGGGTAATTTTCTCTTTATACCTTGTGTACTTAATTGCAGGGATTCATTAAATGAAGCAATTGTATCAATCGAATAAAGATTATCATAACCTGACAAAGAATTGGAACCAACCAATTTTGAATCATGAAACAAACTAAATTTTTCATTCCCAAATGAACAAGAATAACCAGATTTGTCCAAAGCAGAAATAGAAATCAAATTCCGTCTAAAAGACGGTACAATAAATGTCTCATTAAGATCCAAATAAATTCTAGTCTTTAATAATAACAAAATTTTCCTATTGCCTCAACTTGAACCGTCTTGCCATCGCCCACATAGATGTATCTTTCATCATCACTTAGCTTTCGGCAACTCAGGCAACCCTGCATAGACACACTGAGGTGAGTTGTTGCACCACAATCTATTCACCACGTTTGTCTAGGTACTGAAATTAAATTAACCTCAAAACAAACCAAATTAAAGGGCATATGTAGAAGCATTACACCAACTACCATGCATGGCATACTAAGAAAAGTGTGCACCACAATCAGTACCTGTCGGTTGACCCGGTTTCTTTTGTTGTTTCATTTGAGGTGTCGTATCTACAGCTTCCTTATCCTTGTTCTTAGAGGTTTAGGCCAAGTGAGCACTCCCTAACTTATCTTGCTTTAATCTTTCCTCTTCCTGAACACAGTGTGAGATGAGCTCATTCAGAGACCAAGTCTCTTTCTAACAATTGTAGCTCACCTTAAATTGGCTAAACTGTGTCGAAAGGGATATCAGAACCAGATGCACTAGCAAGTCCTCAGAAAGTTCTAGCTTAAGTGCTTTCAACCTTGAAGCAAGATGAGACATCTCGATGATGTACTCCCTGATATTGCCTCTGCCTTTGTATCTCATTGAAATTAGACTTGTCAAGAGCATATCTATTTCAGCCTTTTCGTTCTTGACAAACTTCTTTTCAATGTCTGCAAGGAACTCCTTAGCTGTAGTAATCTTTTCAGACATTGTGCCCCTAAATGCTTCCGGAATGGCCTTCTTCACGATCATCATATACATGCGATTTGATTTCTCCCACCTTTCGATATCCCTCTTTTCATCAGAGGTACTCTTATTAGTAAAAGCTGCAGGAGAATCAACCCTTAACGCAAGGTGGAGATCCATGACTCCGAGAATTATCAAGAGGTTCTCTTGCCATGACTTGAAATTTGTGCCATTTAGCATAGGAATAGAGTTGATGTTGGCAGCAATATTAGTAGGAGTGGTTAGAGCTTAATCTAGAGAACAACAAACAAACAAAACAAGCTTACTCATAACAGAAATAGAAATAAAATTTAAATAGAGCTAAATCCCATCTTAAGATACCGAGCACACCATTAATATTTCGTCTTTGGACAAAATATAAATTTGTAAGTGATATCTTGGCGTAGTAATCAAACACTGATAATAAGAAATATGTCGAACAATAAATCTTCCTTTGGGCTGATGTATTGTTCACATAAAAAAACCAAATAATCATCACATGTTTATTACCACATGTGCCCATGCAATTCTGTTAAATATCAACCTTCCTTTGGGCCGGTTAATATTCATATAAGTTACATGCACACAACCGTTTATATTCCAAAACAAATTAATTTCCACAAGAGAAGTCACTTTGGTGACATGTTGCTTCAATTAATTCATTCCAAAATATATATAAACATACCAATATGTAAAATTAAATTGCACCAAAATTGACCCAAATTTTTTTGGTCAAAGTCAACACCGGTCAACTAAAGTCAACGCGGTTAACCGAAGTTAACACTCTTACCTTAAAACGTCATGTCGTTTTTAAAAAAAAATGTCACATCGTTTTCTCAACCTAGACAAACGACCCAATGTTTTGGTCATCCCTGACCTTCAACCGGGTCGTGCGATCTGAATCGCGACCCGAAACTTGACCCTGCCATATCTTGGCCTCCGGAACTCCGATTTCGATGATTCAAAAGGGGTTTTGCTCATCTTTTAATTCCAAACTTATCTATGGCAGCAAATCAACCAAATTCTCAAAAAAAAATTATACAATTTCATGAATTTCTTTAAACGAACCCTAAATACCTTTTGAATCAACCAAATTTCAGAAAAATTATACAAAGAACAACCAAAATTGTTCTCGAATTTAACAACACCATACCTGGAATCGTTAAATCCAAAAACACATACAAATCATCATGTAAATGAATAAAATTTCGATTCCCAACATGAACCTAGCTCTGATACCACTTGTTAGAAAATATCTTTGGATGTAAAACATCTCTCAAAATCCAGGAAACATTCATGTTAAATCACCAAGAATGAACAGATTAATATGCGAAAATGTACCTGAATCCATGACAATGAATTTCTCTCTAGAGTGTGCGGTATGTCTTCCAGATCAACCCGTTCTCCTAGAGAATCATTTGTTTTCTCTTGCTCTCTCTGATGATGGGATGTCAAATAATAGAATAATCGTACGTGTTATCTGGGGACCATAACCACTATTAATAGATAACTTCCCTGTTATCTTTTGGAATTTCTATTTTAGCCCATCATAAAAATAGAAATTATCCTTAAGTCTCTACACATTAAAGCCCAAATTACCTCAACCTTAGTAGACCACTTTAAATAGACTTAACCTTATATGACAGTCTACAACACATAATTATTCACATATAAGCTCAATGTTGGATTAAGGATCCAACAGGAGTTTCTTAGGTAACTCCGGGGGGCGTCATATCAACAAAGGACTCTAAAAGCTTTAGTACCTCAAGAGGGGTCTCTTCCTTGGACTCTAGGACCTCCTCAAGTTTCAAGGTGGCCAAGTATGTGACTTCGTCCCTTCTCACCCCCTTGGCTAGTTGGACTGTCGATAAAACCGGGTTAGCTTGGCCAGAGTCTCGTCTTACCGGCACGAGGCATTGGAACCGAGAATCAAGGATGCACACACAGTTGGCAAATGGCACTAGCAAAGCATTAATCCGATCAATGAAATCTAACCCAATTACAAAATCATAATCATCAAGTGGAATTACCTCAAGAGTTTCCTTGTCTTTCCAATCTCCTAGTTGTAGCTCCACCCCTTGTGCTACACCCATTGTCAGAACTTCTTTGGAATTGACTGTCTTGATCCACCCATTGCCTTTCTCCACCTTAAGGCTTAATCTCTTGGACATTTCCTCGGACATAAAGAGATCGGAAACCCCAATATCTACAAGAGCACTAACCTTGGTGCCAGCCACCCTGATGTCTGTAAACATGAGCCCCTTCCACTTCCCAAACCTTTTGGCTTTGATAGAGTTAAGCATGATACAGCTAAGCTCGAGGGTATCCCTCTCCGTTTCCCCCTCTTCCCTAGAAATGGCAGAGAGCTTGGTTCTTTTCAGGCAATCCCGCACCCAATGAGGACCCTCACACAAGAAGCATGCTAAGGGCTCCTTCTTTTTGTCCCAAACCTTGGCGGACTTCCACTTATGAATGAGTGGTTTCCCCGTACCACTCTTTTGATACTTGTCTTTGTCTCCCCCACCTTTGCCCTTGTTCTTGGAGGAGTCAAATTTCTCTTGTTTCTTGAACTCCACCAAAGATTCCACCACGGACATGTCTCGAGTGAGGTCTTGGACTCCCCTTCTTTGCAACTTTTGCTTGGCCCATCGTTTGAGGCCATCCAAGAAGGAGAAGAGAGCCTCCCTCTATCCAAGATCAGAAATTTGGAGCATGAGTTCCGAAAAACTCTCGCACATACTCCCGTACTTCCCTACGTTGGGTGAGCCTTCGCATTGTGACTTGTGCCTTATCTTTCGCATACTCCGGATAGAACTGTTGATGGAATTCCCTCTGGAATTCTTCCCACATAACAATGGCAGCACCCGCACACCTACGTTGCCACCATAATAAATCAATATCAACATGGTACATAGAGGCTGTGTTTACCTTGGTTACATCCTCTATGATGTTCATCACTCGGAAATATTGCTCCATCCCCCAAAGAAAGTTGTCCACATCCTTTGCAGCTCAGATGCCCTTGAACTCCTTTGGCTTAGGCACATCCACCCTATGATTGGGTGTCATAGAAGGCATACCACCTCCGATGGCTGCTTTGCAAGCTGAGAGTTCCCACTTGAGCTCTTCCATCTCTTCCAGCATAGACACCACCACGGCCTCAAGAGTGTCGTTCTTTTGCGTGAGCACGTCTACGGCCTCATTGAGGGCACCTTGCAACACTCCTTGGAGATCCTCCCTCATGGAGTTTAGTTCCTCGATGCTACCATTGGTATCCTCGAACTTGTCCTGCATTTTCCCCATGGCTCACTCTACCTTAGCCAAGCGAGTATCCATGGTTGACATCTAATCCCTTGAACTACCCTTCTTGGTCAGCCTCCCGCGGGTCTCATGACCGTCATGAGCTAGGTTGTTAGCGTGGGAAGCGGTTGCCATCTCTTCTCAAAAGTCTCAATGAACCAGGTTCTGATACCACTTGTCATGGGCTGCAAGCTTAAGTCGCTAACCGTGCGGCCTTAGGCTCGGAAAACACCTCCTTGGAATGCCTAAGTCAGCCTTCCTCTTAGCTACTCAGGAGAACCACCCTTGAAGCTAGACCTACTAAAAGAAAATAAGCCAACACAGGAGAGAATGTTAGACAGAGCTAGAGAGCTTGCTATTGCTTGAATGATTGAATGATTTTAAAGTGAGGGTGAGGCGCCTTTATATAGGGAGAGCTCCGTTACATCCATGGCTAACATCTTGACAAGTGTCACAATCCTATGGTACTATAAGTGTAGTATAAGTGTAGTACGGAAGTACAAGGTACTACCTGGTAGTGCACGTGTAGTACAATGCTGTACATTATAATCAAAAAGTGTACTAGGAAACCTTAGAACACGCACACACACACCAACTCACACATGCATGCATGCACTCACACGCACACACGCACTCACACATGACAACGGACACGCACACACGTACAAACACACGCACACCCGCCCTCATGAACACACGCATACATACGCGCACGCAAACACATCCGCGCGCATGCACGTACACAAGTAAAATAATTTTTATCACAATTAATTAATTATTGATTTTCATGTGTTGATATGCATGGTTCAACATTGTAATAATATGACTAATCTCATTAATTTCAAACAAAAACTAAGAAGAATAATAAATTTTACATTGTTCTTCAAGTCACAATATTTTTTTTTTAATTGTATTGAAAAGTAACATAATAGAATGATGTGATTATATTAAATTTACTCACCAAAATTTGGTAAAAGACGTTACTAGTGAGAATAACTTTGTGAACCAGTTATCTAAAATTATTTAAGACTGAATTTTGTGTCTAAAAATCATAACATTTCATATAGCATTAAAAAATTAAATATATTATTTAAAAAATGAAGTATTGATTTATTATTAATTAATTTTCACCTATTTGACAATTTAACTTGTTTTCTTCTAATAGATGCAAATAAAACATTTTTTTTTAATTAAGCATAAATATCTATTTTGTTTACTCGACCTAACATGACTCAAGGCTCGATATGAACCAAGCTCGAAATGAACCAAACCCGACCCGAGTCTACCCGACATGACCCTAGACCGGATACAAACCGAATACAAACCGAGATTGAAATGACCCGAACATGACCCAACCCGACCTAAAGTGACACGTGGCTAGAATGAACCAAGACTCAACATGACCTAAACCGGACCCGAATGGAACTTGATTGACCCGACCAGACCCATTTGCCACCTCTACTCACACACATGCACACGCACGCACATGCGTGCACAGACCCACACAGACACATACACGCACACACATCCACAAACACAAACACATAGACGAAGGTGCACACACACACCCACGAATGCACACATAAAGGCGCACATGCACACAAGCACACGTGAACAGACACACGCATGCACGCATGCTTGGACACTCAGATACACACACACGCACACACGCATACACACATGCAGACCACACACCCACGCATATACACAAGGATGCAAACATGCACAGGCACACGCACACACAGACAATCACAGCACGCACACAAACCCACACGCACATGAACACATGCAAGCACAAACACACACTTGAACACACGTGCACACACACGCCCACACACACATGGATGAACATACACACACGCAAATGCACACACACTTGCAAATACAAACGCACACACTCACATGTGCACACCTGCACAGACACACAATCATGCATGCACGCACAGACATAAGCATAAACGAACACACATACCTATGCACACATGCATGCAAGCACTCACACTCACATGCGCACACACACTCGCACACGTACACGAACATGCATAAGCACAAACACACGTGCACACGAACACACACACACATGAACACTCACCCACATTCAGGCACGCATGCACACACACTCGTACGCACATAAGGGCACTTGCCCATACGAACACGCACACACGTGCGCATGCACGTACACAAACAAAATAAATTTTATCATAATTAATTAATTATATATTTTCGTGTGTTGATATTCATGGTTCAACATTGTATTAATATGAGTAATCTCGTTAATTTAAAATAAAAACTCAAGAAGAATAGTAAATTTTACATTGTTCTTTAAGTCATGATAAAATATTTTTTTTAAATGTCTTAAAGTGGAATAAAGTGATTATGTGAAAATTACTCACCAAAATTAGGTATAAGATGTTAGTATTGAGAATAACTTTGCGAACTAGTTGTCTAAGATCATTTAGGACAAAATTTGGTATAAGGGCACTTGCCCGCTCGAACATGCACACTCACTTGCACACACACAAACATGCACATACAATAAATCACACACCCATGCATGCACGCATTAGCACTCACACATGACTCGACTCGACCTGGCTTGTTTGCTACGTCTACTCACACATGCACACACATACACACACACACATAGACACACATGCATATACACACACACGCACACACACACCCACGCACATACACATACACATACATACAAGAACACCCAAGCACACGTAAACACATGCAAGCACACAAGCACATACGCACACACATAGCCACACACACATGAACACATGCATGCACACACAAACACCAACACCAACACAAACACGCACGCACACACCCACACACACATGGATGCAAGTACACACATGAACTTATACACACACAAGGACACATACACATGCACACGAACACTCTAAGGCACACTCACACATACAGAAACATACACATGCACAAACACCAACACGAACACACATGCATGCACAAGAGAATACGTACACACACACTCGCACATGCACACATTCACACACATGCACGCATGCGTGCATGCACACACACAGGCACACAGGCACACCCACACCCACACGCACATGCATGCATGCAATCACACTCACATGCGCACACGTACACGCTAACGACCATACACAAGCATAGGCACACACGCCCACATGAACACACGCTAACGAACACACACACACGAACACGAACACGCGCACGTGAACACACACCCACATGCAGGCACGCTGACATGCACGCACGTAGACATGCACACATGCACGCACATAAGTACACTTGCGCACACACACAAGCACGCACACGCAAGCACATACATGCACACGCACGTACACAAATAACATAATTTTTATCACGATTAATTAATTATTGATTTTCATGTGCTGATATGCATGGTTCAACATTATATTAATATGAGTAATCTCGTTAATTTCAAATAAAAACTCGAGAAGAATAGTAAATTTTACATTGTTTTTCAAGCCACGATAAAATATTGTTTTCAATTGTCTTGAAAAAAAGTATAATGAAATGAAGTGATTATGTGAAATTTACTCACCAAAATTTCGTATAAGACATTACTAGTGAGAATAACTTTGTGAACTAGTTGTCTAAAGATCATTTAGGACTGAATTTTGTGACTAGAAGTCATAACATTGCATAAAGCATTAAATAATTAAATATATTTATTTAAAAAATGAAGTATTGATTTATTATTTATTAATTTTCTCATATTTGACAATGTAACTCGTTTACTCATATTAGATGCAAATAAAACATTTTTCAAATTAAGACTAAATATCTATTTTGTTAACCTGACTTGGCATGACTCAAGACCCGATATGAAGAAAGTTCAAAATGACCCGTCCCTATCCGAAATGACCTGAGACTCGACACAACCCGAGATTGAAATCACCCGAACACGACCCGACCAGACCCGAAGTGTCCTGATACTCAGCGTGACCTGAACCCGAACCGACACAAACCCGATTGACCCAACTCGAACCATTTGCCTCCTTTACTCACACACACACACATTCACATGCACACGAACACGCACGCGGATGCAGACACACACGCACATGTACATGTGCACACACACACGCCCACACACTTAGACACACATCCACATGCATATATATACTCACACAAATATCCACGTGAATGTATGCACAAACGCAAACACGTAGGCATACGTGCACGCACACAAACACTTACACTCACATACACACACATAAACATGCACGTACAATAAATCACACACCCACGTATGCGCGCATTAATAGTCACACACGACCCGACTCGTTGCCACGTCTATTCACACATGCACACACATATACAGACACGAACGAACACACATGCACATATACACGCACACTCACACAAATGATTACACAAATACACACACATACACATGCATACAAACATGCACCCAATCACAAACACATGCACGCACACAAACATATACACACACACACATTAAAACATGCATGCACCCACACACACCAAGACACACGCACACACACATAAATGTAGGTACACACATGCACTTATACAAACAAAAGGACACATACATGCGTGCACGCACACACGAACACGGTAAGGCACACGAACACATTCACAAACCTACACACGCACAAACGCCAACACGAACACATACCCATGCACATGCGAATACATGCACACACGCACTCGCACAAGCACTCATTCACCCAAACGCACACATGCATGCACACACACACACAGACACACATGAACACATGCACACATTCACACACACGCGCACATGCATGAATGCACATACACAGGCACACAAACACCCACATGCACATGAATGCATGCACTCACACTCTGACGCGCACACGCACACGCTAACAAACACGCACAAGCACACACACACATGCCCACACAAATATACTATAATGAACACGTACACACACGCACACGCGAACACAAACCCTCATGCAGGCACGCACACACGCAGACATGCACACATTCACACACACAAGTAGACTTACGCACACGCACAAGCATGCACACACAAGCACTTGGACGTACAAAAATAACATAATTTTTATCACAATTAGTTAATTATTGATTTTCATGTGTTGATACGCATGGTTCAACAATGTATTAATATGAGTAATCTCATTAATTTCAAAGAAAAACTCGAGAAGAATAATAAATTTTACATTGTTTTTCAAGACACAATAAAATATTATTTTAATTGTCTTGAAAAAAGGTATAATGAAATGAAGTGATTATGTGAAATTTACTTACCGAAATTTGGTATAAGATGTTACTAGTGAGAATAACTTTGTTAACTAGTTAGTTAAGATCATTTAGGACTAAATTTTGTGACTAAAAGTCATAACATTGCATAAAGCATTAAATAACTAAATATATTTATTTAAAAAATGAAGTACTGATTTATTATTAATTAATTTTCACATATTTGACAATGTAACTCGTTTACACCTATTAGATGCAAAAAAAAAAAAAGAATAAATATCTATTTTGTTGATCTCACTTTTCATGACTCAAGACTTGATATGAACCAAGCTCGAAATGACCTGAAGTTTCCTGATACTCAACATGACTTGAACCTGACCCGACACAAACCCGGTTGTCCCAACTTGAACCATTTTCAACCACTACTCACACACACACGCACATGCACATACAAACGGACACGCACGCGGATGAACACAGACATGCACATGCACACGTGCACGCACACACACCCACGCACTTTGAGGCACATCCCCATGCATACACATACTCATACAAACATGCATGTGAATATATACACAAACACACGCACGTAGGCATACACTCACATAGGCACACATTCACACGCACGCACACACACACACCAACTCACACATGCATGCATGTACTCACACGCACGCACATACACACTCACACATGCTAACGAACACGCACACACGTACAAGCACATGCACACATGACCTCACGAACACACGTACACATACGCGTGCACGCAAACACATGCACACGCATGCACGTACACAAAAAAATAATTTTTATCACAATTAATTAATTATTGATTTTCATATGTTGATTTGCATGGTTCAACATTGTATTAATATGGCTAATCTCATTAATTTCAAATAAAAAGTCAAGAAGAATAGTAAATTTTCCATTGTTCTTCAAGTCATAATAATTTTTTTTAATTGTATTGAAAAGTAATATACTGGAATGATGTGATTATATTAAATTTACTCACCACAATTTGGTATAAGACGTTACTAGTGAGAATAACTTTGTGAACCAGTTGTTTAAAATCATTTAAGACTGAATTTTGGGTCTAAAAATCATAGCTTTAAAAAATTAAATATATTATTTAAAAAAATGAAGTATTGATTTATTATTAATTAATTTTCACCTATTTGAAAATTTAACTTGTTTTCTCCTAATAGATGCAAATAAAACATTTTTTTTAATTAAGCATAAATATCTATTTTGTTGACTCGACCTAACATGACTCAAAGCCCGATATGAACCAAGCTCGGAATGAACCAAACCTGACCCGAGCCTACCTGACATGACCCTAGACCGGATACAACCCGAGATTGAAATGACCCGAAGAAGAACCAACCCAACCTAAAATGACACGTGGCTCGAACGACCCAGGACTCAACATGACCAAAACCGGACCCGAACGGAACCTGATTAACCCTACCAGACAAATTTGCCACCTCTACACACACACATGCACACACACGGGCATGCGTGCACAGACCGACCCACACACATGCAGGCGCACCTCTAAACACACGCGCACACCCACCCACAAATGCATACACCTACACATGGATACACACACACACCCATGAATGCACACACAAAGGCACACATGCACACAAGCACACGTGAACAGACACACACATGCACGCATGCTTGGACACTCACATACGCACCCACCCAAACACACATGCAGACACACACACCCACACACATACACAGGCATACAAACATGCACAGGCACACACACACACAAGCAATCACATGCACGCACATGAACACGTGGAAGCACAAACATACACTCGAACACACGCGCACACACACACCCACACGCACATGGATACACATACACATATGCAAATGCACGCACACAAGCACACACAAAGATGCGCAGGTAAACTCACACATGCACACACAGTAACACGAACACACACATACACTTGCGAATACTCACGCATGCACTCGCATGTGCACACTTACACACACACGCAATCATACATGCACGCATAAACGCACACACATGCCAACGCACACATGTATGCACGCATTCACGCTCACATGCGCGTACACACGCACACGCACACGTACATGCACAAATACACCCGCACACGCGAACGCTCACCAACATTCAGGCACGCATGCATGCACACTCGTACGCACATAAGCGCACTTGCCCATACGAACATGCTCACACATGCATACACATATGTGCATACACGTACACAAAAAAAAAATGTTTCCATCATGAATTAATTATATATTTGTATGTGTTGATATTCATGGTTCAACATTATATTAAAATGAATCTCATTAATTTCAAATAAAAACTCAAGAAGAATAGTAAATTTTACATTGTTCTTCAAGTTAAGATAAAATATTATTTTTAAATGTCTTCAAAAATAGTATAGTGGAATAAAGTGATTATGTGAAATTTACTCACCAAAATTTGGTATAAGATGTTACTAGTGAGAATAACTTGTGCACTAGTTGTCTAAGATTATTAGGACAAAATTTGGTATAAGGGCACTTGCCCACACAAATGTGCACACTCACATGCACACACACAAACATGCACGTACAATAAATCACACACCCACGCATGCACACATTAACACTCACACACGACCCGACTTGTTTGCTACGTCTACTCACACATGCACACACATACACACACACGCACGAACACACATGCACATACACACCCACACACACACACACCCATGACATACACATGCATACAACCACGCCAAAGCACAGGTAAACACATGCAAGCACACAAACGCATACGCTCACGAATAGCCACACACACATGAACACAGGCAAGCACACAAACACGCACACACACACCCACACACACATGGATGCATGTACACACACAAGGACACATACACACGCGCATGCACATACAAACACTGTAACGCACACTCACACATACCAAAACATGCGCATGCACAAATGCCAACAAGAACACACACGGGTGCACAGGCAAATACGTACACACAAACTCGCACATGCACACATTCACATGAACGAACACATACATGCATGCACACACACACGCACACACACACCCACATGCATATGCATGCATACACTCACACTCACATGCGCTCACATACATGCTAACGAACACGCACAGGCACAAGCACACATGCCCACATTAACACACGCTAACAAACACGCACACATGAACACACACCCACATGCAGGCACGTAGATACACACACACACAGACATGAACACTTACACGCACAAAAGTACATTGCGCACACACATAAGCACGCACATGCACGCGCACGTATGTACGCAAATAACATAATTTTTATAACAATTAATTAATTATTGATTTTCATGTGTTGATATGCATGGTTCAACATTATATTAATATGAGTAATCTCATTAATTTCAAATAAAAACTCGAGAAGAATAGTAAATTTTACATTATTTTTCAAATCACTATAGAATATTGTTTTTAATTGTCTTGAAAAAAAGTATAATGAAATGAAGTTATTATGTGAAATTTACTCACCAAAGTTTGGTATAAGACGTTACTAGTGAGAATAACTTTGTGAACTAGTTGTCTAAAGATCATTTAGGACTGAATTTTGTGACTAAAAGTTGTAACATTGCATAAAGCATTAAATGATTAACTATATTTATTTAAAAAATAAAGTATTGATTTATTATTACTTAATTTTCATATATTTGATAATGTAACTCGTTTACTCCTATTAAATGTTAAAAAAACATTTTTTAAATTAAGAATAAATATCTATTTGTTGACCTGACCTGACATGACTCAAGACCCGATATGAACCAAGTTCAAAATGACCCAATCCCGACCCGTCCTTATCCAAAATGACCCGAGACCCGATACGACCCAAGATTGAAATCACCCAAACACGACCAAACCGGACCCAAAGTGTTCTGATACTCAGCATGACTTGAACTTGAACCGATAGAAACCCAGTTGACCCAACCCGAACCATTTCCCACCTCTACTGACACACACTCACATTCGCAAGCACATGAACACGTACGCAGATGCACACACACGCACATGCAAACGTGCACACACACGCCCACACACTTAGACGCACATCCACATACATACACATATTCACACAAACATGTACGTGAATGAATGCACAAACGCACTCATGTAGGCGTACATGCACGAACACAAACACACACACTCACATACACAAACACAAACATGCACGTACAATAATTCACACACCCACGTACGCACGCACTAACACTGAGACATGATCCAACTCGTTGCCATGTTTACTCACACATGCACACACATACACACACACATACATAAACACATGCACATATACACACACACACAAACACACGCACATACACATGCATACAAACACGCACCCAGACACAAACACATACACACACACAAACATATACACACACGCACCAAGACACACGTGCACACATATACATGCAGGTACAAACACGCACTTGTACACACAGGAGGACACATACATGCGTGCACGCACACATGAACACAGTAAGGTGCACTCACGCATTCACAAACCTACACACACACAAAGGCCAACACGAACACATACACATGCACATACGAATACATACACACACACACACACACACACACAGACAAGCAGACATTCACGCAAACGCACTAATGCAGACACACACAGAGAGATACACACGTATGCACATGCGAGTACGTATACACACACTCGCGCATGCACAAATTCACACACAGGCACACATGCATGAACGCACACACACAAGCTCACACAGGCCCACATGTATAAGAATCCAAGCACTCACACTCAAACACGCACACGCACAAGCTAATGAACACGGATAAGCCCACACACACATGCCCACATGAACAAACTCTAATGAACACGCACACACGAACACAGGCACACACACACAAGCAAACACACACCCTCATGCAGGTACGCACACACGCACACACAAGTACACTTACGCACATAAACAAGCACGCACATGCAAGTGTCACAACCCGCGTAAAAACCATATGTTCAAGGGTTTCCTAGTGCCCCTTTGATTATAATGTACAGCCTTATATTGCACATGCACTACACGGTATTATAGTACAGCATTGTAATGCGCATGCATTAGAGAGTAGTACCTTATACTATTGTACTACACTTGTAGTACACTTGTACTACACTTGTACTACACTTGTAGTACACTTGTACTACACTTAGAATTGCATGGGATTGTGACACATGGCAAGATGTTAGCCATAGATGAAAGGGAGCTCTCCCTATATAAGGGGGCTTCCCCCTCATTTGTAAATCACTCATTCACTTATACAAGCAATAGCAAGCTCTCTAGCTTTGTCTCATCTTCTCTCTTGTGTGCCTATTTTCTTTGAGCGAGTCTAGCTTTGAGGGCGATTCTCTTGAGTTGTCAAGAGGAAGGCTGACTTAGGCATTCCACGAAAGTGTTTTTGAGCCTAAGACTGCACGGTTAGAAACTTCAGCTTGCAGCCCGTCAGAAGTGGTATCAGAGCCAAAGTTCAATGAGACTTTTGGGAAGAGATGGCAACCGTTTCTGACGCTAGCAACCAACCTCATGATGGTCATGAGACCCGAGGAAGAGTTGCCAAGAAGGCTAGTTCAAAGGACCTGATGTCAAGCATGGATGCTCACTTGGCTAAGGTGGAGTTAGCCATGGGGGAAATACGGGACATGTTCAAGGATACCGAAGGTAGCATCGGGGAGCTAAACTCCAGGAAGGAGGATCTCCAAGGAGCAATGCAAAGTGCCCTCAACGAGGCCGTGGATGTCCTCACCCAGAAGAACGACACCCTTGAGGCCATGGTGGTGTCGATGCGGGAAGAGATAGAAGAGCTCAAGAGGGAGCTCTTAGCTTACAAAGCAACTGTCGGAGGGGGCATGCTTGCTATGGCACCCAATCCTAGGGTGGATGTGCCAAAGCCAAAGGAGTTCAAAAGCATTCAAGCGGCAAAGGATGCGAACAACTTTCTTTGGGGCATAGAGCAATACTTTCGAGGGATGAACATCACAGAGGATGTAACTAAGTTAAATACTACCTCGATGTACCTTATCGATATTGCTTTATTATGGTGGCGACGTAGGTGTGCGAGTGCTGCCATTACTACGTGGGAAGAATTCCAGAGGGAATTTCACCAACAATTCTATCCCGAGTATGCGAAAGATGAGGCACAAGCCAAACTTCGAAGGCTCACCCAACGTGGGGAAGTACGGGAGTATGTGCGAGAGTTTTCAGAACTCATGCTTCAAATTTCTGATCTTGGAGAAAGGGAGGCTCTCTTCTCCTTCGTGGATGGCCTCAAACCATGGGCTAAGCAAGAGTTACAAAGAAGGGATGTCCAAGACCTCACCCGAGCCATGTCCGTAGAAGAATCTTTGGTGGAGTTCAAGAAACCAGAAAGATTCGACTCCTCCAAGAACAAGGGCAAAGGTGGGGGAGACAGAGACAAACATCAGAAGGGTGGTCCGGGGAAACCACCCATTCACAAGTGGAAGTCCACCAGGGAAGGGAACAAAAAGAGGGAGCCATTAGCATGCTTCTTATGTGAAGGCCCTCATCGGGTGCGAGATTGCCTGAGACGAACCAAGATCTCTGCCATTGCCAGGGAAGAGGGAGAAACGGAGAGAGATACTCTCAAGCTTGGTTCTATCATGCTCAGCTCAATCAAAGCCAAAAGGTTTGGCAAACAGAAGGGACTCATGTTTACTGATGTCATGGTGGCTGGCACCAAGGTTAGTGCTCTCATAGACAATGAGGCTTCCGATCTCTTTGTATCCAAAGAAATGTCAAAGAGATTACACCTTAAGGTGGAGAAAGGCAATGGGTGGATCAAGACGGTCAATTCCAAAGAAGTTCCGATAATGGGTGTAGCATAAGGGGTGGAGCTACAACTCGGAGATTGGAAGGGCAAGGAAACTCTTGAGGTAATCCCCCTTGATGATTATGACTTTGTAATTGGGTTAAATTTCCTTGATCGGATCAATGCTTTGCTAGTACCATTTTCCAACTGTTTGTGCATCCTTGATTCTCGATGCCAATGTCTCGTGCCGGTAAGACGAGACTCTGGCCAAGCTAGTCGGGTTTTGTCGGCAATCCAACTAGCCAAGGGGCTGAGAAGGGATGAAGTCACTTACTTGGCCACCTTGAAGCTGGAGGAGGTCCTAGAGCCCGAGGAAGAGGCTCCTCTTGAGGTACTGGAGCTATTAGAGTCATTTGTTGATGTGATGCCCCTAGAGTTACCCAGGAAGCTCCCACCTAAGAGAGAGGTGGATCATAAGATCGAGTTGGTGTCAACTGCCCAACCACCAGCCAGGGCTCCATACCGAATGTCGCCTCCCGAGCTTAAAGAATTGAGGAGACAACTAAAGGAGTTGGCTTATGCGGGATTCGTGCGACCTTCCAAAGCACCCTATGGTGCACCGGTTTTGTTCATACGGAAGCATGATGGATCGATGAGGATGTGCATCGATTATAGAGCCCTCAACAAGCTCACAGTGAAGAACAAGTACCCCATCCCACTCATTGCAGACTTGTTTGATCAACTTGGGGATGCCAGATGGTTCACCAAGCTAGATTTGAGATCGGGGTACTACCAAGTCCGGATAGCCGAGGGGGATGAGCCAAAGACAGCGTGTGTCACTCGCTATGGTTCTTATGAGTTTCTTGTGATGCCTTTCGGACTCACTAATGCTCCAGCAACGTTCTGCACTCTAATGAACAAGGTACTCTAACCCTTTCTAGATCGCTTTGTGGTTGTTTACCTTGATGATATTGTTATCTATAGTCGATCTCTAGAGGAGCATGTGAGGCACTTGAGACAGGTATTCCAAGTTCTGAGAGAGAACGAGCTCTATATGAAGAAAGAGAAGTGCTTATTCGCCCAACATGAGGTGCCATTCCTTGGCCACATAGTGGGTGGAGGAAAGATTCGGATGGATGCGGGCAAGATCGAGGCTATCGTTGATTGGAGGCCGCCAACCAAGGTTACCGAGTTGAGATCGTTCCTTGGGTTGGTGAACTATTATCGACGTTTCATCAGAGGCTACTCAACCATCACCACACCCTTGACTGATATGCTCAAGAAGGGGAGAGTGTGGGAGTGGAGCTCAGTATGTCAAGGAGCCTTTGAGCAGCTAAAACGGGCAATCACAGAAAAGCCAGTCCTTGCCCTACCAAATCACATCAAACCTTATGAGGTCCACACGGATGCATCCGACTTTGCTATTGGAGGAGTCCTGATGCAAGATGGCCATCCGATCGCTTTTGAGAACCGAAAGCTCAATGAGACCGAGTGACGATACACGGTTCAAAAGAAGGAGATGACGGCCGTGGTCTATTGCTTGCGCACATGGAGGCACTATCTTTTAGGGTCTAAATTTGTGGTGAAGACCGAAAATGTGGCAACAAGCTATTTTCATACTCAAAAGAAGCTCTCTCCCAAGCAAGCCAGATGGCAAGATTTCCTTGCTGAGTTTGATTTTGTGTTGGAGTACAAGCCAGGGAAGACCAACACAGTTGCGGATGCACTAAGCCGAAAGGTAGAGTTTGCTGCCATTAGCCGACCACAAGGTTCCTTGTTGGATCATATTAAAGAGGGATTATCCCATGATCCAACCACTAAGTCTTTGATGGAGTATGCCACAAAGGGGAAGACCCAGAGGTTCTGGCTCGAGGGAGACTTGCTCTATACCAAGGGGAATCGGTTATATGTGCCGCTTCATGGGAAATTGTGGAAAGAGGTGATGCAAGAGTGCCACGATTCCAAGTGGGCTGGTCACCCAGGTGTGCACCGCACCCTAGCGCTTGTGGAGGAACGCTACTACTGGCCTCACTTGAGGGACGATATTGAGGTCTATGTGAAGACTTGTCTTGTGTGTCAACAAGACAAAGTTGAGCAAAAGTCACTTGGAGGTCTCTTGGAACCATTGCCAATTCCGGAGCATCCATGGGAGAGTGTCTCCATAGATTTCATTGTGGGGCTACCCAAAAATGAGAGATTTGGGAGCATCATGGTCGTGGTGGACCGGTTTTCGAAGTTTAGGACTTTCATTCCAGCTACCAAAGAATGTCCAGTAGAGGAGGCAACCCGATTGTTTCTCAAGTATGTGGTGCAGTACTGGGGTGTACCACAGTCCATTGTTAGTGATCGGGATGGACGATTCACGGGACGGTTCTGGACCGAACTGTTCAAATTGCTCAGATCGGATCTAAACCTCTCCACTAGTATGCACCCCCAAACCGATGGACAGACTGAGCGGGTGAATGCTTTGTTGGAGACATATCTCCGACACTACGTGAGTGCCTCGCAACGAGATTGGCCAAAATTACTAGATGTGGCTCAGTTTTCCTACAATTTGCAAAGGAGTGAGGCCACCAACCAAAGTGCCTTCGAGATTGTGATGGGACAGCAGCCTCACACTCCGAGTACTATTGCCGTGGGATACACAGGGTCAACTCCAGCAGCCTATAAATTTGACAAGGCGTGGCAAGAACAAACCAACTTGGCTCGAGTTTGCCTACACAAGGCAGCCAAGCATTCCAAGAAGTGGGCTGATCGAAAGAGACGGGATGTGCAATACCAAGTGGGGGACTATGTGCTTGTAAAGCTACATTTGGTACTTCGCACAAAAGGGATCCATAAAGTATTGGTGCACAGATATGAGGGACCTTTCATTGTTCTTCGAAGGGTAGGCAATGTGGCCTACAAACTTGAGCTACCATCCAAGCTCAAGGTGCACCCGGTCTTCCATGTGAGTATGTTGAAACCATTTCATGAAGACCAAGATGATCCGGATCGAGGTGAGTCACAACTAGCCCCTATAGGAGTTAGGGCCTCTTATGACAGAGACATTGAGAGCATACTGGCTGACCGAGTCTTGAGACAGAAGTACTATAAGCCTAGGCTTGAGTACTTGATACGATGGAAAGGACAACCCAACAGTGAGACTAGTTGGGAACCAGCCGAGGCCTTGTAGCAATTCCAGAAGAGAATCGACCAGTTTCAGGCCGAGAATGCGACGAGGACGTCGCCAGATTGAGTGGGGGAGAATGTCACAACCCGCGTAAAAACTTTGTGTTCGAGGGTTTCCTAGTGCCCCTTTGATTATAATGTACAACCTTATATTGCACTTGCACTACATGGTAGTACTGTACAGCATTGTAATGCACATGCATTAGAGAGTAGTACCTTGTACTATTGTACTACACTTATAGTACACTTGTACTACACTTAGAATTGCATGGGATTGTGACACATGGAAAGATATTAGCCATGGATGAAAGGGAGCTCTCCCTATATAAGGGGGCTTCCCCCTCATTTGTAAATCACTCATTCACTTATACAAGCAATAGCAAGCTCTCTAGCTTTGCCTCATCTTCTCTCTTGTGTGCCTATTTTCTTTGAGTGAGTCTAGCTTCGAGGGCGGTTCTCTTGAGTTGTCAAGAGGAAGGCTGACTTAGGCATTCCACGGAAGTGTTTCCGAGCCTAAGGCCGCACGGTTAGCAACTTCAGCTTGCAGCCCATGACACAAGCACATGCACGCACATGCACGTACACAAATGACATAATTTTTATCACAAATAATTAATTATTGATTTTCATGTGTTGATATGCATGGTTCAACATTGTATTAATATGAGTAATCTCATTAATTTCAAATAAAAACTCAAGAAGAATAGTAAATTTTACATTGTTTTTGAAGTCACGATAAAATATTATTTTAATTGTCGTGAAAAAATGTATAATGAAATGAAGTGATTATGTGAAATTTACTCACCAAAATTTGGTATAAGATGTTACTTGTGAGAATAACTTTGTTAACTAGTTGTCTAAGATCATTTAGGACGGAATTTTGTGACTAAAAGTCATAACATTGCATAAAGCATTAAATAATTAAATATATTTATTTAAAAAAAGAATTATTGATTTATTATTAATTAATTTTCACATATTTGACAATGTAACTCGTTTACTCCTATTAGATGCAAATAAAACTTTTTTTAAAATTCAGAATAAATATCTCTTTTGTTGACCTGACCTGTCATAACTCAAGACCCGATATGAACCAAGCTCAAAATGACCCGAAGTGTCGTGATACTCAGCATGCCCTGAACCCGACCCAACACAAACCCGGTTGACCCAACTCGAACCATTTTCCAACTATACTCACACACACACACACATGCACATGCACACGAACAAGGACGCGGCTGCAAATAGACACGCACATGCACAGACACAAACCCATGCACTTCGACGCATATCCACATGCATACACATACTCACATAAACACGCACGTGAATATATGCACAAACGCACGCACATAAGCATACAAGCACATACACAAGCATGCATTAACACTCACACATGACCTGACTCATTTTCCACATATATTCACACACGCACACATACACACACACGCACAGACACTCATGCACATATACACGCACATGCACACGCACACAAATGCGCACACATACCCACACAAATGCACACACACACAAACGAACACACACACCAACCCACACACATACACATGCATACAAACACACAGGCACACGCACACGCACACACACAAAAACACATGCATGCGCACACACACATAAACACACAAACCCACACACACGGATGCAAGTACAAACACGCACATATGCACACACAAGGACATATGCACACTCGCACGCACACACGAACACGCACAGGCACAGTCACACATTCACAAACATATACACGCACACAAGCCAACAAGAACACACACGCATGCACATGTGAATAGACACACACACACACACACAAGCACACATTCACACACACGTACATATGCATGAATGCACACACACACACCAACTCACACATGCATGCATGTACTCACACGCACACGCGCATATATACATGCTAGCGAACACGCACACGCGTACAAACACATGCACAGACAGTCTCACGAACACATGCACAAACACATGCACAAACACACGCACACACACATGCGCACGCAAACAGATGCACGCACTTGCACGTACATAAGTAAAATAATTTTTATAACAATTAATTAATTATTGATTTTCGTGTGTTGATTTGCATGGTTCAACATTGTATTAATATGGCTAATCTCATTAATTTCAAATAAAAAATCGAGAAGAATAGTAAATTTTACATTGTTCTTCAAGTCACAAATTTTTTTTTTAATTGTATTGAACAGTAACATAATGGAATGATGTGATTATATTAAATTTACTCACCAAAATTTGGTATAAGACATTACTAGTGAGAATAACTTTGTGAACCAGTTGTCTAAAATCCTTTAAGACTGAATTTTGTGTCTAAAAATCATAACATTCCATATCGCAATAATAAATTAAATGTATTATTTAAAAAATGAAGTATTGATTTATTATTAATTAATTTTCACCTATTTGACAATTTAACTTGTTTTCTTCTAATAGATGCAAATAAAACATTTTTTTAATTAAGCATAAATATCTATTTTGTTGACTCGACCTAACATGACTCAATGCCCGATACGAACCAAGCTGGAAATGAACCAGACCCGACTCGAGCCAACCTGACATGACCCCAGACCGGATATTGCCCGAGATTGAAATGACTCGAACATGACCCGACCCGACCTAAAGTGACATGTGGCTCAAACGACCCAAGACTCAACATGACCCAAACTGGACCCCAACGGAACCTGATTGACCCAACTAGACCCATTTGGTACCTCTACACGCACATATGCACACGCACGCGCATGTGTGCACAAACTGACATACACACATGCACGTGCACACACACCCACAAACGCATACACATAGACAAAGGTGCACACACACACCCATGAATGCACACAGAAAGGCGCCTATGCACACAAGCACACGCGAACAGACACACACATGCACGCACGCGTGGACACTCACATACACACACACGAACACATTTAGACACACACACTCACGCACATACATAGGCATACAAACAGGCACAGGCACACGCACACATAGACAATCACATGCATGCACACAAACCCACACCCACGTGAACACATGCAAGCACAAACACACACAAACACACACTTGAACACATGCGCGCACACACATGGATGCACATATATACACACAAATGCACATATACACGTGTGCACGAAGATGCATAGGTACACTCACACACGCACAAACACACATATGCACACACGGCAACATGAACACACACACACGCTTGCGAATACATATGCACAGACTCACACGTGCACACCTCCACACACATGAAATCATGCATGCATGCACAAACATAAGCGCAAACGCACACACATACCAACGCAACCATGCATGCATGCATTCACACTCGTATGCGCACGCACACACGTACACGTACATAAACACGCACACGCACAAACACACGCACACACGAACACAAGTGAACGCTCACCCACATTCAGGCACGCATGCACACACACTCGTACGCACTTAAGTGCACTTGCCCACATTCAGGTACTTGGCCACACGAACACACACACAAATGCATACACTTATGCGCATGCACGTACACAAATAAAATAAATTTTATCATAATGAATTAATTATATATTTGATATGTTGATATTCATGGTTCAACATTATATTAAAATGAGTAATCTCATTAATTTCAAATTAAAACTCGATACATGCACACACATACACATGCACATATACACGCACACTCACACAAATGAACACAACTACAAATACATGCACGCACACGAACACAGACGCACACGCATAGGCACACACACATGAACACATACATGCACACACACACACACCAACACATAGAAGCACACACACACCCATACCACATGGATGCACATACACACACACACTTATACATACATAAGGACTCATACACACTCGCACGCGCACATGAACATGCTAAGGCACACTCCCACTTGCACAAACATACGCACGCACAAACGCCAACACGAACACACATGCACGCACATGCAAATACATTCACACACACACTCGCATATGTTCACATTCACACACACACACACACATGTATGCACGCACACACACAGGCACACACACACACATGCATGCATGCACTCACACGCATATGCACACACACACTAACGAACACGCATAGGCATGCACACACACGCACAAAAACACGCACACATACCCACACGAATGCACACACAAACACACATGCACATGCCCACACGAACACGCGCACACACATGCACATGCAAACACGCATGTGAATGTATGCACGAACGCACACACCCAGACGTACATGCACACACACAAACACGCACACTCACATACAGACACACAAACATGCACGTACAATAAATCACACATGCACACATTATCACTCACACATGACCTGACTTGTTTGCCACGTCTACTCATATATGCACACACATACACACACACGCACAGACACACATGCACATATACATGCACACTCACAGAATCCCGCACACACACCTACGCACATACACATGCATAGAAACACGTACACAGACATAAATAGATGCACACACACAGAGATATATGCACACCCATTGGCACACAAACATGAACACATGCATGCACACACACACACCAAACACACAACCACACACACACATTGTTGCAGGTACACACACGTACTTATACACACACAAGGACACAAACATGTGCGCACGAACAAACGCAAACACGAACACACACGCATGCATATGCAAATACATACACACACACTCGCACATGTACACATTCAGACATACGCATACATGCACGCATGCACACACACATGCACGCACGCACACACACATGCACGCACACACACACACCCACCCATGCACACATGGATGGATGCACTAACATGGACATGCGCGCACACACACGCTAACGAACACGCTCAACCACATGAACACACGCACGGACACACACCCACACGAACACACGCACAAACACATACACATACACACACGCCCACACGAACACATGCATACACACACATGTGAACAAACTCCCACATGCCAGCACGTAGGCACGCAAGCACATAAGCACAGTTGCGCACACGCACAAGCACACACACATAAGCACATCCACGCGCATGCACGAACACATACACAAGCACATGCGAATCATACACATACACACACTCGCACAAACACACATTCACACAAATGCACACATGCATGCACACACACATATGCACACACGCACACAGACACGAACGCACACATACATGCAAGCACTCACACGAACACATACAAACACACACGCTAACGAACACGAACAGGAACATGCACAAACACATGCACACACACCCACATGAACACACGCACAAACACACACACGCACACACGAGCACAAGACCACACACCCACATACAAGCACGCACACACACATGCATGTGGACACGCACACACATAAGCATAGTTACGCACACGCACAAGCACGCTCGCACAAGCACATGCACGCACACGCACATACACAAATAAACATAATTTTTATCACAATTAATTAATTATTGATTTTCATGTGTTGATATGCATGGTTCAACATTGTATTAGTATGAGTAATCTCATTAATTTCAAATAAAAACCCAAGAGGAATAGTAAATTTTACATTGTTTTTCAAGTCACGATAAAATATTAGTTTTAATTGTCTTGAGAAAAAGTATAATGGAATGAAGTGATTATGTGAAATTTACACTACCAAATTTTGGTATAAGACGTTACTAGTGAGAATAACTTTGTGAACTAGTTGTCTAAGATCATTTAGGACTGAATTTTGTGACTAAAAGTCATAACATTGCATATTGCATTAAATAATTAAATATACTTATTTAAAAAATGAAGTATTGATCTATTATTAATTAATTTTTACATATTTGACAATGTAACTGGTTTACTCTTATTAGATTCAAATAAAACATTTTTTTAATTAAGAAAAAAATATCTATTTTGTTGACCTGACCTGACATGAATCAAGACCCGATATGAACCAAGCTCGAAATGACCCAATCCCAATCGATCCCTATCCGAAATGACCCGATACTAGATATGACCCGAGATTGAAATAACCCCAACATGATCGGACTGGACCCGAAGTGTCATGATACTTAGCATGACCTGAACCTGACCTGACATAAACTCGATTGACCCAACCCGAACCATTTTCCACCCCTACTCACACGCACACGCACGTGCAAACATGCACACATGCACATGCACACGTTCACACACACACATCCATGCACTTTGACGCACATTCATATGCACGCACATACTCACACAAGCACACACGTGAATGTATGCACAAACGCATGCATGTAGGCGTACATGCACAAACACAAACACAAACACACACACTCACATACGCACATACAAACATGCATGTACAATAAATCACACAGCCACGCCCATAAGCATTAACACTTACACACGACCCGACTCGATCTGACTCGTTTGCCGCATCTACTTACACATACAAACACACCCACAAACAAACATGCACATATACACGCACATATAAACGCACACTCACACAATCGCACACACACACCCATGCACGTACACATGCATACAAACACGCACACAGATACAAACACATGCATTCACATAAACACATACGCATATGCATAGGCACACACACATGAACACACACATGCACACACACACCCCAACACATCGAAGCACAGACACACCCATACACACATGGATGCACGTACACAATCGCAATTATGCACACACAAGGACTCATACACGCGTGCACGTGCACACAAACACACTAAGACACACTCCCACTTGCACAAACATGCACAAGCACAAACGCCAACACGAACATACACGTTTGCACATGCGAATAGAAACACACATACTCGCACATGCACACATTCACTCACACGCACACATGCATGCATGCACTCACACGCACATGCACACTCACACACAGTAATGAACACACACAGGTACAGGCACACACACCCACACAAAAACACGCACAAACACACACACACCCACATGAACAGGAGCACACACATGCACACGCAAACATGCACATGAATGTATGCTCAAAAGCATGCACGCAGGTGTACAGGCACACACACAAACCCGCACAATCACATACACACATGAAAACATGCACGTACAATAAATCATACACGCATGCATTATCACTCACACACGACCTGACTCGTTTGCCACATCTACTCATACATGCACACACATACGCACACACACAGAGACACACACGCACTTATACACGCACACTCACACAATCGCACACACACACCCATGCATATACACATGCATACACACACGTACATAGACACAAAAAGATGCACGCACACAAACACATACGCACACCCATAGGCACACACACATGAACACATGCATGCACACACACCAAACACACACCCACACACACATGGATGCACGTACACAAACGCACTTACACACACATACAAGGACACATAGATGTGCGGACGCACAAACGCCAACACAAACACGCACGCATGCGTATGCGAATACATACACACACTCTCGCACATGCACACATTCACACACATGCACACATGCATGCACGCACAAACACATGCACACATGCATGGATGCACTCACACAGACATGCGCACACACACTCGCTAACAAACACATACAGGCACACGCATAAACACACACACACGCCCACACGAACACATGCACAGACACGCACACGTGAACAAACTCCCATATGCAGGCACGCACACTCGCAGACACGCACGAACATAAGCACAGTTGGGCACACGCACAAGCACACACACATAAGCACATGCACGTGCACGCACGTACACAAATCAGATAATTTTTATCACAATTAATTAATTATTGATTTTCATGTGTTGATATGCATGGTTCAACATTGTATTTATATGAGCAATCTCATTAATTTCAAATAAAAACACGAGAAGAATAGTAAATTTTACATTGTTTTTCAAGTCACTATAAAATATTTTTTAAATTTTCTTGAAAAAAGTAGTGAGAATAACTTTGTGAAATTTACTCACCAAAATTTGGTATAAGATATTACTAGTGAGAATAACTTTGTGAACTACTTGTCTAAGATCATTTACAACTGAATTTTGTGACTAAAAGTCATAACATTGCATATTGCATTAAATAATTAAATATACTTATTTAAAAAATGAAGTATTGATCTATTATTCATTAATTTTTACATATTTGACAACGTAACTGGTTTACTATTATTAGATTCAAATAAAACATTTTTTAATTAAGAAAAAAATATCTATTTTGTTGACCTGACCTGACATGACTCAAGACCCGATATGAACCAAGCTCGAAATGACCCGAAGTGTCCTGATACTCAGCATGACTTGAATCCGACCCAACACAAACCCAGTTGACCCAACCTGAACCACTTGCCACCTCTACTCACACATACACACACATGCACATGCACACGAACACGCACACGGATGAACACAGACACGCACATGCACATGTGCACACACACACCCACGCACTTAGACGCACATCCACATGCATACACATACTCACACAAACACGCACGTGAATATATGCACAAACGCATGCACGTAGGCGCACATGCATATACACAAACTTGCACGTACCATAAATCACACACCCATGCACGAATTAACACTCACACATGACCCGACTCGACCTGACTCATTTTCCACATCTACTCACACACGCACACATACACACACACGCACAGACACTCATGCACATATACAAGCAAATGCACATGCGCATAAACGAGCACACACACCCACACAAACGCACACACACACAAACACACACACACCCACACACATACACATGCATACAAACACACACACAAAACACACATGCATGCACTCAAACACATACGCACACACATAGGCACAAACACGTGAACACATGTATGCACACTCACACCAACACACACATGCACACACACACCCGCACACACATGAATGCACATACACACACGCACATATACACACACAAGGACACTTGCACACTCGTACGCATACACGAACATGCACAGGCACACTCACGCATTCACAAACCTACACATGCACACATGCCAACAAGAACACCCACGCATGCACATGTGAATACACTCGCACACACTCCCACAGGCACACATTCACAAACACGGACACATGCACGCACACCAACTCACACATGCATGCACGCACACCAACTCACACATGCATGTAATCACTCACACGCACACTCACACTCACACATGCTAACGAACATGCACAGGCACACACACACACATACAAACATACGTACACACGCCCTCACGAACACGCGTACACACATAAGCGGAAGTAAATGCATGCACATGCACAAGTAAAATAATTTTTATCACAATTAATAAATTATTGATTTTCATGTGTTGATATGCATGGTTCAACATTGTATTAATATAACTAATCTCATTAATTTTAAATAAAAAATCGAGAAGAATAGTAAATTTTACATTGTTCTTCAAGTCACAATAAATTTTTTTTAATTGTATTGAAAAGTAATATAATGGAATGATGTGATTATATTAAAGTTACTAACTAAAATTTGGTATATGACGTTAGTAGTGTGAATAACTTTGTGAACCAGTTGCCTAAAATCATTTAAGACTGAATTTTGTGTCTAAAAATCATAACATTTCATATAGAATTAAAAAATTAAATATATTATTTAAAAAATGAAGTATAGATTTATTGTTAATTATTTTTCACATATTTGAAAATTTAACTTGTTTTCTCCTAATAGATGCAAATAAAACATGTTTTTTAGTTAAGCATAAATATCTATTTTGTTGACTCGACCTAACATGACTCAAGGCCCGATATGAACCAAGCTCGAAATGACCTGAAGTATCCTAATACTCAGAATGACCAAAACCCTACCCGACACAAACCCAGTTGACCCAACCCAAACCATTTGCCACCTCTACTCACACACACAAGCACATACACATGCACACGAACACGCACGTGGATGAACACAGACACGCACATGCACACATGCACACACACACACCCACGCACTTAGACGCACATCCACATGCATACAGATAGTCACACAAACACACACGTGAATATATGCACAAACGCACGCACATAGGCGAACATGCATATACACAAACTTGCACGTACAATAAATCACACACCTATGCACGAAATAACACTCGCACACGACTCGACTCCACAACTCATTTTCCAAATCTACTCACACATGCACACATACACACACATGCATAAACACTCATGCACATATACACATAAATGCATACGCGCATAAATGAGCACACACACCCACACAAACGCACATGCACACAAACACACACACACACACCCACACACATACACATGCATAAAAACACACATAGGCACACGTACACACACACAAACACATGCACAGACTCAAACACAAACGCACACGCATAGGCACACACACGTGAACACATGCATGCACACACACACACCAACACACACATGCACAGACACACCCACACACACATGGATGCACATACACACACGCACATATACACACACAAGGACACATGAACACTCGCATGCACACACAAATACGCACAGGCACACTCACACAAGCACAAACATATGCACGCACACATGCCAACAAGAACACACACACACACTCACACAGGCACACATTCACACACACGCACACTTGCATGCACGCACACATAGGCACACACACACACCAACTCACACATGCATGCATGCACTCACACGCACACGCGCACTCACATATGCTCACGAACACGCACTCGGATGCACACACACACGCACTTAGACACACAGCCACATGCATACACATACTCACACAAACATGCACGTTTAGTGTATGCACAAACGCATGCACGTAGGCGTACATACATACACATAAACACGCACACTCACATAAACACACACAAACATGCACGTACAATAAATCACACACCCATGTATGCACGCATTAACACTCAGACACAACCCGACTCGTTACCATATTTACTCACACATGCAGACACATACACACACATGCACCGACACACATGCACATATACACGCACACTCACACAGATGAACACACAAACACAGGCACATACACATGCATACAAACACGAACCTAGACACAAACACATGCACGCACACAAACATATATGCACATGCATAGGCACTCACACATGAACACATGCATGCACACACACGCACTTATACACACAGAAGGACTCATACATGCGTGCACGCACACACGAACATGGTAAGGTACATTCACACATGCACAAATATATGCACGCACAAACGCCGACACAAACACACACCCATGCAGATGCGAATACATACACACACACTCGCACAAGCACACATTCACACGAACGCACACATACATACACACACACCCACGCACAAATACATGCATGCACTCACACGAACATGTGCACACATACACGCACAAACGAACACGCGATAACACCCACAAGAAGGCACACACACAGGCATACACGCAGACACGCAAGCATATAAGTACAGTTATGCACACGCACAAGCACACAGCCACAAGCACATACATGCGCACACACGTGAACAAATAAAATAATTTTTATCAGAATTAATTAATTATTGATTTTCATGTGTTGATATGCATGGTTCAACATTGTATTAATATGAGTAATCTCATTAATTTCAAATAAAACTCAAGAAAAAATTGTAAATTTTACATTGTTTTTCAAGTCACGATAAAATATTATTTTTAATTATTTTGAAAATAAGTATAATGGAGTGAAGTGATTATGTGAAATTTACACACCAAAATTTGGTATAAGACGTTACTAGTGAGAATAACTTTGTGAACTAGTTGTCTAAGATCATTTAGGACTGAATTTTGTGACTAAAAGTCATAACCTTGCATAAAGCATTAAATAATTAAATATATTATTTTTAAAAAAATAAAGTATTGATTTATAATTAATTAGTTTTCACATACTTGACAATGTAACTCATTTACTCCAATTAGATGCAAATAAAACATTTATTAAATTAAGAATAAATATTTATTTTGTTGACCTGACTTGTCATGACTCAATACTCGATATGAACCAAGCTTGAAATGACCCGAAGTATCCTGATACTCAACATGACCTGGACTCGACCCGACACAATCCCTGTTGATCCAACCCGAACCATTTGCCACCTCTACTCACACACACACTCACATGCACATGCACACGAAAACGCACGCAGATGAACACAGACACGCACATGCAGACGTGCACACACACACCAACGCACTTAGACGCACATCCACATGCATACACATACTCACATAAACACACATGTGAATATATGCATAAACGCACGCACGTAGGCATACATTCATATACATAAACTTGCACGTACAATAAATCACACAACTATACACGAATTAACACTCACACACGATCCAACTTGACCCGACTCATTTTTCACATCTACTCACACACGCACACATACACACACATGCACAGACACTGATGCACATATACCCGCAAATACACATGCGCATAAAGAAGCATACACACCCATATAAACGCACACACACACCCACGAACATACACATGCATACGAACACACATAGGCACACACACACACAAACTCATGCACGCACTCAAACACAAATGCACACGCATAGGAACACACGTGAACACATGCATGCACACACACACACCAACACACACGTGCACACACACACCCACACACACCCACACACACATGGTTGCATGTACTTCCACGCACATATACACACACAAGGACACATGCACAGTCGCGCACACACACTCGAACGCACAGGCACACTCACGCATGCACAAACATATGCACGCACACATGCCAAAAAGAACACACACACATGCACTTGCGAATACACATGAACACACTCACACAGGCACACATTCACACACACGCACACATTAACATTCGCGCACACACACCCCACTTGCACATCACACTCACACATGCACACGCTAACGAACACGCACAGGCACATGCCCACATGAACACACACACATATGCGAACACACGCCCACATGCAGGCACATACATACACACGCACACAGACATGCACACATACACCCATATAAGTACATTTGCGCACACACACAAGCCCGCACACGCAAGTACATGCACGCGCACACACTTACACAAATAACATAATTTTATCACAATTAATCAATTATTGATTTTCATGTGTTGATATGCATGGTTTCACATTATTTAATACGTGTAATCTCATTAATTTCAAATAAAACTTCAAGAAGAATCGTAAAACTTTCATTATCTTTCAAGTCACGATAAAATATTATTTTTAAGTGTCTTGATACTCAGCATGACCTAAACTCGAACCGACACAGACCCAATGGACCCAAGCCAAACTATTTGCCTCCTCTACTCACACACACGCACATTCACGTGCATACTAACATGCAAGCAGATGCACACACACACTCACATGCACATGTGCACACACACACACCCACGCATTTAGACGCATAGCCACATACACACACATACTCACACAAACATGCACGTCAATGTATGCACAAACGCACGCACGTAGGCGTACATGCATACACACAAACACACACACTCACATACACACACAAACAGTACGTTCAATAAATCACACACCCACATACACACGCATTAACACACACACGACCCAACTTGTTGCCATGTCTACTCATACATGCACACACATACACACACACACGCAGAGACACACATGCACATATACACGCACACTCAGACAGATGAACACACAAACACACACACATACACATGCATACAAACATGCACCCAGACATAAACACATGCATGCTCACAAACATATACGCACACGTATAGGCACACACACATGAACACATGCATGCACACACACACACGAACACACACAGACACACCCACACACACATACATGCCGGTACACACACACATTTATACACATAGAAGGACACATACATGTGTGCACGCACACACAAACATGGAAAGGTACACTCATGCATGCACAAATATACCCACGCATAAACGCCGACACCAAAACATACGCTTGCACATATGAACACATACACACACACTCGCACAAGCACACATTCACACAAACGCACACATGCATGCACACACACACAGAGGCACACACACCCACACACAAATACATGCATGCACTCACACGAATATGTGTACACATACATAATAATAAACATGCACACACGCACACATGAACACATGATAAAACCCATAAGCAAACACGCACGCACATAAGAATAGTTACGCACACGCACACACAAGCACATGCACATGCACAAATAACATAATTTTTATCAAAATTATTTAATTATTGATTTTCATGTGTTGATATGCATGGTTCAACATTGTATTGATATGAGTAATCTCATTAATTTCAAATAAAAACTCAAGAAGAATAATAAATTTTACATTGTTTTCCAAGTCACGATAAATTATTATTTTTAATTGTCTTGAAAATATGTTTAATGGAATGAAGTGATTATGTGAAATTTACACACCAAAATTTGGTATAAGACGTTACTAGTGAGAATAACTTTGTGAACTAGTTGTCTAAGATCATTTAGGACTGAATTTTGTGAAAAAGTAATAACCTTGCATAAAGCATTAAATAATTAAATATATTAATTTAAAAAATGAAGTATTGATTTATTATTAATTAATTTTCACATACTTGACAATATAACTCATTTACTTCTATTAGATACAAATAAAACATTTTTTAATTAGGAATAAATATCTATTTTGTTAACCTGACTTGTCATAACTCAAGACCCGATATGAACCAAGCTCAAAATGACCCGAAGTGTCCTGATACTCAGCATGACCTGAACCCGACCCGACACAATCCCAGTTGACCCAACCCGAACCATTTGCCACCTCTACTCACACACACATGCACATGAATACACGCACGGATGAACATAGACACGCACATGCACATGTGCACACACACACCAATGCATTTAGACGCACATCCACATGCATACACATGCTCACACAAACACGCACGTGAATATATGCACAAACGCATGCACATAGGCATACATGCATATACACAAACTTGCAGGTACAGTAAATCACACACCCATGCACAAATTAACACTCACATATGACCCGACTCGACCCGAATCATTTTGCATATCTAATCACACACGAACACATACACACACATGCACAGACACTCATGCACATATATACGCAAATACACACTCACATAAATGAGCACACACACTCACACAAAAGCACACAAACACACCCATAGGCATACACATGCATACAAACACACATAGGCACACACGCACACACACAAATACATGCACGCACTCAAGCACATACGCACACGCATAGGCATACACGTGAACACATGCATGCACACACACACACGCATGCACATACACACCCACACATGCACATATACTCACACAAGGGCCCATACACACTCGTACACTCACATAAACTCGCACAGGCACACTCAAGCATGCACAAACATATGCACGCACACATGCCAACAAGAACACACATCATGCACATGAGAATACACACGTACACACTCACATAGGCACACATGCACACACATGCACACATCCATGCACGCACACATAGGCCCAAACACACACACCAACTCACACATGCATGTATGCACTCACACACACACGTGCACTCACTCATGCTAACAAACACGCACGGGCACATGCACACACGTAGAAACACACACACACACACTCAAGAACACCTACACACGCAAAAGCGCACACAAACAAATGCACGTGCATGCATGTACATAAGTAAAATAATTTTTGTCACAATTAATTAATTATTGATTTTCATGTGTTGATATGAATGGTTCAACATTATTTTAATATGACTAATCTCATTAATTTCAAATTAAAAATCAAGAAGAATAGTAAATTTTACATTGTTCTTTAAGTCACAATAATTTTTTTAATTGTATTGAAAAGTAATATAATGGAATGATGTGATTATACTAAATTTGTTCACCAAAATTTGGTATATGACGTTACTAATGAGAATAACTTTGGGAACCAGTTGTCTAAAATCATTTAAGACTGAATTTTGTGTCTAAAAATCATAACATTTCATACAACATTAAAAAATTAAATATATTATTAAAAAATTAAGTATTGATTTATTGTTACTTAATTTTCACATATTTGACAATTTAACTTGTTTTCTCCTAGTAGATGCTAATAAAACATTTTTTTAGTTGAGAATAAATATCTATTTTGTTGACTCGACTTAACATGAGTCAAGGCCCGATAAGAACCAAGCTTGAAATGAACTAAAACCTACCCGACATGACCCTAGACTAGATATGGCCCAAGATTGAAATGACCCAAACATGACTGGACCCAACTTAAAGTGACACGTGGATCGAACAACCCAAGACTCAACATGACCCAAATCGAATCCGAACAAAACCTGATTGACCCGACCAAACCCATTTGCCACCCCTACTCCCGTACATGCACATGCACGCGCATGCGTGCACAAACCCGTACACACACATGCACATGCGCACACACCCACAAACATATATATATAGACAAAGGTGCACACACACACCCACGAATGCATGCATAAAGTCGTACATGCACACAAGCACACACGAATAGACACACGCATGCACACATGCTTGGACACTCACATACACACACATGCATATACGAAAACACACATGTAGACACACACGCCCACGCGTGTAGTAAAACAGCATGACTTATTTTAGAAATTTTTTGGATGGTTTTTATTTTATGAGTTAGGGTTTCTAGATGTCCCAAAACCTTATAAATAGGCCTGTAAACATAGAAATCGGACCGTCTTTTAGTTTTAGCTTTTAGAGAAGAGATTTTGGGAGAGGAATTAACGGCTCTTCTAGGAAGTATTTTCGAGTTTATTCTTTTCTCTTTATTTTACGTTATAAAGATGTTTATCATCAAAACAATGTGTAACTAACTTTCTAGTAGGGCTCGATTGAAGTCCTAATTATGCTTTTCCATATATGAGTATTATTGGCTTTGCAATAGCTGTATTATGATGCTTTAATTGATCAATACCTATTTTATTGAATTGCTCATATGCGTTTGCCTAATCAATATATCCATGTACTATGGATTAGTTAATTAAATCAATTTGGATGACTGAGTCCTAGATTTAATAATAATAACAAAACAAATCCATACCGAATTTTAGGGTTAATCAAAATGGGAAACCGGGAGTATATAATATGCCCTAGGTCTTGTGTGTTTGTCGATTTTCATGGATATTATTTTCTCTTAAAGAACAACTTAGTATACACCATGCTAAATCCCTTAAGAAAGAAAAGAGTTAGAGTATACACCATGCCTAACTCATGGCTTAGGGAAATCAATAACTTAAGGAGTAGACACCATGCCCTTAGGTAAACGACATTAGGTATTTGTGATATGACTAAAGCATTGTCACACTATTTTATGGGGCAGGTATGATTAGTGGTGGATATCAAAGCCCTACGCTTCTATCATTATCAATTCAAACTCAATACTTATTTCTATCCTTTTATATTACGAATTTAATTTTAAAATCGAACTTTACCAATCCCTGTGGAGATGATCTCACATTTTGCACATTATACTACTAAGTTGACCTTATACACTTGCAAGTAAAACTATTCAATTATTTACTTATTAATTTAGGTGGATTTTTGCACAACAAGTTTTTGGCATCGTTGCCGGAGATTGCGCTAAATTTCTGTTTATAATTATTTTTCATTAAGTTTTATTTTTTTTCCGTTCTACTTTGTTTCATCAAATATCTAATTTATTCCTTTTTTGTTTTATTGGTTTCTATTTTTCTGTTTCAGGCTTGCAGCAGAGTAATTGCTAGCATTGTGATCGAGCGCAGTGCTTGGTGCGATCGAGCGCACTCGGGGCAGAGACTACCCGAACAGTAGTACTGAAATTGCTGCACTGAAGCATTTCAGCTAATTCATGCAAGGGCTTCGATCCAAGAATCCAACCTTTTTTCCACTCGGTACAGAGCTTGAGTGAACCATTCGACAAAGGCTTAGAGACAACGTTGAAGAGGTAGAAGAAGAATTCAAGGGAGAAGCGCCAATGGTGGAACAACTTGACAACCAACCACCACCAGAACGAAGACCCATAAAGCAATCCTTCATCCCACGGAACCTTGACCAGCCCTCATGCATTGCTTATCAACCTGAAGCAGAAGGTAATTATTACATATCTCCGTAGATACTCAATGCTTTGACTCATTTTAGGGGTACACCTGCTGAGGATCCACACTTGCACCTTCGGGAATTCTTTGATATCTGCAAGTTCCAGCACGTCCAGGGCCTAGATCAAGAGGGAATCAGGTTAATTCTTTTCCCTTTTTCATTAAAAGATAATGCTAAGTTGTGGTATAATTCATTGCCTGCAGTATCTATTCATACTTGGGAAGAGCTATCCAGTAGGTTCCTAAAGAAGTTTTTCTCAGCATAAAAGAGAAGACATATGAGGAAGGAGATTCAATCTTTCCAATAGAAGGATGAAAACCTTTTCTTTGAAGCATGGGGACACTTTAATGAGCTACTACTCAAATGCCAACATCATGATCTACCTCAAGATGAACTGGTACAAGCTTTCTATGAAGGTTTGAGTGACATAAATAAAGGTATTGAGGATTCAGGTTGTGGAGGTGTGCTGATTGAAAAGAGTAGTGAAGAGGCCATGGAGCTGTTTGAGATATTAAGTGGACACACCAAATAATTTTCATCAAGTGGTAGACAAGGAGTTAAGAGCAAAGGTATATACGAGGTGACATTAAATGGTGGATCTTTAAATCAAATGGCTGCTATGGAAAGGAAACTAGATTTGCTTGTTAAAGCCATAACTGCTCAGAACATCTCACCTAGTCCACAAACCACACAACTCCAGGTATGTGCTATATGTTCTCATTTTGATAGCACTACTGAAACTTGCCCTTTGTATTCATCTGCAGATCTAGAGTAAGCAAACTATGTGGGACCAAATAACTATCGGCCCAAGAATAATCCATATATAAATACCTACAATCCTGGATGGTGAAACAACCACAACTTCTCATGGACTAACAATCAAAATGCCCTGAACCTTCACGGGAAGCAAAGAAACTCCTAACCAGCAGCCCAATCAGCTCCTGAATCAAAGAAAAGTGACCTAGAGAGTCTTGTGAGGTAATTGGCAACTCAGCAACAATAGTTGATGACTTCACAAGATCAGTTCATGGTAAATGAAAGAAAATTTCGGACTGAGCAAAGACAAACCACTGCAAAGCATGAATGAACCATTTAAAGACTAGAGGTACAAGTGGTGCAATTGGCTAAGGAGCGGAGTGGAAAAGCAAGGTGAACTCCTAGCCCAAACATTACCTAATCCAGGAGGACACCAACAACTAAAGGCCATTACAACTCTCAGAAATGGTAAGATCATAGGAACTGATGAGCCTGCACAAGCATCTGCAGATAAACCATCTGTATAAAAGGTAAGTGAAATGGAGAAGGTGAATGTACCACCTTGTGGAAAGTAGAAATAAACATTCCTTTATTAGATGCAATTCTACAAATACCTACTTATACTAAATTTTTGAAAGATTTTTGCACTCATAAGAGGAAATTTCATGAGCATGAAACAGTGGCTTTAACTAAAGAGGTAAGTGCGGTGTTGTTAAGAAAACTACCACCAAAGCTAAAAGATCCAAGTAGTTTTACCAGTCCTTGCAAGATAGATGACTAGCTATTTGAGCATGCATTACTGGATTTAGGAGAGGGTGTCAATTTGCAGTTATACACAGTATTTGAAACACTAGGTTTAGGGGAGCTTCAACTAACTTCCATCACCTTGCAATTGACAGATAGAAGCATCAAAAGACTAAGAGGTATTCTTGAGGATGTCTTGGTAAAGGTAGGTGAGTTTATTTTACCTACTTATTTTATTGTATTAGATATGGAAGAATGCCCTCTGCCATTACCTTTGCCCATCATCTGAGGAAGACCCTTTATGAGAACTGTAGATACAAAAATTTGAGTGAAAAAGGGTATTGTAAGTATAAAGGTAAATAGTGAGAAAATAGAATTCAAAATATTTGATGCATTAAAATTACCCCAAGATGATGTGGAATATTTTAATGTATGTATGATGCAAAGTATTGTTGAGCAAGCTTTTTAGGTCCATCACATTGATCCGTTGGAGACCACCTTTACCCATGGTTTCACAAGATTGGATATTGAGCCAGAACCTGAAGATGTTACTGATGACATCATTGAAGCTGTACACCTCCTTGTGGCCTCTCCAAAACATCTAAGTAAGTATACCCTTCCATTTGAACCTCTTGTGCCTACTGATACTATTCTTCTCCCTTCCATTGTCCCGGCACCAAACTTGGAATTGAAGCAATTGTCGGAGAATTTAACTTATGCTTATTTGGGAGAGAATAGGACATTACCTGCGATTTTTGCTGCCAATCTAAGTGTTAGGGAAGAAGAGAAACTGCTGAGAGTTCTTAGAGAGCATAGAACTGCTATTGGGAGGACCATTGTTGACATCAATGGGATAAGTCCAGCCAAATGCATGCATCATATCTACCTTGAGGACGAAGCAAAGCCTACCCGAGATGCTCAAAGAATACTCAACCCATACATGAAGGAGGTAGTCAAGGCAAAGGTACTGAAACTATTTGATGTTGACATTATCTACCCCATCTCAGACAGTAAATGGGTAAGTTTGATCCAAGTTGTTTTGAAAAGAGTGGGATTACGATAGTGAAAAATGAAGATGAGGAGCTAATACCTACAAGAATAACCACTGATTGGAGGGTATGCACTGATTACAGAAGGGTAAACAAGGTGACTAGAAAATATCATTTTCCCTTGCCCTTCATTGATCAGATGTTAGAGAGATTAGCTGGCCATAGCCACTATTGCTTCTTGGATGGGTATAGTGGTTACAACCAAATTGCCATAGCACCAGAGGACCAAGAAAAGACCACCTTCATATGCCCTTTTGGCACATTTGCTTACAGAAGGATGTCATTTGGTTTATGCAATGCACCAGCCACCTTTCAAAGATGTATGAGGAGGATTTTTTTCGACATGGTGAAGAAATTCATTGAGGTATTTATAGATGATTTTAGTGTTTTTGGTTCTAATTTTGATGAATGCCTCAATCATTTGAAGAGTGTCCTCAAGAGATGTGAAGAATGCAACTTAGTGTTAAATTGGGAAAAATGTCAATTTATGGTTCAATAAGGCATTGTGTTGGGTCATTCCATTTCAAACAAAGGTATTGGGTAGACAAGGTTAAGATCGACATCATTTCAAAGTTGCCTCCTCCTCTAACAGTCAAGGGTATCAGAAGTTTCCTTGGACATACTGGATTCTACATACGATTCATCAAGGACTTTTCTAAAACTTTTAGACCTCTTTGTGCACTGTTAGCTAAAGATACAAAGTTTGAATGGACTGACGACAGTATGGAAGCTTTCAACACATTGAAGAACTTACTCACCTTCACACCAATAACGATGACACCTGATTGGAGTCTTCCATTTGAGCTGATGTGCAATGCTAGTGATTTCACCTTGGGAGCTATCTTAGGCTAAAGAATAAATAAGGTACCTCATGTTATTTATTATACTTCTAGAACTTTAAATGATGCTTAGCTAAATTATTCTACAACTGAAAAAGAATTGTTAGCTGTTATTTTTGCTTTGGAGAAGTTTAGATCATACCTGATTGGATCTAAGGTTATTTTATTTACTGATCATACTGCTTTGAGATATTTGCTTGCTAAGAAAGATGCAAAGCCTAGGTTAATCAGATGAGTACTCCTATTGCAAGAGTTTGACTTGGAGATTAAAGACGAGAAGGGCAGTGAGAATGTGGTTGCAGATCACCTATCTAGGCTACCTCATGAGGACGCCAACAATGAGCTACCTTTAAATGAGAACTTCCCCGATGAACAATTGTTCGCATTAGAGGTTACACTTCCATCGTATGCCGATATTGTAAATTATATAACTGCTAAGGTTTTTCCTCCAAATATGTCCAGTCAAGAAAGGAAGAGATTGATATCTATATAATGACATTACCATTGGGATGATCCCTACCTATTCGAATTATGCCTTAATTAAATCATCAGAAGGTGTGTCTTCGAGGATGAGCATTTGAGCTTATTGCAACATTGCCATCAGTTTGCTTGTGGAGGACACTTTGGGGCCAAGAGAACAACTTTTAAGGTATTACAATCTGGTTTTTATTAGCTTAATTTTTTTAAAGATGCATTTTCATTTTGTAGCTCATGTGATAGATGCCAGAGGACAACTAATATCTCATCCTGAAATCAAATGCCTTTACAAAATATTCATGTGGTAGAGCTTTTTGATGTATGGGGTATTGATTTTATGGGTCCATTTCCTAACTCATATAGGTATTTATATATTTTATGGGTGTGGATTATGTGTCCAAATGGGACGAGGTTGTCCCCTTAAAGACTAATGATCACAAAATGGTTGTAAAGTTTTTACAGGATAACATCATTACTCGGTTTGGGACTCCAAGAGCAATAATCAGTGATGGAGGCAGCCACTTCCATAATCAATCTATTGCTGCCTTGATCAAGAAATATGGGATCACCCATAAAGTTGGTGTTGGAAATCACCTTGGAGATGCCCAGGTGGTGATCTTCCAAATAGCCAAGTCTAGAATGACTTGTAAAGATGAATCGGAAACAGAAATAGAAATCAACGAAAGGAAAGGACAAAGCAATTGTTATCGAGGTTCGGCAATAGCCTACATCCCCGTGAGTTCCTCTGAACTTTCTGCACTAAATCAATGGTTCTTTACAATCCAGCAACACCTCTTCAAGAATCCACAAGTTCTTGAAGGAAAAAAGAAGAAGAAGAAACAAAAAGTGATAAGAACTAACCTTGAAATTTTCCCAAGAAAATTCCCCTTACAAGCCCTTGAATCCCTTTTCTATTCTAGTCTCTCTTCTAAACAACTAGCCTTACAAATGAGTCCTTCTTGTTTTGTGTCTTGGAACTCTTTACGATTAATCTCAATTTCAATCACAAGTTATGTCACAATAAAGCTAGGTGACCCTTTATATAGTGCACCAACTTCTTGACCAATCTTTAGGGTAATTATCCACCCTTAGATCTTGAAGACCAATCAACTCTGGCGCTTGATCAATCCTTAGTGATCCTGTGCGTTTTGAACATGTCTCACGCACCTAACAAAAGGCTGAACCAAATGGACCATGTGTGCCTTCAAGGTGCGGCCTAGAACAGGGTGTGTTACGGCCTGGAGCAAGGCACACTTGATGCCTCTCTGTGCGCTGCAGCCTACCCCTCTTCCTTGTACTCCTTCTTGCTGTGCGCCGCAGCCTGGACAAGGCTGGGCCGCGGCTTGACCTGATGGTGGACCATTTTTCTGCTATGTGCTGAGGCTCTAAGGACAAATGTTGAACCTCTTCTAACCTTGTTTAAACCTTAGACAAACACCAATAGTTGGCACTCGGTATCATCATCAAACCAATGGCCAAGTGGGGATAAGTAACCGAGAGATCAAAAGCATCCTGGGGAGAACTATGAATCCTAGTAGGAACTTTGCACCTGAATGATGCCTTATAGGCATATAGGACAGCTTACAAAACACCAATTGGCATGTCTCCATACCGATTTGTCTTTGGGAAAGCATGTCATCTACCGGTGGAGTTAGAGCATCGAGCATATTGGGCCATAAAGCAGTTCAATTTTGATATGAAACAAACGAGTGAAAAGAGAAAGCTGCACTTAAATGAGCTGGAAGAATTAAGACATGATGCATATGAGAACGCCAAGATCTACAAAGAAAGGACTAAAGCCTATCATGTTAAACAGCTGGTTAGGAAAGAGTTTCATGTGAGACAGAAGGTGTTGCTTCACAATTCACGATTAAGATTGTTCTTAGGCAAGCTCAAGTCCCAATGGTCTGGTCCTTATGTGGTCACCAAAGTTTTTCCCCATGGTGCTTTGGGGTTCATAGTTCCGATAGCACTCGGACATTCACAGTGAATGGACACAGAGTCAAGCCATACCTTGAAATCAAATTGCTACCAAGAGATGAAGATTTGGCACTCCAATCTGTCCAATATGCAGCAGTACCGAGAGCACTTGAGCCATATGAGGTGGACTTTAAGTGCTTCCTTCCAAGAGAGTAGCACTGAAGCAACTATAGAGAGCATTTGACCAGTTCAGACACTGATAAATGTGTAGGTCAAGCGCCTCTATTAAGGTCAGTGGTACTGAGGCCATTGAGTACGATACAATTTTATTTTTGTTCTTCATTATTTTCAACTTTTTTCGTCCTTTCCTTAGTTAGTTTAGTGGTACAGTGCATTCTATCCTTGTGATCGAGCGCACTCCACAGTGCACTCAAGTGCAATCTTGCCATGCACCCAATGGCGTGCCAGCGCATCCACATGCACACACCTGCGCACAACTGTGATCGAGCACACTTTAAAAGTGTGATTGAGCACACTCGAGACAGAAGGTCACGTGCCTATTTTAGGTCATTTCATTTTATTCCTCATTTTCACTCTCACTCTCTACACTCTCTACCCCCTCGTCCAACTCACTACCACTGCCCTCCCCCATGCCCAATCTCTCACAGCACTCACCACCACATCACCACCACATACCACCTCACTTCACTCCTCACCGTCACTAGGTAAACTCATCTCCCTGTCTTCCACCATCACAACCACACATTATCACTTATCACACTGCTTGCATATTCTTGTTACTAATAATTGCATACAACATGTTCTTTTTGTCTTTGTGGTTGTCTTTGGTCAAAATTCCAGGAGGTTGGGAATTTTTGACTATCGTCGCCCACAAGCTATTCGAAAAAAGACCTCAATGACATACTAGCTAGTGCGATCAAGTGCAATACGAGTGTGATCGAGCGCAATTGGTACAGTGCGATCAATTGCACTTTTCTGTGATCGTGCGTACCCCATCTGCAGAGTGTATCCAGCATGCCTAAACATGCTGCCTCCACATCCCGCGCCTCGGGTAACCGTGCACAGTCTTCCCGACCTACCTTTGAGCAGCGAGAGATCCTCTTCGAAGCTACCTTTAATATAGACAGTGACTTCAAAAGCTTTGAAGCCACTCAATAGGTCGTGCAAGAGTTCAAGCATCGTGGTTTGAAGAGGTTGTTCAAGCTAGTCTGCTCTACTGCTTACACTAAATTCATTTGTCAGTTCTATGAGAACTTCTCTTTTGACTGTAGCAGGTCAGGTGTCTTGTCCTCATCTGTTCAAGGCAAGTACATTGACTTGACATCGTTAGACATAGCTGCTGCCCTAAAATGCACTAACGAATATCCACCTGAGGGTGCCCAGTTAGATAAGTAGCATGAGTCCTTCTCCCTTTCCGCCATCATAGAGGACATGTGTGCCGGGCAGTATACGGATAGGCACAGCAATGCTGGGAACAGATACAAGTTGCCTCCACAACTTTGGCTTGTGGATTATATTCTAAAGCGTAATGTGTGCTCATTGGGATATAAGACTCAGAGGCATGACTAGTTCCTCTAGGTACTGTATGCCTTTCACAGAGGCCACTGGTACTCCATCTCTGCTATCATTTGGAGCTAGATTCATAAGTTCTGCGACCACATCGATGCACACCAGGTCACTAATGCCAATGCCTAGGGGTTCCCATTCCTATTCCTCCTCACTTATATTTTCAAGAAAAAGGGAATTAAGGGCACCTCCACAAATGGACCAGTAAGGGAGCACCCATTCTTTGGCAAGAGTCAGTGGACCTAGAGCTAATCACATATGCCCAGAGGACTTTAGGGGCCTGCACCTACTGCTGAGAGGGTAGACGACGATCCTATGGAGGCCGAGGACCCCATAGCTAGCCATACTTGGGAGGAGGACCATGCTGACATGGGACCCACAGAGTATCAGCACATCTTTGGGGAGATGTCTTCCTTCTGGTATGAGATAGCTGATATTCGACGAGAGGATCGGGAGGCTCTGTACCTAGTTCATCAGCGCATAGATGGGTAAAAGGCATGCTTTACAAGGCAAAAAATGATGCTACAGGCCATTTTAGACCGACTACCTCCCACCTCGGGTGCTTCATCTTTAGCACCACCTAGAGACCAGCAGTGAGAGTGGCGCACCGTCTAGCTGAAGACGTAAAACTTAGCACTCATGGGAGGCACCCCACAGAATATCCTTTTGTTTTTTTATTATTGTTCACATTTCTTGTTGGTATTTATTTTTATGTCGACCTTTTGTTTTTCTCATAACTGTTTAATTTTAGTATCTCTTGTCTTCTAGTATTACTTATGTTTTTCTTTTTTAGGGACAATGTGTGCATCAATTCAAGTTTGGGGGTGTGCTACGAGCCATGCCAGCAAGCTAGTTCTCCATCTTTCAGGTCAGATCTTTCCATGTTATTCACACATTAGGGACAATGTGTAGTTTAAGTTTGGGGGTATGGGAGACACATTCACACACACTCTGTCCCAGTTTTTTTTATTATTATTAAAAAGATAAATGCATATTCATGTTGTTTCAAAATTTTCGTTAATCTAAACAAATATTGTGATACAATTTCATTAGTGAGCTTAAAATTCTGAACACATGATCTGATAATAGATTTTTAAAATTTAGTTACTTTAGGAATTTAAGAATTCACAAGTTTGATCTAATCTGACACAAGCACGTAGGGTATGATATGTGGTTTTAATATGTATGTTACCATGGCTTAACTATAACCAGATGACTTGTTAGATGAACACTTTGGCATAGAAAAGTAGAAAAAAATTTGTACAAAAAAGAGAAAAAAATACTCATAATGATCATTAAATAAACTTTTCACTGAGTAACTGGACCTCTTGCCTCAGTAAGCAGTGAGTGTTCACATCAAAATGTGGGAATTTTGCTCATAATGATCATTAAATAAACTTTCTGCTGAGTAACTGGACCTCTTGCCTCAGTAAGCAGTAAGTGTTCACGTCAAAAGGTGAGAATTTTGCTTGGTAGCATTAAGACTAGTTTAGTTTCGTAGCCTTTTTTACTCGAGTTAGTAAGTCCTTAGGGGTGTCTTTACACCTAATGCCCTAAAACTATATGGTTTGGGAGTCAATGACTAAACACTCGCTACATAAGTCAATTAGAAAGCTTAAGGGAACTAAACACGGCAAAAATCTCATAATAAAATAAAAGAAGGAAATAAAACTATGCCATTATTGTTCATTCTGATAGGAAATTTGGTGAATCTTGAGACATGGAAACACTACACATTAGAGTTATTTGGAAGCTTTATTTTTTATGTGCTAGATCACCTTACACTAAGTCGGACTTGTGATGCATTAGCCAGCCTCGTGTAAGTAATTAGATTTTAAAACTCCTATTCATTGCGAAGATGGGTTTGTGTTTTAAGCTTGCTCATTGAATGAACATCATGGTTTTGTGTGCAACCTAAATTTTTGGATACCATGAATGATGGATTTATCTGTGTGTTATTTATTTTCAGTTAGTTTTTAGTTTCGTATTGCTATGGGACTAGCAATATGTAAGTTTGGGAGTGTGATAAGTGCTTAAATATTTGTATTTAAGCCCCTTAATTTACATTTGTTAAGTTCCCAGTTATGTTATTTCATACTATTTTATTTCTTTTCTGTGTTTTCCTAGGTTATTGAAGAAAAGGGAGCGTTATCTGGATTAGAGAACAAAACTTGAGATTTTGAAGCTGTGTGGTGTAATCAAGTGCAAAAGTGTGAGATCGAGCGCAATAGCGCTCAAGTGCCCAGGCCAAGGATCGAGCGCACCAGCGTTCGTGAGCGCAAGAAGAAGGCTCAAGCGCACCATTATGTGATCGAGCGACCACGTGCAGTAAATGGCAGGACCTATTTTGGAAAGTTTTTGGAGGGTTTTCGTTTTACGAGTTAGGGTTTCCAGATGTCCCAAAACCTTATAAATAGGCTTGTAAACACAGAAATCGGACCTTCTTTTAGTTTTAGCTTTCCGAGAAGAGATTTTGGGAGAGGAATTGACGGCTCTTCTAAGAAGTATTTTCGGATTTATTCTTTTCTCTTCATTTTACATTATGAAGATGTTTATCATCAAAATGATGTGTAACTAACTTACTATTAGGGCTCGATTGCAGCCCTAATTATGCTTTTCCATATATGAGTATTGTTGCCTTTGCAATAGTTGTATTATGATGCTTTAATTGATTAATGTCTGTTTTATTGAATTCTTCATATGTGTTTGCCTGATCAACATATGCATGTGGTATTGGATTAGTTAATTAAATCAATTTGGATGACCGAGTCTTGGGTTAAATAATATTAACAAAAGAAATCCATGCTGGATTCTAGGGTTAATCAACATGGGAAACCAGAAGTATATAACATGCCCTAGGTCTTGTGTGTTTGTCGATTTTCACGGATATTATGATCTCTTAAAGAACAACTTAGTATACACCATGCTAAATCCCTTAAGAAAGAAAAGAGTTAGAGTATACACCATGCTTAACTCATGGCTTAGGGAAATCAATAACTTAAGGAGTATACACCATGCCCTTAGGTTGACGACATTAGGTATTCGTGATATGACTAAAGCATTGGCACACTATTTTATTGGGAAGGTATAATTAGTGGAGGATATCAAACCCCTACGCTTTTATCATTATCAATTCAAACTCAATACTTAATTCTATCATTTTATATTACGAATTTAATTTTAAAATCGAACTTTACCAATCCCTGTGGAGATGATCTCGCATTTTGCACACTATACTACTAAGATGACCTTGTGCACATGCAAGTAAAACTCTTCAATTATTTAATTTAGGTAGATTTTTGCACAACAACGCACACGCTAACGAACACGCACAGGCACACGCCCACACGAACACACTAACGAACATGCACACACGAACACGCACCCACATATAGGCACGTACACAGACATGCACACATGCACGCACATAAGTACACTTGCGAACACACAAACACGCACACGCAAGTACATGCACGAGCACGCACTTACACAAATAACATAATTTTATCACAATTAATTAATTATTGATTTTCATGTTTTGATATGTATGGTTCAACTAATTCGAGTCATCTCATTAATTTCAAATAAAAACTCGAGAAGAATATTAAATTTTTCATTGTCTTTTAAGTCACGATAAAATATTATTTTTAATTGTCTTGAAAAAAAGTATAATGAAATGAAGTGATTATATGAAATTTATTTACTCACCAAAATTTGGTATAAGACGTTACTGGTGAGAATAACTTTGTGAACTAGTTGTCTAAGGTTATTTAGGACAGAATTTTGCGACTTAAAGTCATAAAATTGCATATAGCATTAAAAAATTAAATATATTTATTTAAAAAATGAAGTGTTGATTTATTATTAATTAATTTTCACATATTTGACAATGTAACTCGTTTACTCGTATTAGATGCAAATAAAACATTTTTTAAAGTAAGAATAAATATCTATTTTGTTAACCTGACCTGACATGACTCAAGACCCGATATGAGCCAAGCTCGAAATGACCCAATCTCGACCAGTCCCTTTCCGAAATGACCCGAGACCCGATATAACCCAAGATTGAAATCACCTAAACACAACCCAACCAAACCCGAAGTGTCTTGTACTCAGCATGACCTGAACTCGAACCCACACAAACCCGGTGGACCCAATCCAAACCATTTTACACCTCTACTCACACACACGCACATTCACATGCACACGAACACGCACACGGATGCACACACACACGCTTATCCACACGTGCACACACACACCCATGCACTTAGACGCACATACACATGCATACACATACTCACACAAACATGCACGTCAATGTATGCACAAACGCACACACGTAGGCGTACATGCATACACACAAACATGCACACTCACATACACACACACAAACATGCACATACAATAAATCACACACCCACGTACGCACGCATTAACACTCACACACGACCCGACTCGACCTGACTCGTTGCCACGTCTACTCACACATGCACACACATACACACATATGCACAGACACACATGAACATATACACACACACTCACACAAACGAACACACAAACACACGCACATACACATGCACACACACAAACATATACGCACACGCATAGGCACACACACATGAACACATGCATGCACACACACATACATGTAGGTACACACACGCACTTATACACATAGAAGGACACATATATGCGTGCACGCACACACAAACAGAGTAAGGCACACTCACACATGCGAATACATACGCATGCACATGTGATACACATACACACACACTCGCACAAGCACACATTCACACAAACACAAACATGCATGCACACACACACACCCACACACAAATACATGCATGCACTCACACGAACATGCGCACACACACGCGCTAACGAACACACACATGCACAAAATCACGCACACACACGCACACAAGAAAACTTGATAACACCGACAACCAGGCACCCACACAAGCATACACACAAACACGCACACACATAAGAACAGTTGCGCACACGCACAAGCACGCACACACAAGCACATGCACGCACATGCACATACACAAATAACATAATTTTTATCACAATTAATTAATTATTAATTTTCATGTGTTAATATGCATGGTTCAACATTGTATTAATCTCAGTAATCTCATTAATTTCAAATAAAAACTAAAGAAGAATATTAAATTTTACATTATTTTTCAAGTCATGATAAAATATTATTTTTAATTGTCTTCAAAAAAGGTATAATGGAATGAAGTGATTATGTGAAATTTACACACCAAAATTTGGTATAAGACGTTACTAGTGAGAATAACTTTGTGAACTAGTTGTCTTAGATCATTTAGGACTGAATTTTGTGACTAAAAGCCATAACATTGCATATTGCATTAAATAATTAAATATATTTATTTAAAAAATGAAGTATTGATTTATTATTAATTAAATTCACATATTTAACAATGTAACTTGTTTACTCCTATTTGATGCAAATAAAACATTTTTTTAAAAATCTATTTTGTTGACCTGACCTGACATGACTCAAGACCAGATATGAACCAAGCTCGAAATGACCCGATCCCGACCCGACCCTATCTGAAATGACCCGAGATCTAAGTTTGAAATCACGTGAACACGACCCGATCAGACCCGAAGTGTCCTGATACTCAACATGACTTGAACCCAACCCGACACAGACCCGATTGACCCAACTCGAGCCATTTGCAACCTCTACTCACACACACACGCACATGCATATGCACATGAACATGCACACGTGCACACACACCCGTATACATTTAGACACACATCCATTTACACACACATGCTTACACAAACACGCACGTGAATGTATGCATGAACACATGCACGTAGGTGTACATTCACACACAAACACGCATAGTCACATACACAGACACAAACATGCACATACAATAAATCACACGCCCACACACGCATGAATTAACACTCACACATGACCCTACTCGTTTCCCACATCTACTCACACATGCAAACACATACAGACACACACACACGCACACTCACACAAACGCACACACACACCCACGCACATACACATGCATACAAACATGCACATAGACATAAACACATAAGCACTCACACATGAACACATGCATGCACACACGCACACACCAACACACACATGAATACACATGGATGCTTGCACACACACAAGGACACATACATGCGCGCACGTGCACACGAACACACTAGGGAACACTCACACATGCACAAACATACGCACGCACAAATGCCAACACAAACACACATGCACACACAGACCCACACCCACACACACATGCATGGATGCACTCACACGATGTTGATTGAAATTTTAAGTGCATGAATCGTAACAAGTAATAAAGTGAACGAGTAAGAGTTCATCCCATGAGGATTAGAAAATTACTAATAAGTACCAAAGTTTATTACACTATAATCTATTTGATAATTCGAATGAGAGTGAATTGTTGACCTAGAGAGTTTGAAATAACGAAATTAAATAAGCAAGTTGAGATCAAGGAAACAAGATTCTAAGGCTTTCGATTCACCATAACTGATCCTATGCGAAGTTCCTACTTCAACTAATTGCAATTATTTCCTATTGTTGATAATCAGTTCTCTAATTTATTCATTAATCTTTCTCAAGCATTAACAAAATATCCCAACAAGCAAATCTTCTACATCTTTGTGAAAACTCTAAACTTGTCAAAATTCAGTAAGAACAAGAAATCCCATAAAGATTATGAAGTCTATAGATATCTCTATCATACAAATTCCTTGTGGTGTCTCAAACATATGATGAAACAATTATCACTTCTCAGTCTCAAATTGAATCTCAAATCATGAAAATATTGATCAATCATTCAAAAGCATTAAGTCTAGAGTGAAATACTCAACAATATGAAAGAACTACTAAATTAGTTCAATTAAAGGAAGATTCACATAATCATAGTTAGGGTACATCTTAACTTTAGAAAATGGAGATTAGTTCATGCTAAACTTTAATAAAAACATAATCAAAGAGTTTAACACCAAGAAATTGAAAGAAATTCGGAATAAAGAAAAAAAGAACTCAAAAACTAGTCTCCTCTTTGATGAAGAAAGTAATTCACCCTTTTCTAATCGTAGATTCTGTTGATTTTTGGCATGTTATTGCGTGGCTATTTTTGCCTCCAAAATGTTTGAATAACAAAATTGCTATTTGAGGAAAAATTATAGCCCCTTGACCTAGCTTTCCAACACTTCTTGAATCAGCTCAATACGATGTCGTATGAGTAAGATATGATGAGATTACATGAGACTGTCTAGAGATGTTACCTATTCGAGCTTACATTAAAACCACCATACCTTCCATTTGTTTGATCCATTCCATTCAGCTTTCATTTCTTTTGATTGGGTTGGGCCAAGCCCACTTGAATTGAGCTCTATCTTTTAGGCCTTAGGATTTATTATTTTTAGCTTCATCTTACAAAGATAGGAAACTTGACTCGATTTGAATTGCATGCTAAGGGACGTTCTAGAACGTCAACAATGCATGTGCAGAAACTTCAAGCCTGGTTTCGACCTTGATGCAACTAGTATCTCTCAAAAAATCAAAACATGAAAGTTGCATAGCTTTTCCTTGGCGTTTAATAGCATCTTAAATCGTCTTAATCGGATCCCGGATGAGAGAGTTATGTATAGATTATGAAGCGATGTCAAAACTGTCCAAAATCGCCCATTTAGCTTCGTTCTGCACTTAACGCCTCCATTTGCATCATAAATCAAAATATAAGAATAATGAGTACATTGAGGCACCAAATGAGTATAAAAGACTAAACATTAATGGAGAAAAATATGACATTTTTCATTCTCATCAAATTCCCCCACACTTAACTTTTGCTCGTCCTTGAGCAAAACTCAAATTCACTTTCTCAAATTCACTTTCCCAAAATATGACATTTTTTGTAACGCCATCAACAAAGAACAACCAAGCTCTTCAAAACTCATAACATATCCTGAACAAACATTCTCAAACAACTTAAAATTACTTAGTAAGCATTTTCACTTGAAGATGGAGTAAATTAAATATGTAGACCCGCATGGAAATAAACACTCGACTCTCATGTGTTTGAAGGGTATGTGTTTCGCTCAAATTCATTCCAATGGAAATGATCTACCATAGACTTGCATATCTTCTCATTCTCCACCACTAGGATCATTTGCATAACATAAATCATAAGAACTTTTCAAGGGTTGTAATGGAGTTTAGGATCAAGGTGGGAAATATTTGGGAATGTAGCTCAAAAGCCATCGAAACTAGTAGAGCAAAAATGAATCAACTCAAGCTCGAATATATAAGACATATCACTCCATTCAGCAGCTTCTTCAATTTGGCTTTAAAGCATTTAAACCATGTCAAACTCCTGCATTGAAAAAAAGATCATTTAAAGGAACACTTTTCATTTGCAGCAGGGATCGCAACAGCTTCCACCTTTGTCTATATCATGTATAAACATACCCCTTTCTTGGAATTTTAGGAGGAATTATGAACATGGACAATTTGTAACATTAAAAGTAATTTCCTCTATCACTTCATTTCTTTTTCTTTTTTTTTTTTAACAAATTACATCAACAATGGAACTCACGAATTGAGAATGAAAACATGTTCCATTTAACAAGTCATAGCCATACCAGAAATCCAGACATCCCACACATATTTCTTGCACACCCATACATATCATAATGATGACCAATGCTCCACTAGCTCTATGGCTTGGGTAAAGGCATTGTTTTTCGGGTTTAAAGCTTGTAACGTGGGTTCACAATAAATGAAAAAAAAAACCAATAAAGCTTAATGGGGTTCAACAAAGGGGAAAAATTAATTACAAGGTAGGCTATTTGGCTTATGAAGCTTATAACAAAGAGGGCCTTAATCATGTTCATGCATACATGTGTCAATATGACCTCAAAGAGAATCAAGGCAAGTTCTAGAGAAACAAATCCATGAAAGAATATCTCGCATGAAAGAAAATTGTGAAATTGATATGGATGTGTCAGTCTAATGGCTCAAAATCTCACCAGCATTTGTCTACTAAGTTTAGTCACTACCATTCTCAAGGAAAATAACTAGACTAATTAATTCCAAGTGGAAAGATTACTTATTCCATCATGTTATGAATTTTTTCAAGCTTAATTGAATCTTGCTCATGACATACACAACCAAAAATCATTGAAAACCACAAAAACGAAAGGCAAAACTCTTCTTTTTTTTTTTAGAGATATAAAATTAAAACTCAACCTAAATCCCCTCCTCAACACTTAAAACTTACATTGTCCCCAATGTGCAACAAAGAAAGCAAATAAATGGTAGAAAGAAACTTCCCTAACAACTAGCGGAGATGGATCACACTCCCTTCCCTCAGTATCTCCATCAATGGGTTCAGGTTTCGGGGCAAGGAAGTGGGGCACTGCATCATTGCCACACCCCTGTAAAGAAAAAAAAATTGAAATCAAAACATGCATAAAGCAATTGAGGAAAAGAATAATTAGAAAACTGAATCAATTGCATGGAATAATGAAAATAACAAAACAAAGGTTTAGAATGCTTGTGTTCTCTCCTAAGAAGTGCTTAATTATAGTAAGTAGCTGGACTGTTTCACTTCTTCTAGGTCAGATCAATGAGAAGGGGCCGTGAGGGTCCTTGTCCAAAATCTTCAAAATATTTCCTATTATTAGAACAAAAGGAATCCATCCAGGAGGCATATTCTAACACTTTAGGATCCTCTACCATAGTAAGATGAGGACTAACCAAACAAGCTTCTAATGATTCCTTTTGTTAATTAAACACTTCGGTGATCAAAGAGTCAATGGCTTGGATGCTAAAACAACTCTCACTTGTATCTGGATACTTGATGGCATTAAAAACATTAAAGGTTACCTCCTCCTCTTGTACACTCAACCGCAATTCTCCCCTTTGGACATCAATAAGAGCTCTGCCAATAACTAAGAATGGTCTGCCAAGAATGACGGGGATTTCTCAATCCTCCTCCATGTCCAGAATGATGAAGTCAGATGGAAAAATAAACTTGTCCACTTTGACAAGCACATCTTCAATAATTCCCTATGCGTGTTTTATTGAGCGGTCCACTAATTGCAATGAAACTGTAGTAGGTCTCACCTCACCTAATCCAAGCTTCTTGAAAATAGACAAAGGCATTAGATTAATACTTGCACCTAAGTCACAAAAAGCTCTTTCAAATACAGAATTTCCAATTGAACATAGGATAGTGAAGCTCCCTAGATCCTTAAGCTTTGAAGGCAATTTCTTTTGTAGAATTGAATTGCACTCTTTAGTAAGGCCTACCATTTCATACTCTTCCAATTTCCTCTTATTTGACAAGATATCCTTCATAAATTTCACATAGCTCTGCATTTGTTCAAGAGCATCTGCAAAAGGAATGTTAATATGCAATTTTTTAAACACATAGAAATTTAGAAAATTGCTTATCAAGCTTATTCTTTTTTAGTCGTTGAGGGAATGGAACTCTTAGTGCCGGATCCTGTGGTGGGATTGGTTGACTTTCAGAAATCTCCTTGAATGGTGTTGTGTGAAGTTGCACCTCTTGATCTTCTTTTTGGAACTTCTCACATCCTATTGGAATTTATAACTCTTTCCTGCTTCTCAAAATGATCGCCTTGCACTGTTCCTTTGGATTCACTTCAGTCGTGCTACGCAAATTACCCTGTTGTCTCCCAGTGAGTGTATTAGCCAATTGACTAACTTGGACTTCTAAATTTCAAATCGAAGCTGCTTGATTCTGAAAATTGGTCTTAGTCTCTGTTATGAATCGGTTGGTGTTATTTTCTAATTGTGCCATTGCTTCTTCAAGTGCCAATTTCTCTTTTGGTGGGTCAGTAGATGACGGACCAGGTGGTGGCTTCAATATATTTTGATTATTCCATAAAATTTTGGATGATTCCTTTATCTGGAATTTATATTGCACTGTATGGATTGTTCTGCCGGTTATAATTTGCAACAAAGTATGCTTGCTTCGCTTGGGAATGAGAGAAGGGGTTTCCCAATTTGAATTCTTCACTCGGATGGTTTCCATGGCAAATATTACAAACCAGTGGTGTCGAGTGACTAGCATTTGCCGTCAGTTGGTTAGCCTTTAATTATTGTGTAAAAGTGTAAACTTAAGCCGCCAAGGTAGTGATAGCTTCAATCTCATGTAATCCCACTACCTTCTTCGGTAAAATCCTCCTACTCAACCATTGATAGTTGTTCATGTCCATCTCCTCCAACAGATCATATGCATCATCCTGGTTTTTTCCTATAAATGCTCCTCTTGAAGCTGCATCTATCAGAGTTCTTATAGAACCACCAAGTCCATTATAGAAGTTTTGAACTTTCATCCACTTCGGCAATCCATGGTGAGGGCATCACCTAAGTAGGTCTGTATATCACTCCCAATCCTTATAAAGTGATTCGCCTTCAACTTGAGCAAAATTTGAAATTTCATTGCGCATCTTCACTGTCTTGGCCAGTGGAAAAAATTTAGCAAGAAACTTCTGAGCTAAATCCTCCAAACTAGTGATTGAATCTGCGGGCAGTGAATTTAGCCAATTCTTCGCTCTGTCTCGAAGAGAGAATGGAAATAGTTGGAGGCAAATGGCATCACAAGTAACCACATTGTGCTTGAAAGTGTCGTAAATTTCCAAAAAAACTTTCTATATGAGCATAAGGGTCATCACTTAGCAACCCATGGAGCTGAATTGATGTCTGGATCATCTGTAGGATAGCTGGCTTAATCTCAAAGTTGTTGGCTTCAATAGTAGGCTTCTTGATAACTGAATGGATTCCTGTGACCTGTGGTAGAGCAAAATCCCTTAGTGCCTATGTGTCATGTCTTGGATTCTCGTTGCCTACCATACTGTTGGAACGTTTCTGAGCTTTTTGCTTCTTTTTCCTTATGCCCTTTGCAGTTTTCTCGATTTCGAGATCGTAAGGTAGTAGCTCCAAACTCTTACGTCATCTCATACACTAAACAAACACTTGAAAATAAAAGACAAAATAAATCAAATTAGACCAACTGTAACTAGTATTGATATTATCAATAATTTTATCTAAATCCTCGGCAATGGTGCCAAAAACTTGTTGATTGAAATCGCAAGTGCACGAACTGTAACAAGTAAAAAAGTGAATGAGTAAGAGTATCGTCCCACGAAGATTGAAAAATTATTAGTAAGTATCAAAATTTATCAAACTATAATCTATTTGATAATTCGAATGAGAGTGAATTGTTGAACTAGAGATTTTAAAATAACGAAATTAAATAAGCAAGTTGAGATCAAGGAAAGAAGATTCTAAGGCTTTAGATTCACCATAACTGATCCTATGCGAAGTTCCTTCTTGAACTAATTGTAATTATTTCCTATTATTGATAACTAGTTCTCTAATTTATTTATTAATCTTTCTCAAGCATTAACAAAATATCCCAACAAGCAAATTTTCTACATCTCTGTGAAAACTCTAAACCAGTCAAAATTTAATAAGAACAAGAAACCCCATAAAGATTACACAAGGCCATAGATATCGTTATCCTACAGATTCCTTGTGTTATCCCAAACATATGCTAAAACAATTATCACTTCTCAGTCTCAAATTGAATCTCATATCATGCAAATGTTGATCAATCATCTACAAGCATTAAGTCCACTAAATTAGTTTAATTAAAGGAAGATTCACATAATCATAGTTAGGCTATATCTTAACCCTAGAAAATGGAGATTAGTTCATCATAAACTTGAATAAAAACATAATCAAAGAGTTTAACATCAAGAAATTGAAATAAATTCGGAATGAAGAATAAAAGAACTCAAAAACCAGTCTCCTCTTTGATGAAGAAAATAATTCCCCCTGTACGAACTGTAGAATCTGTAGATTTTTGGCCTTAGATTGTGGGGCCGTTTCTGCCTCCAAAACATTCGAATCACGAACTTCTATTTGGGGAACAATTATTGCCCCTTGACCTAGATTTCCAACACTTCTTGAATCAGCTCAATACAATGTCTTACGTGTAAGATATGGTGAGATTACTTGAGACTATCCAGAGACATTTCCTATTCGAGCTTACATTAAACCCACCATGCCTTCCATTTGTTTGATTCCTTCCATTCAGCTTTCAGTTCTTTTGATTGGATTGGGCCAAGCCCACTTGATTTGAATTGCAGGCTAAGGGACGTTCTATAACGTCAACAGTTAAGGTGCAGCAACTTCAAGCTTGGTTTAGACCTTGATGCAACCAGTATCTCTCAAAACTCAAAACATGAAAGTTGTAGAGCTTTTTCTTGGCGTTCCACAGCATATTGAATCATCTCAATCGAGGCTTGAATGAAAGAGTTATGCTCAGATTACGAAACGATGTCAAAACTGTCCAAAATTGCTTAATTAGCTTCGTTCTACGCTTAACGCCTCAATTTGCATCCTAAATCAAAATATAACAATAATGAGTACATTTCGGCACCGAATTAGTATAAAATACTGAATATTCAGGGAAAAAAATAACATTTTGCATTCTCATCACACGGACATGCACACACACACGCGTTAACGAACATGAGCAGGCACACGCACACGCACAAACACATGCACACACACCCACACGAACACACGCACACACAGGCCCACACGAACACACGCACACACAAACACACACCCACATGTAGGCACGCAGACATGCACGCACACAAGCACAATTGCGCACACGCACAAGCACATGCAAATAACATAATTTTGATCATAATTAATTAATTATTGATTGTCATGTGTTCATATGCATGGTTCAACATTGTATTAATATGAGTAATCTCATTTATTTCAAATAAAAACTCGAGAAGAATAGTAAATTTTACATTATTTTTCAAGTCACGATAAAATATTATTTTTAATTGTCTTGCAAAAATATATAATGGAATGAAGTGATTATGTGAAATTTACTCACCAAAATTTGGTGCAAAGACGTTACTAGTGAGAATAACTTTGTGAACTAGTTGTCTAAGATTATTTAGGACTGAATTTTGTAACTAAAAGTCACAACATTGCATATATCATTAAATAATTAAATATATTTATTTAAAAAATGAAGTATTGATTTATTATTAATTAATTTTCATATATTTGACAATGTAACTCGTTTACTTCTATTTGATGCAAATAAAACATTTTTTTAAAATAAGATTAAATATATATTTTGTTGACCTGACCTGACATGACTTAAGACCTGATATGAACCAAGATCGAAATGACCCAATCCCAACCCGTCCCTATCTGAAATGACCTGAGACCCGATATGACCCGAGATTAAAACCACCCGAACACGATCGGCCGGACTCGAAGTGTCCTGATACGCAGCATGACCTGAAGTTGACCTGACACAAACCCGATTGACCTAACGTGAACCATTTGCCACCTCTACTCACACACACACACACACACATGCACATGCACACGAACATGCACGCGAATGCACACACACACGCACATGCACACGTGCACACACACACCAACGTACTTAGACGCACATCTACTCACACAAACATGCATATGAATTTATACACGAACGCACGCACGTAGGCGTACATGCACACACACAAACACGTACACTCACGTACACACACACAAACATGAATGTACAATAAATCACACAGCCACACACGCACACACGTACGCATTAACAGTTACACACGACCTGACTCGACCCGGCTTATTTGCCACGCCTACTCACACATGCACACATATACAAATGCACCCACAGACACACATGCACACTCACACAAACGAAAACACACACATACACGCACACACACACACATGCATACAAACACGCACACAGAAACAAACACAAGCACACACACAAACACATACGCACACAAACATGAACACATGCATGCACACACACACGCCAACACACAGATGAACACACACGCCCATACACATTGATGCACGTACATACACACACTTATACACACACGAGGACTCATACACGCGTGCACGCGCCCACGAACACACTAAAGCGCACTCCCACTTGCACAAACGCCAACACGAACACACACGCATGCACATGTGTACATACACACACGCCTACATGCCCTCGTTTGCACAAGCACACACACACACACTAACGAACACGCACAGGCACAGGCACACACGCACACAAGAACACACGCCCAAACAAACACACACACGCCCAAACGAATACGTGCACACACACGAACACGCGAATAAACACGTGAATTTATGCACGAATGCTCGCACGCAAGCGTACATGCGCACACACAAACACGCACACTCACACACACACACAAACATGCACATATAATAAATCACACACACACGCGTTATCACTCACAGACGACCCTATTCGTTTGCCATGTTTACCCATACATGCACACACATACACACACGCACAGACACATATGCACATATACAGGCACACTCACACAATCGCGCACACACACCCATGCACATACACATGCATACAAACACGTACATAGACATAAACAGATACATGCACACAAACACATACACACACACATAGGCGCACACACATGAACACATGCATGCACACACTCACACCAACACACACACATGGATGCACGTACACACACGCACTTATACACACACAAGGACACATACACGTGCGCACATAAACACATACGCACACACATAGGCACACACACACACCAACACACACGCACACACACCCACACACACATGTATGCGCATACACACGTGCACTTATACACACTAAAGGACACATACACACGTGCATACGCACGCGAACACACTAAGGCACACTCACACATGCACAAACATACACACACACAAATGCCAACATGAACACACATGCGTGCACATGCGAATACATACAGACACAAACTCACACATCCACACATTCACACGCAAGCGCACATGCACGCACGCACACATGCATGCTTGCACTCACACGCACGAGTGCACACACACGCTAACGAACACGCATAGGAAAACGCACACACGCACACGCACACACGCCCATATGAACACACGCACAAAAACACACACCCACGCCCACACACACACACACCCACACGGGAACAAACACCCACATTCAGGAACTCAAACACATATACACATAGGCACACGCACTCATGTACACAAATAACCTAATTTTTATCACAATTAATTAATTATTGATTTTCATGTGTTGATAAGCATGGTTCAACATTGTATTAATATCAGTAATCTTATTAATTTCAAATAAAAACTCGAGATGAATAGTAAATTTTACATTGTTTTTCAAGTCACGATAAAATATTGTTTTTAGTTGTTTTGAAATAAAGTATAATGAAATGAAGTGATTATGTGAAATTTACACACGAAAATTTGATATAAGACGCTACTAGTGCGAATAACTTTGTGAACTAGTTAACTAAGATCATTTAGGACTGAATTTTGTGACTAAAAGTCATAACATTGCATATAGCATTAAATAATTAAATATATTTATTTAAAAAATGAAGTATTGATTTATTATTAATTAATTTCCTCATATTTGACAATGTAACTCGTTTACTCCTATTTGATGAAAATAAAATATTTTTGAAAATAAGAATAAATATCTATTTCGTTGACCTAACCTGACATGACTCAAGACCGGATATGAACCAAGCTCAAAATGACCCAATCCCGACCCATCCCTATCCGAAATGACCCGAGACCCGAAATGACTCGAGATTGAAATCACTCGAACAAGACACAATCGGACCTGAAATGTCCTGATACACAACATGACTTTAACCCTACCCAGCACAAACATGAGTGACCCAACCCGAACCATTTGCCACCTTTACTCACACACAGATGGACATGCACGCGGAAGCACACACACACGCATACGCACACATGCACACACACACACATGCACTTAGACGCACATCCACCTGCACACAAATACGCACATGAATGCATGCATAAATGCACGCATGCAGGCGTACATGCACACAACAAAACACTCACAGTCACATACACACACAAACATGCCTGTACAATGAATCACACACCCACGCACGCACGAATTAACCCTCACACTTGACTTGACTCATTTGCCATGTCTACTCACACATGCACACACATACACACACACATGCACAGACACATGCACATATACATGCACACTCAGACAAACGCAACACACCCACGCACATTCAGAAAAATGCAACACACCCAAGCATATACACATGCATACAAACAAACACACAAACACAAACACATGCACGCACACAAACACATATGCACACACATAAGCACACACACCAACACACACCCACACACACATGGACGCACGTACACACACGCACTTATACACACACAAGGACACATACACTCTACCATGCGCACGCGAACATACTAAGGCACACTAACATAGGCACAAACATACGCACACACAAATGCTAACAAGAACACACAAGCGTGCACTTGTGAAAACATACACACACACACTCGCACATGTACACATTCACACACACACCCACGCACAAATGCATGCATGCACTCACACACACACGTGCACACACACACGCTAACACATGCACAAACACACGCCCACACGAACACTCGCACACACATGCACATGCGAACCCACACGCATACACGTAGGCACGCACACATGCAGGCATATAAGCACAGTTGCGTACCCGCACAGGCACGCACACACGAGCACATGCACGCGCACGCATGTACACAAATAACCTAATTTTTATCAAAGTTAATTAATTATTGATTTTCATGTATTGATATGCATGGTTCAACATTGTACTAATATAGTAATCTCATTAATTTCAAATAAAAACTCGAGAAGAATAGTAAATTTTACATTGTTTTTCAAGTCATGATAAAATATTATTTGTAAATGTCTTGGAAAAAAGTATAATGGAATGAAGTTATTACGTGAAATTTACACACAGAAATTTGGTATAAGACGTTACTAGTAGGAATAACTTTGTGAACTAGTTGTCTAAGATCATGTCAGACTGAATTTTGTAACTAAAAGTCATAACATTGCATATAGCATTAAATAATTCAATATATTTAATTAAAAAATGAAGTATTGATTTGTTATTAATTAACTTTCACATATTTGAAAATGTAACTAGTTTACTCCTATTTGATTCAAATAAAACATTTTTTAAATTAAGAATAAATATCGATTTGGTTGACCTGACCTGACATGACTCAAGACCCGATATGAACCAAGCTCGAAACGACCCAATCCTGACCCGCCCTTATTCGATATTACTCTAGACCCGATACGACTAGAGATTGAAATCACCCGAACACAACCCGACCAGACCTAAAGTGTCCTGAAACTCAGCGTGACTTGAACTCGACCCGACACAAACCTGAGTGACCCAACCCAAACCATTTGCCACCTCTACTCACACACACACGCATATGCACATGCACACGAACATGCACGCAGACCAGCACACACATGCACACGAGCACACACACAGACCAACGCACTTAGACGCACATCCACATGCACAAACATACTCACACAAACACACATATGAATGTATGCACGAACGCATGCACATAGGCGTGCATGCACACAACAAAACACGCACAATCACATACACACACAAACATGCACGTTCAAAAAATCGTACACGCATGCACGCATGAATTAACACTCACACATGACCCGACTTGTTTGCCACGTCTACTATAACATGTACATACACACACACACACACATGCACAGACACACATTCACATACACACGCACACAAACACAAAAAAATGCACGGACACAAACACACGCACAAACATAGGCACACACACACACACCAACACACACACCTACGCACACATGGATTCACGTACACACATGAACGTATACACACACAAGGACACATACACGCGCGCACGCGCACATGAACACACTAAGGCACACTCACACATGCACAAACATACGCACACACAAACGCTAATGCGAACACACACACATGCACATGTGAATGCATACGCACACACTCGGACATCCACACATTTACACACAGGCACATATGCATGTACGCACACACAGGCACACACGTGCACACACACGGTAACGAACACATATAGGGAAACGCACACACGCACACACACCCACACGAACACACTCAAAAACTCACACACACACACGCCCACACGAACACACGCAGACACAAACACACGCACAAGCGAAAACACACCCACATGCAGGCACGCACACACGTATGCATTCAGACACACACACACACACATAAGCATAGTTGCGTACCTGCACTAGCACGAACACACAAGCACATGCACGCGCACCCACGTGCCTATAGAACATACTTTTTATCACTATTAATTCAGTATTGATTTTCATGTGTTGATACGCATGGTTCAACATTGTATTAATATTCGTAATTTCATTAATTAAAAATAAAAACTCGAGAAGAATAGTAAATTTTACATTGTTTTTCAAGTCGTGATAAAATATTATTTTTAATTGTCTTGAAAATAAAGTATATTGGAGTGAAGTGATTTTGTGAAATTTACACACGAAAATTTGGTATAAGACGTTACTAGTGAGAATAACATTGGGAACTAGTTGTCTAAGATCATTTAGGACAGAAATTTGTGACTAAAAGTCATATCATTGCATATAGCATTAAATAATTAAATATATTTATTAAAAAATGAAGTATTGAATTATTATCAATTAACTTTCACATTTTTGGCAATGTAACTCGTTTACTCCTATTTGATGCAAAAAAAACAAATTTTAAATTAAGAATAAATATGTTTTTTGTTGACCTGACCTGACATAACTCAAGACTCGATATGAACCAAGCTCGAAATGACTCAATCCAGAACCGTCCCTATCCGAAATGCGTCGAGACCCGATAGGACCCGAGATTGAAATCACACGAACACGACCAAACCGGACCCGAAGTGTCCTGATACTCAGCATGAATTGAACCCGACTCGACACAAACCCGATTGACCTAATCACGACCTATCCCTATCAAGAATGACGCGAGACCCTATACGACTCGAGATTGAAATCACCCAAACACGACCCAACCGAACCAAAAGTGTCCTGATACTCAATATGACTTGAACCCGACATGACAAAAACCCGAGTGACCCAAACCGAACCATTTTCCACCTCTACTCACACACACGCACATGCATATGCACACGAACATGGATGCGGACGCACACACACACGAACATGCACACATGCACATGCACACACCCACACACTTAGATGCACATCCACATGCACACACATACTCACATAAACACGCACATGAATGTATGCACGAGAGCACGCACGTAGGTGTACATACACACAACAAAACACGCAAAGTCACACACACACACACACAAACACACAAACATGCACGTACAATAAATAACACACCCACACGCACACACACACACACACACGCCCACACAAACACATTTACACGCGAACACACACCCACATGCAGGCAGGCACGCACGCACGCACGCAGAGACACACACATGCACACATGAACGCACATATGCGCAGTTGTGTACACACAAAAGCACGCACACACAAGCACATGAAAGCACATGCACGTACACAAATAACATAATTTTTATTACAATTAATTAATTATTGATTTTCTTGGGTTGATATGCGTGGTTCAACATTGTATTAATATCAATAATCTCATTAATTTCAAATAAAAAGTCGAGAAGAATAGTACATTTTACATTGTTTTTCATGTCATGATAAAAATGTTATTTTTAATTTTCTTGAAAAAAAGTATAATGGAATGAAGTGATTATGTGAAATTTACACATGAAAATTTGGTATAAGACGTTACTAGTGAGAATAACTTTGTGAACTAGTTGTCTAAGATCATTTAGGACTGAATTTTGTGACTAAAAGTCATAATATTGCATATAGCATTATATAATTAAATATATTTATTTAAAACATGAAGTATTTATTTATTTTTAATTAACTTTCACATATTTGAAAATGTAACTAGTTTACTCCTATTTGATTCAGATAAAACATTTTTCAAATTAAGAATAAATATCTATTTTGTTGACCTGACCTGACATGACTCAAGACTCGATATGAACCAAGCTCGAAATGACTCAATCCAGAACCGTCCCTATCTGAAATGCGTCGAGACCCGATAGGACCCGAGATTGAAATCACTCGAACACGACCAAACCGGACCCGAAGTGTCCTGATACTCAGCATGAATTGAACCCGACCCGACACAAACCCGATTGAACTAATCCCGACCTATCCCTATCAGGAATGACGCGAGACGCGATATGACTTAAGATTGAAATCACCCGAACATGACCCAACCGGAACAAAAGTGTCCTGATACTCAGTATGACTTGAACCCGATTTGACGAAAACCCGAGTGACCCAAACCGAACCATTTTCAACCTCTACTCACAAAAACGCACATGCACATGCACACAAACATGCATGCGGACGCACACACACACGAACATGCACACGTGCACATGCACACACCCACACACTTAGATGCACATCCACATGCACACACATACTCACATAAACACGCACATGAATGTATGCACAAGCGCACGCATGTAGGTGTACATGCACACAACAAAACACGTAAAGTGACACAAACACACACACAAACATGCACGTACAATCAATCACACAACCACACAAACACATGCACACGCGAACACACACCTACATGAAGGCACGCACGCACGCATGCTCGCAGACACACACACATGCACACATGAATGCACATATGCGCAGTTGTGTACACACAAAAGCATGCACACACAAGCACATGAAAGCATATGCACGTACACAAATAACATAATTTTTATCACAATTAATTAATTATTGATTTTCTTGTGTTGATATGCGTGGTTCAACATTGTATTAATATCCGTAATCTCATTAATTTCAAATAAAAAGTCGAGAAGAATTGTACATTTTACGTTGTTTTTCAAGTCACGATAAAATATTATTTTTAATTTTCTTGAAAAAAGATATAATAGAATGATATGATTATGTGAAATTTACACATGAAAATTTGATATAAGACGTTACTAGTGAGAATATCTTTGTGAACTAGTTGTCTAAGATCATTTAGGACTGAATTTTGTGACTAAAAGTCATAATATTGCATATAGCATTAAATAATTAAATATATTTATTTAAAAAATGAAGTATTGATTTATTTTTAATTAACTTTCACATATTTGAAAATGTAACTAGTTTACTCCTATTTGATTCAGATAAAACATTTTTTAAATTAAGAATAAATATCTATTTTGTTGACCTGACTTGACATGACTCAAGACCCGATATGAACCAAGCTCGAAATGACCCAATCCCGACCCATCCCTCTTCGATATTACTCTAGACCTGATACGACCAAAGATTGAAATCACCCGAACACATCCCGACTGGACCTGAAATGTCCTGAAAGTCAGCGTGACTTGAACTGAACCCGACACAAACCTGAGTGACCCAACCCAAACCATTTGCCACATCTACTCTCACACACACTCATATGCACATGCACACGAACATGCACGTAGACCAGAACACACATGCACACGTGCACACACACAAACCAATGCACTGAGACGCACATCCACATGCACACACATACTTACACATGCACGCACATGAATGTATGCACGAACGCATGCACATAGGCGTACATGCCCACCACAAAACACGCACAGTCACATACACACTCAAACATGCACGTGCAAAAAATCGTACACGCACGCACGCACGAACTAACACTCACACATGACCCGACTCGTTCGCCACGTCTACTATAACATGCACATATATACACACACACATGCACAAACACACATGCACAGAAATGCAAACAAATGCACACAAACACACCAACACATGCACATAGGCACACACACACACACACTAACACACACACCTACACACACATAGATGCACATACACACACAAACTTATACACACACAAGGACACATACATGCACGCACGCGCACATGAACACACTAAGGCACACTCGCACATACACAAACATACGCACGCACAAACACGAACACATACACATGCATATGTCAATGCATACACACACACTCAAACATGCACACATTTAAACACACGCACACATGCATGTACGCACACACACACACCCACACACAAGTGCACACACATGGTAACGAACACGCACAGGCAAAAGCATGCACGAACACACACCCACATGAACACTGTCACAAACACGCACGCACACACACTCCCACATGAACCCACGCAGACACAAACACACGCACAGGCAAACACACACCCACATGTGGGCACGAACACATGCATGCATGCAGACACACACACGCGCGCACATAAGCATAGTTGTGTACACGTACAAGCACACACACACAAGCACATGCACGCGCACGCACGTGCGTAAAGAACATACTTTTTATCACTATTAATTCATTATTGATTTTCATGTGTTGATATGCATGGTTCAACATTATATTAATATCAGTAATCTCATTAATTTCAAATAAAAACTCGAGAAGAATAGTAAATTTTACATTGTTTTTCAAGTCACGATAAAATATTATTTTTAATTGTCATGAAAAAATGTATATTGGAATGAAATGATTATGTGAAATTTACACACGAAAATTTGGTATAAGACGTTACTAGTGAGAATAACTTTGTGAACTAGTTGTCTAAGATCATTTAGGACTGAATTTTGTGACTAAAAGTCATATTATTCCATATAGCATAATAATTAAATATATTTATTAAAAAAATGAAGTATCAAATTATTATCAATTAACTTTCACATTTTTGACAATGTAACTCGTTTACTCCTATTTGATGCAAATAAAACAATTTTTAAATTAAGAATAAATATGTTTTTTGTTGACCTGACCTGACATGACTCAAGACTGATATGAACCAGCTCGAAATGACTCAATCCATAACCGTCCCTATCCGAAATGAGCCGAGACCCGATAGGACCCGAGATTGAAATCACCCGAACATGACTAAACTGGACCCGAAGTGTCCTAATACTCAGTATGAATTGAACCAGACCCGACACAAACCCGATTGACCTAATCCTGACCTGTCCCTATCCGGAATGATGTGAGACCCGATATGACTCGAGATTGAAATCACCCGAACACGACCTAACCTGACCAAAAGTGTCCTGATACTCAGTATGACTTGAACCCCATATGACAAAAACCCGAGTGACCCAAACGGAGCCATTTTCCACCTCTACTCACAAACACGCACATGCACATGCACACGAACATGCATGCGGACGAACACACACACGCACATGCACACACCCACACACTTAGATGCACATCCACATGCACACACATACTCACACAAACACGCACATGAATGTATGCACGAGCGCACGCACGTAGGCCTACATGCACACAACAAAACACGCAAAGTCACACACACACAAACATGCACGTACAATAAATCACACACCCACACGAACACACGCACACACACACGCCAACACAAACACATGCACACGCGAACACACACCCACACGCAGGCACGCACACACGCATATACGCAGACACACACACATGCACACATGAACGCATATGTGCGCAGTTGCGTACACACAAAAGCACGCACACACAAGCACATGAAAGCACATGCATGTACACAAATAACATAATTTTTATCACAATTAATTAATTATTGATTTTCTTGTGTTGATATGCGTGGTTCAACAACTTATTACATATTCTGCTCTCAATTACTTCATTATCATATATTCTCACTCGATCTTATTGTTCATGTTTAGGTTTACATCTTCTCTTATAGTTAACATTGTTTCCTTGTGGAATCAACACCCCAAAGCTGTGTTACAACTACAGCATTAGTCTTTGGGCATAATCAAATTTTGGCACCATTGCCGGGGAAACGCGCTTACTTACAAGAAGATTGTCAACCCTAAACCAAACAGTACTATCGTTCCCTTCTTTAAATTTTTAATTTTTGTTTTTGTTCTGTTTTTATTTAACAGTCGTAAAATTCTGTTAGTGTATGCTTAGACTAAGAGATTCGCGAGGGAGATTCATTAAAGGACCCGAACTAGAAATACCCTTCCCTTCCACGTCCGTTAGTGAAACCTCGCCTAGATCAAATCCTAGTGTACACCCAACAGAAAATTTAGGAAACTATGTTAACATGACTGAAAACCCTAATGAAAATGTTGCTAGAACACTTAGAGATTACCTACATCCTAGCCGCACAGCCACACCATCATGCATTATGTTTCCAGCCAACACTTGCCATCAAGATTTTAAAATAGGGATGATACAATTACTCCCTACTTTTCATGGCTTGGAAAATGAAAACCCTTATATGCACATTAGAGAATTTGAGGAAGTAGTTGCGACTTTTCATAGTCAAGATGCAACTGATGATATCCTGAGACTCAAGGTTTTTTCCTTTCTCTTTGAAGGATAAAGCTAAGGGTTGGTTATACTCATTGAGACCACGATCAATTGAGTCATTAAATGAGATGACCCAAGTCTTTTTTAATAAATAGTTCCCTCAACATAAGACTAATGCATTAAAAAGACAAATCTCCACCTTTGCACAAAAGGAAAACGAGACTTTGCATCAGTCTTGGGAGAAATTTAAAGAGCTGTTAAGTATGTGTCCACATCATGGGTATGAAAATTGGCTTTTAGTGAGCTATTTCTATGAGGGTCTTACCTATAGAGAATGTCCATTTGTAGGGATGATGTGTAATGGTGAGTTTCTACAAAAGGACCCTGATGAGGCTATTGAGTACCTCAATGAGCTCGCTGAAAAAGCTCACATATGGACTGGACCTATTGCTACTGAAAGCACAAATAGGTCACGACCTATAGGAAACACTAGTGGTGGAGGAATCTACCATCTTAGGGAAGAGGATAACCTTAAGGCCAAGGTCGAGATGCTTACTAGGGAGTTAAAGGCATTAAAAACTAAAAAACCAACACACATGGTTAATCAAGCCGAACCTTTAGAACCATGTTTTGTGTGTGGCGAGGTTGATCATCCCGCCCAAGATTGCCCCACATTTGTTGACATGAGAGGGCTGTACCAGGAACAATGTAATGCCTTAGGCATGTACAAGAAGCCTCCAGCACTCTTCCCTAACACTTACAATCCGGGGTGGCGAAATCATCCCGACTTCAGCTGGAAATCTAAAAATCAGCAGCATGCACAACCTCTTAGATCATACCCAGCACCTTATCATGCACCCTCATCCTCTAGGAACTCTTTAGAAGACACCTTACATGCTTTTATAGAAGCACAAGGTAAGACAAACCAAAGGTGTGAGGCTTTAATTACAGAAGTGGTTGAGGAAAACAAAGAAATAAGGAGCCAAGTGTTTAAATTAATGGGCTCCTTGAGTGTGACTAAGCGAGGTAAGTTCCCTTCCCAAGCTCAATCCATACCTTACGGTCAACATATGGCATAAAAAATGTTAAAGATGTAAATTCCATTATGACCCGAAGTGGTAAGTCACTACACATCCCACCAATGAATAAACCTGAGAATGTGAGAAAGGGTCAAACTAGTAATTAAGCCGAGTTGCCTAAAGACCCTGAAGTGACCAAAAGTCCTGTTAAGGCCCCATTCCCTCAAGCATTAAAATCCAACAAGAAAAATCTGGAAATAAATAATGAAATCCTTGAGAACTTAAGGCAAGTGAAACTTAATCTTTCTCTTTTGCATGTAATTAAACAAGTCCTTACCTATACAAAAGTTCTCAAAGATTTATGCACAATTAAGAGGAAACATCATGCCAAGAAAACAACATTCCTAACTGAGCAAGTTAGTGCACTAATTGAGCAAAGAATTCCCCCGAAATATAAGGATCCGGGTTGTCCTACCATTGCTTGCAGCATTGGAAATCATGAGGTTGGACAAGCCTTACTAGATCTAGGAGCTAGAGTAAACCTGATGCCATTTTCCATTTACTTACAGCTGGGGTTAGGAGAAATCAAACCAACTGGCGTGGTATTGCAATTGGCTGACCGATCAGTCAAAGTACCCCGAGGTGTGGTAGAGGATGTTTTGATTTAAATTGATAAATTTTATTATCTTGTTGATTTCTTAATTCGTGATTCTACTTTTGTTGTTGACACTAACTCTAAAATCCCTTTGATTTTGGGTAGACCTTTTCTTGCTACTGCAAATGCTCTAATAAATTGTAGGAATGGACTTATGAAGCTGTCCTTTGGAAACATGGCCCTTGAAGTAAATATTTTCAATGTTTCAAAACATCCCAAAGATGAGGACGAAAACCACTAGCTTTTACACGATCGAGTCACTCATCAATGAGGGAGTCCCCTTAACTCATGATTATGATCCTCTTGAAAATTTTCTTGTTAATCCTGAGATAGATTTATTTGATGATAAAACTGATATAATTGATATCTATGCTGTTTTTAACAAATCTCAGGATTATGGCAATCGGGCATGGCAACCGAGGTTTGAGGAGCTGCCCGAAAGAAGCAAGACACAAGTCCCCTCAAGTGTGGAAGCACCTAAAGTCGGATTGAAGCCACTACCTAAGGGTCTAAAACATGTCTTTCTCGGTCTAGGTGATACCTTTCCTGTTATTATTTCTTCTGAATTATCTGAGACCCAAGGTAAGAGATTAATTCAAACTTTAAATGCACACAAATCAGCCTTAGGATGGAGCATGGCTGATTTAAAAGGAATTAGTCCCCTGATCTGCTCCCATAAAATAAATTTGGATGAAGGAACTAGTCCTCGTAGAGACCCTCAACGTAGGCTTAACCCCACTATGAAAGAAGTAGTGAAAAATAAAGTGCTGAAACTTTTAGATGCGAGTATTATATATCCCATAACTGATAGTAAGTGGGTAAGCCCTACGCAAGTCGTCCCTAAAAAGTCCAGAGTCACTATGATAAAGAATAACCTAGGAGAGTTAGTCCCTACCAAACTTGTGACCGGGTGGCGTATGTGCATTGATTACAGAAAATTAAATGCTGCCACTCGGAAATACCACTTCCCACTCCCTTTTATTGATCAAATTCTTGAGCGTGTAGCTGGTCATCCCTTTTACTGTTTTCTAGATGGTTATTCTGGTTATTATCAAATTGAAATTGCATTAGAAGACCAAGAAAAAACCATCTTCACTTGTCTCTTTGGCCCCTATGCTTTTCGTAGAATGCCATTTGGATTATGTAATGCCCCTGCTACTTTTCAACGCTGCATGATGAGTATTTTTAGTGATATAGTTGAAAATTGCATGGAGGTCTTTATGGATGACCTAACTGTTTTTGGATCTTCATTTGAAGCATGCTTAATGAATTTAGATAGAGTATTAATTCGTTGTGAGGAAAAAGAATTGGTTTTAAATTGGGAAAAATGCCATTTCATGGTACCATCCGGTATTGTCTTAGGAGATATCATCTCTTCTAAAGGAATAGTGGTTGATCAATCTAATATTGCATTAATCTCTAAATTACCTACCCCTAAGAATATAAAGGATGTGAGATCTTTCCTTGATCATGATGGTTTTTATAGGAGGTTCATACAAAAATTTTCAAACATATCTAGACCATTATGTGTCCTCCTAGTTAAAGATACCCCCTTTGAGTGGACTTAAGCTTGTCAAGAGGCCTTTAAAACGCTGATTAGCAAGCTTACTTCTGCACCTATAATGCAGTCACCGGATTGGACTTTACCTTTTGAAATCATGTGCGATGCTAGTGACTACGCTGTAGGTGTTGTTCTTGGACAGCGAAGGGAAGGTAAACCTTTTGTCATTTACAATGCTAGTAAGACTTTAAATAGTGCTCAAATGAATTACTCTACAACTAAAAAAGAGTTGTTAGCTGTAGTATTTGCTTTAAATAAATTTCGTGCTTATTTAATTGGTTCTCCTATCCTTAGTTTTATAGATCATGTAGCCCTCAAGTATCTTCTTACAAAGAAGGATGCTAAGGCACGACTAATCCGATGGATCCTCCTCTTGCAAGAATTTGATATCACCATCAAGGATAAGAAAGGAGTGGAGAACGTAGTAGCTGACCATCTATCCAGGCTCACTTTTGAGGACACTTGTGATGACATGCCAATCAAAGATGATTTTCCCGATGAGCAATTACTCTCCATTACTTCTCTACCATGGTTTTCTCACATCGTAAATTATTTGGCTACAGGTGAGATACTTATGGATTGGACCGCTCAAGACAAGAGGAAATTCTTATATGAGGTACATAATTTTTATTGGGATGACCCCGATCTTTTCAAGCACTGCCCTGACCAAATTCTAAGGCGTTGCATCCCTAATGAAGAGATTGCGAGTGTCTTAGAGTTTTGTCACTCCCAAGCTTGTGGAGGCCACTTTTCAATGAAAAAAAACCGCTGCAAAAATTTTGCAGTGTGGATTTTATTGGCCTACCTTGTTTAAAGATGCAAACACCTATTGTTGCTTATGTGAAAGGTGTCAAAAGTTAGGAGTTGTATCTCTCTGAAATATGATGCCCCTAAACCCTATTTTAGTGATTGAAATCTTTGATTGTTGGGGCATCGATTTCATGGGACCCTTTCCTCCTTCCTTCGGATACTAATATATCATTGTGGCAATAGATTATGTATCCAAGTGGGTAGAGGCAGCAGCTTGTCGAAACAATGATAATGGAACGGTGATTACATTCTTTAAAGAAAATGTGTTTTCTCGATTTGGTACACCGCGTGCTATAATTAGTTATCGAGGTACACATTTTTGCAACCGTTCTTTTGAAGCTTTAATGAAAAAATATGGGGTATTACATAAAATCTCTACTGCCTATCATCCTTAGACTAGTGGACAAGTGGAGCTTGCTAATAGGGAGATTAAATAAATTTTAGAAAAAAAAGTTAACCCCGATCGCAAAGATTGGTCTTTGAGGCTAACTGATGCGCTTTGGACTTACTGAACAGCCTTTAAAACTCCCTTAGGTATGTCGCCTTATTGGCTTGTTTTTGGAAAGCCTTGCCACTTACCCATGGAGCTCGAGCATCGAGCTTATTGGGCCATCAAGTCTTTTAATTTTGACATAGGTGAAGTGGGTAAGCTTAGGAAATATCAGCTGATCGAGTTAGAAGAATTAAGAAACGATGCTTATGAAATTTCTAGAATCTATAAGGCTAAGAAGAAAGTATTCCATGACAAAAACATATTGAGGAAAATATTTAAACCCAATGATTGGGTATTCTTATACGACTCTAGACTTCATAAACATCCTGGAAAACTTTGGTCAAGATGGACCAGCCCTTTTATAGTAAAAAATGTTTTTGAAAATGGGGCAGTATAAATTGAGGATACTAGAGATAGCTGAGTCTTTAAAGTAAACGGTCAACGACTTAAGATCTTAATCAATAGACAAGATCCGAAAGTGGAAGATATTCCGCTTATGGATCCGGTCTATTCACCTTGACCACACAACAAAGGTATATTTTTATTTTATTTTATTTTTGTTATGTTTTTAAATAATTTTTATTCAATCTTACTTATTAGTTTTTAGTTTAATTTAAATTTTTAGAATTATTTTTTTTCCATTATTTTTTGGTAACATTATTTTTCTCTTTCATTTGGCAAAAAAAACAAAAAAAAAAAAAAACCAGCATTTTTTTGGTGAGAAACAGCCCAGAAGCAGTCCAGGCCCAGCCCGCGCCGCAATTCATCTGGTGGTGCACAATCTTCAGCACCTGTGCACTTGTTCTTACATGGGGAGTTTCCTTTACTTTCTCTTTAACATTGAGGACAATGCACTTTTTAAGTTGGGGGTGGAGGAAATGTATTTCTTTTTCATTAAATTGCTTGGTGTTACTTTCCCTTACCTTTTGTTTTTAGCATGCTCCTATAAAGAGATATGCTCTTATAAAAAATGGTTGAAAGAGTTAAGCATTGAAGTAAAGTTATCTAGTGTTTAAATGTGGTTGTGTTTAAAGCTAAGAGATTAAGTTCTTTTACTTGCAAATCCTTCCCGTTCTTCCTTAACCTTTACCTTGGCCTAACATTATAAGCTTATCAAAGACCTATTGATCCAATGAAGTGTGGTTTTTCTACAAAAGTGGAGAATGATTTGAAAAATAAGCCTATGGAGCTTGTTTATGTGATTGATGTCACACAACTTGTTATGATTTTAGAGGCCAAGACTTGTATTCATGAATATTGTGCATAAAATCATCCGGATGTTCGGATTAATGGATTGTGGTAAGACGGATGATAAGAGCCAATAACGATTTTAAGATTGATGCTTGGATTACTTTTGGACTTAAGTGATATTTAATGATTCTATGTGCTGCATATTATGTGCAGTTTCTGAGACAAAAATGTGAATTGCTCCTTGTTTAACACTAGCATTGCTCTACCTTGTTTTGATTCCTACCATAGAATTCATCTATCATTTCGCTTGAATTGCTAGGGACTAGCAATAAGCTAGTTGGGGGTTGTGATGAGAGCCATAAAATGCATCTCAACAGTGCTTAATCGTTAGTATTTTAGGGTTGATCTCAATCTTAATCGTACTTTTACATGTTAAAAACTCTAAAGTGATATTCATAAATCATTGACTTAATTCGATGCATTTTCAGGTGCCTTGGAGTCCAAAAGAAATGGAAAAGATATCATCGCTTAAAGCACAAAGTTTCGATACATATAGGAATGGAAGAGTGGTTATGAAGAGACAAAAGTGATGAAAAGCATTCAAAACACAAAGAGCCAAGCATGCCAAGACCAAAAGAAGTTATTTCAGCACTTGAAGAGCTAGGAGTACCAGTGTGCGCCACGGTGCGGCCAGACCAGCGCGGCACTGCCCAGAACCCCCTCTTGGCATCCCTCCTAGCGCCGCGGTGTGGCTAGGGCAGCGCCGCACTGCCCAGCAAGGCACACTCATGAAGAAAGGAGAGTGTCGCACCACCCAGAAGGGAGAGGCGTGGCGCGCACACGGTCTCCTGACCTAATTAGGACCTCTAAGTGTCTATTTGAGCCCAAAAATACCCTTGAACCCTTGTACTATAAATAGGGCACTTAGGGTTGAAGAAAAGGTAATCAATCAAGGTTTGGAAACTCCAAGAAGCAGCCTCATTCTCCTCCATCAAAGTGTTCAGTGATGAGTTCCATGGCGAACTAATCTCCAAGCAAGGCGAACGGATAAATCCCTAGGTTTTGTTGTTCTTTAATTCCTTTATTAGTTCAGTTGTAATAGGGATTTATTGTCAAATATTGTTATGACTTATTCTTTAATCTAATTAAAAGATTTGCTTTCAATCCGGTGATTGTACCTTTCTCTTTGATGCAAGTTTAGTCATGCTTTTCTCATGTCAAGGCTGTTTGGATATGATTGAGTCCGATAGGCTTATTCTCTAGGGTTGTCCATTACTACAATATTGTCGTTAAAGATACATTGTCGTTTCTTGATAACTCTATAGTTTAGGCCATATGTTTTTAACAAATAAAGAAGAGTAAGTAATATCAATCACATTAGGATTTGTATATAAGCTTTAATCGAATATCCACCGATTGCTTGTTTGGGATGTGAAACTTGCAATCGAGATAAAGACAACTGAATTAAGATTGGAATAAAGGCAACAAGCCTAAGGAGGACTCCTGGAACCTTGTTGTTACTCTATTATTATTAATCACAACTTATTACATATTCTGCTCTCAATTACATCATTATCATATATTCTCACTCTATCTTATTGTTCATGTTTAGGTTTACATCTTCTCTTATAGTTAACATTGTTTCCCTGTGGAATCGACACCCCAAAGTTGTGCTATAACTACTGCGTTAGTCTTTGGGCGTAATCATTCACACACACACACCCACAAACATAGATGCACATCCATATGCACACACATACTCAAACAAACACGCACGTTAATGTATGCATGAACGTACCCACCTAGACATACATGCACACACACAAACACGCACAGTCACATACACACACACAAACATACACGTACAATAAATCATCCACCCACGCACGCACAAATTAACACTCACACATTACTTGACTCGTTTGCCACGTCTACTCACACATGCAGACACATACACAGACACACATAGACACACATGCACATAGACACGCACACTTAGACAAGCACACACACACACCTACGTACATACACAAGCATACAAACGCGCACATAGACAGAAACACATGCACGCGCACGCACACGCACACATAGGCACACACGCACACACACACGTACACACACGCACTTATACACACGTGCACTTATACACACACAAGGACACACACACGCACGCACTCGAACATGAACACACTAAGGAACACTCACACATGCACAAACATACGCACGAACAAACGTCAACACGAACACACATGCATGCACATGCGAATATGTATACACACACACACGCACATATGCATGCACGCACACACACACCCACACACACACGCATGCATGCACTCACACGCATATGTGGACACACACACGCTAACGAACACGCACAAGCAAACGCACACACGCACACACACCCACATGAACACACGCACGCCCACATGAACTCATGCACGCACACGCACACGTGAACACACACCTAAATGCAGGCAGGCACGCACACACACGCACGCACATAAGCACAGCTGCGTACACGTACGCACACGTGCACGCACATACACAAATAACATAATTTTTATCACAATTAATTAATTATTGATTTTCATATGTTGATATACATGGTTCAACATTGTATTAATATGAGTAATCTCATTAATTTCAAATAAAAACTCGAGAAGATTAATAAATTCTACATTGTTTTTTAAGTCACGATAAAATATTATTTTTAATTGTCTTGAAAAAAAGTATAATGGAATGAAGTGATTCTGTGAAATTTACACACGAAAATTTTGTAGAAGATGTTACTAGTGAGAACAACTTTGTGAACTAGTTGTCTAGTATCATTTAGGACTGAATTTTGTGACCAAAAGTCAAAACATTGCATATATCATTAAATAAATAAATAAATTTATTTAAAAAATGAAGTATTGATTTATTATTATTTAATTTTCACATATTTGATAATGTAACTCGTTTACTCCTGTTTGATGCAAATAAAACAATTTTTAAATTAAGAATAAATATCTATTTTGTTGACCTGACCTCACATGACTCAAGACCTGATATGAACCAAACTCAGAATGACCCAATCCAACCCGTCCATATTAGAAATGACCCGAGACCCGATACGACCCGAGATTGAAATCACTCGAACATGACCCGACCGGACCCGAAGTGTCCTAATACACAGCATGACTTGAACCCGACCCATCACAAATCCAAGTGACCCAACCCGAACCATTTCCCACCTCTACTCACACACACATGCACATGCATACAAACACGCACGCGGACGCACACACACACGTACATGCACACGTGCAAACACACACACCCACGCACTTAGCCACAGATCCACATGCACACACATGGATGCATGTGCACACACACACTTATACACACACGCACTCAAACACGAACACACTAAGGAACACTCACACATGTACAAACATACACAGGAACAAACATCAACACAAACACACACACATGCACATGAGAATACATATACACACACACTCGCACATGCACACATGCACACACACACCTACGCACACACGCATGCATGCACGCACACACATAGGCACAAACGCACACACACGTGCATGCACAAATGCAAACGAACACAAGCACAAACACACGCACACACACCCACACAAACACACGCACAAACACACACACACACCAACATGAACACACGCACACACACACAAACGCGAACACACACCCACATGCAGGCACGCACACACCCACGCACATAAGCACAATTGCATACACGCACAAGCACGTACACACACGCACGCACGTACACAAATAACATAATATTTATCACAAGTAATTAATTATTGATTTTCATGTGCTGATAAGCATGGTTCAACCTTGTATTAATATGTGTAATCTCATTAATTTCAAATAAAAACTCGAGAAGATTAGTAAATTTTACATTGCTTTTCAAGTCACGATAAAATATTATTTTTAATTGTCTTGAAAAAAAGTATAATGGGATGAAGTGATTATATGAAATTTATGCACGTAAATTTTGTATAAGACGTTACTAGTGAGAATAACTTTGTGAACTAGTTGTCTAAGATCATTTAGGACTGAATTTTGTGGCTAAAAGTCATGACATTGCATATGGCATTAAATAATTAAATATATTTATTTAAAAAATGAAGTATTGATTTATTATTAATTAATTTTCACATATTTAATAATGTAACTCATTTACTCCTATTTGAAGCAAATAAAACATTTTTTAAAATTAAGAATAAATATCTATTTTGTTGACCTGACCTAACATAACTGAAGACCCGATATGAACCATGCTCGAAATGACCCAATCTCGACCTGTCCATATTCGAAATGACTTGAGACTCGATACAACTCGAGATCGAAATCACCCAAACACAACCCGACCGGACCCGAAGTGTCCTCATACTCAACATGACTAGAATCCGACCCGACACAAACCCGATTGACCCAAACCTAACCATTTGCCTCCTCTACTCACACATACACGCACATGCACATGCACATGAACATGCACGCGGACCCACAGACACACGCACATGTACATGTGCACACACACACACCCACGAACTTAGACGCACATCCACAAGCACACACGTACTCAAACAAACATGCACGTGAATGTATGCACGAATGCACGCACCTCGACGTACACGCACATATACACACACAAACATGCACGTACAATAAATAATACACCCAAACACACACGAATTAACTCTCACACATGGCTTGACTCGTTTGCCAAGTCTACTCACACATGCACATACATACACACACACGCATAGACACACATGCACGGATACACGAACACCTAGACAAACGCGCACACACACCCACGCACATACACATTGATACAAACACGCACACAGACATAAACCCATGCACGCACACAAACACATAGGCAAACACACACACGCACCAACACACACGCACACACACGCACAAATCCACGTACACATGCACTTATACACACACAAGGATACACACACGCATGCACTTGAACAGGAACACACTAAGGAACACTCACACATGCACAAACAAGCGCACGAACAAACGTCAACACGAACACACACGCATGCACATGCGAATACGTATACACACGCACTCGCACATGCACACATTCACACATGCATGCATGCACACACACAGGAACACGTACACACACGTGCACACACAAACACAAACGAAAACGCACAGGCAAACGAACACATGAACAAACACACGCACACACACACCCACACACACACATGCACAAACACACCTACACACGACCAAACGAACACACGCATACACACGCGAACGCGAACACACACCCACATGCAGGCACGCAGACACTCAGACACGCAAACACGCATGCACATAAGCACAATTGCATACACGCAGAAGCATGTACACACACGTGCACACATGTACACAAATAACATAATATTTATCCCAATTAATTAATTATTGATTTTCATGTGTTGATAAGCATGGTTCAACATTGTATTAATATGTGTAATCTCATTAATTTCAAATAAAAACTCGAGAAGATTAAAAAATTTTACATTGTTTTTGAAGTCACGATAAAATATTATTTTTAATTGTCTTGAAAAAAAGTATAATGGAATGAAGTGATTATGTGAAATTTACGCACGTAAATTTGGTATAAGTCGTTACTAGTGAGAATAACTTTGGGAACTAGTTGTCTAAGATCATTTAGGACTGAATTTTGTTACTAAAAGTCATAACATTGCATATGGCATTAAATAATTAAATATATTTATTTAAAAAATGAAGTATTGATTTATTATTAATTAATTTTCACATATTTGACAATGTAACTCGTTTACTCCTATTTGATGCAAATAAAACATTTTCTAAATTAAGAATAAATATCTATTTTGTTGACCTGACTTGACATGACTGAGGACCCGATATGAACCATGCTCGAAATGACCCAATCTCGTCCCGTCCATATTCGAAATGACCTGAGACTCGATACAACTCGAGATTGAAATCACCCAAACACAACCCGATCAGACCCGAAGTGTCCTCATACTCAACATGACTAGAATCCGACCCGACACAAACCCGATTGACCCAAACCTAACCATTTGCCTCCTCTACTCACACATACACGCACATGCACATGCACATGAACATGCACGCGGACCCACAGACACACGCACATGTACATGTGCACACACACATACCCACGAACTTAGACGCATATCCACAAGCACACACGTACTCAAACAAACATGCACATGAATGTATGCACGAACGCACGCACCTAGACATACATGCACATATACACACACAAACATGCACGTACAATAAATCATACACCCATGCACGCATGAATTAACACTGACACATGACCCGATTCGTTTGCCATGTCTACTCACATATGCACATGCACACGCATACACACACACACGCATACACACACATGCACATATACACGCACACGTATACAAATGCGCACACACACCAACGCACATACACATGCATACAAATGCGCACAAAGACACAATCACATGCATGAACACAAACACATAGGCACACACACACACCAACACACACACGCACACACACACACATGGATGCACGTACACACACACACTTATACACACACAAGGACACTCACACGCACGCACTTGAACACGAACACATTAAGGAACACTCACACATGCACAAACATGCGGACGAACAAACGTCAACACGAACACACACTCATGCACATGCAAATATGTATACACACACACTCGCACATGCACACATTCACACACATGCACACATGCAAGCACACATACACACAGGCACACACGCACACACACACCTACGCAAACACACATGCATGCATGCACACACACAGGCGCACACGCACAGAGACGTCCACACACAAATGCAAACGAATAGGCACAGGCAAATGAACACACGCACAAACACTCGCACACACACCAACACAAACACACACACACACGCCCACAGGAACACATGCATGCAAACGTGAACACACACACACTCAAACACGCACACGCACATGTACATAAGCATAATTTCGTACACACACACGCACACACGTACACAAATAATATAATATTTATCAGAATTAATTAATTATTAATTTTCATGTGCTTATGGGCATGGTTCAACATTGTATTAAGATCTATAATCTCATTAATTTCAAATAAAAACTCGAGAAGATTAGTAAATTTTACATTGTTTTTCAAGTCACGATAAAATATTATTTTTAATTGTCTTGAAAAAAAGGTATAATGGGATGAAGTGATTATGTGAAATTTACACATGTAAATTTGGTATAAGACGTTACTAGTGAGAATAACTTTGTAAACTAGTTCTCTAAGATCATTTAGAACTGAATTTTGTGACTACAAGTCATAACATTGCATATAGCATTAAATAATTAAATATAATTATTTAAAAATGAAGTATTAATTTACTATTAATTATTTTTTAATATATTTGACAATGTAACTCATTTACTTCTATTTGATGCAGATAAAACATTTTTTAAATTAAGAATAAATATCTATTTTGTTGACCTGACCTTACATGACTCAAGACCGATATGAACCAAGATCGAAATGACCCTATCCGAAATGACCTGCAATTAAAATCACCCGAACATGACCCGACTTGACCCGAAGTGTCCTGATTCTTAGCATGACTTAAACCCGACCCTACACAAACTCGAGTGACCCAACCCGAACCTTTTGCCACCTCTACTCACATACACACGCACGTGCACATGCACACGAACACGAACACTAACAGCACATAAACGCACATGCACGCACATGCACGCACATACTCACACAAACACGCACGTGAATATATGTACAAACGCACGTACATAGGCATCCATGCACACAACAAAACATGCACAGCCACACACATACACCCAAACATGCACGTATAATAAATCACACACCCATGCACACGCGAAGTAACACTCACACATGACCTGACTCGTTTGCCACGTCTTCTCACACATGCACAAACATACACGCACACAAACGCACAGACACACATGCACATATACACGCACACTCAGACCAACACACAAACACACCCATGCACATAGACACCCACACACATACACATGCATACAAACACGTACACAGACACGAACACATGCATGCACGCAAACACGTACACACACACATAGGCGCACACACACACCAACACAAACACCCACACACACATGGATGCATGTACACACACGCACTTATACACACACAAGGACACATACACACGTGCATGCGCACACAAACACACTGAGGCATGGTCATAGATCCACAAACATACGCACGCACAAACGCCAACACGAACCCACACGCATGCACATGCAAACACATGTACACACACGCGCACATGCACACATTCACACACACGCACAGATGAATGCACGCTGGCTCATAGGCACACATGCACACACACGCGCATGACACATGCATGCTTGCGCTCACACACACACACTAACGAACACGCACGCCCACACGAATACATGCACACGCGAATACACACCAACATGCAGGCACACACACACGCATATACGCAGACACACACACGCACGCACGCACACGCGAATACACACCAACATGTACACCAACATGCAGGCACACACACACACACACAAGCACGCACACAGAAGCACATGCACGCGCACACAAGCACATGCAAGCGCACGCACGTACACAAATAACATAATTTTTATCACAATTAATTAATCATTGATTTTAATTTGTTGATATGCATGGTTCAACATTGTATTAATATCAGTAATCTCACTAATTTAAAAAAAAAAACTTGAGAAAAATTATAAATTTTACATTGTTTTTCAAGTCACAATAAAATATTATTTTTAATTATCTTGAAAAAAAGTATAATGGAATGTAGTGATTTTGTGAAATTTACACACGAAAATTTGGTATAAGACGTTACTAGTGATAATAACTTTGTGAACTAGGTTCCTAAGATCATTTAGGACTGAATTTTGTTACTAAAAGTCATAACATTGCATATAGTATTAAATAATTAAATATATTTACTTAAAAAATGAAATATTGATTTATTATTAATTAATTTTCATATATTTAACAATGTAACTCATTTACTCCTATTTGATGCAAATAAAACAATTTTTAAATTAAGAATAGATAGCTATTTTGTTGACCTGACCTGACATGTTTTAAGACCTAACAAACACACGTGCACACACATACAATCACACACTTAGACACATATGCACATGCACATAAATACTCACACAAACACACACGTAAATGTATGCATGAACGCACGCACGTAGGCGTACATGGACACACACAAACACGCACACTCACATACACACACACCCACGCACACACGAATTAATACTCACACATAACCCGACTCGGTTGCCACGTCTACTAACACACACACACACATACACTCACACGCATAGACACACATGCACATATACACGTACACTCACATAAACGCACACACACACCTGCGCACATACACATGCATACAAACACGCACACAGCCACAAACATATGCACTCATACGAATACATATGCACACACAATGGCGCAAACACATGAACACATGCATGCACACATACACACTAACACACACACCCACACATACATGGATGCACGTACACATAGGCACTTATACACACATAAGGACACATACACGCACGCACGCGCACACGAACAAACTAAGGCACTCTCACACATGCGCAAACATACGCACGAACAAGCGCCAACACACACTCACACGCATGCACATTCGAATACATACACATACACACACTCACACTCACACAGCACACATTCACACACATGCACACATGCATGCACGCACACAAAAAGGCGCCCACACACACACTCACACACACATGCATGCATGCACTCACTCACACGTCAGGTGCACGTCCACACGCACACCCTAACGTACACGCATAAGCACACGCGCAAACACACGCACACACACCCACATGAACAGACGCTCAAACACACGAACACACACACTCACGAACACACACTTACACACATGCACAAGCACGCACACACAAGCATATGAACGCACATGCACACAAGCACATGCATGTGGACGCACGTACACAAATAACATAATTTTTATCAAAATGAATTAATTATTGATTTTCATGTGTTGATATGCATGGTTCTAATTGTATTAATATGAGTAATCTCATTAATTTCAAATAAAAACTCAAGAAGAATAGTAAATTTTGCATTGTTTTTCAAGTCACGATAAAATATTATTTTTATTTTTCTTGCAAAAAGTATAATGGAATAAAGTGATGATGTTAAATTTACTCACCAAAATTTGGTTTAAGAAGTTACTAGTGAGAATAGCTTTGTGAACTAGTTGCCTAAGATCATTTAGGACTGAATTTTGTGACAAAAAGTCGTAACATTGCATATAGCATTAAATAATTAAATATATTTATTTAAAAAAAATGAAGAATTGATTTACTATTAATAAATTTTCACATATTTGACAATGTAACTTGTTTACAACCATTAGATGCAAATAAAATATTTTTTTAGAATAAGAATAAATATATATTTTGTTGATCTGACCTGACATGACTCAAGACCCGATATGACCCAAGCTCAAAATGACCTAATCTCGACCCGTCCCTATCCCGAAATGACCCGAGACCCAATAAGACTGGAGATTGAAACCACCTGAACATGACCCGACCGGACTCGAAGTGTCCTAATTCTCAACATGACTTGAACTCGACCGAACACAAACCCGATTAACCCAACTCGAACCATTTGCCACCTCTACTCACACACACACGCACGTGGACGCACATACACACAATCATGCACTTAGATGCACATTCACATGCACACACATACTCATACAAACACGCACGTGAATGTATGCACGAACGCACACACGTAGGCGTACATGCACACACACAAATAGGCACACTCACATACTCACACACAAACATGCACGTATAATAAATCACACACCCACGCACGCACGAATTATTACTCACACATGGCCCGACTCATTTTCCATTTCATCTCACACATGCGCACACATACACACATACGCACAGACACACATGCACATATACACGCACACACACCTGCGCATACACATATGCATACAAACACGCACACAACCATAAACATATGCACTCATACAAACACATACACACACACACAAACACACACACCCACACCCACACACACATGGATTCACGTACACACACGCACTTACACACACATAAGGACACATACACGCACACACGCGCGCATGAACAGACTAAGGAACACTCACATATGTGCAAACATACGCACGCACAAACGCCAACACAAACTTACAGGCATGCACATTCCAATACATACACACACACTCACACATGCACGCATTCACCCACACACACACATAGGCACACACACACCCACGCACAAATGCATGCATGCACTCACACGCACACACAACCTAACGAACATGTATAGGCACACGCACAAACCCACGCACACACACACACAAACACACGTTCCAACACACACAAACACACGCACTCACGAAAACACGCACGTACATAGGCAGAGTTACACACACACACAAGTATATGAACGTACATGCACACAGAAGCACATGAATGCAAACACACGTACACAAATAACATAATTTTTATCAAAATTAGTTAATTATTGATTTTCATGTGTTGATATGCATGGTTCTAATTGTATTAATATGAGTAATCTCATTAATTTCAAATAAAAACTTCGAAAAGAATAGTAAATTTTACATTGTTTTCAAGTCACGATAAAATATTTTTTTATTTTTTTTGCAAAAATTATTATGGACTAAAGTGATTATGTTAAATATGCTCACCAAAATTTGGTTTAAGATATTACTAGTGAGAATAGCTTTGTGAACTAGTTGTCTAAGATCATTTAGGACTGCATTTTATGATTAAAAGTCGTAACATTGCATAGAGCATTGAATAATTAAATATATTTATTTTAAAAAAATGAAGAATTAATTTATTATTAGTAAATTTTCACATATTTGACAATGTAACTCGTTTACAACTATTAGATGCAAATAAATATTTTTTAAAATAAGAATAAATATCTATTTTGTTGACCTGACCTGACATGACTCATGACCCGATATGAACGAAGCTCAAAATGACCCAATCCTGACTCATCCCTATCCGAAATGACCCGAGACCTAATAAAACTTGAGATTGAAACCACCCGAACATGACCCGATCTGACCCAAAGTTTCTTGACTCTCAGTATGACTTGAACTCGACCGAACACAAACCCGATTGACCCAACCCGAACCATTTACCACCTCTACTCTCACACACATGCACAAGAACATGCAAGTGGATGCACACACATAATCACACACTTAGACGCACATCCAAATGCACACACATACTCACACAAACACTCACATGAATGTATGCACGAATACACACACACAAACATGCACACTCACATACTCACACACAATCATGCACGTACAGTAAATCACTCACCCACGCATGCACGAATTATTACTCACACAGGCTCGATTCGTTTGCCATGTCTTCTCACACATGCACACACATACACACACATACACTGACACACATGAACATATACACGCACATTCAAACAAACGCACACACACACCTGTGCACACACACGTGCATACAAACACGCACACAGTCACAGACATATGCACTCATACAAACACATACACTCACACATAGGCGCAAACACATGAACATATGCATGCACACACATCGATGCACGTACACACATGCACTTACACACATATAAGGACACATACAAGCACGCATGGGCCCACGAACAGACTTAGGCATTGATTACGCCCAAAGAGTAATACGGTAGTTGTAGCCCAGCTTTGGGGGGTCGATTCCACAAGGAAACAAGTTAACTACAAGAGAAGGTAAACCTAAACACGAACGGTAAAGATTAAATGAAAGAATTTGGGTTTTTATAGTAATTATGTAAATAGTCATGTGAATATATTATGGAGAAGCAACAAGGGTTCGGGAATCCTCCCTAAGTTTGTTGCCTTATCCTAATCAAGATTCAATTGTTTTTATCTCGATTGCAAGTTTCACATCCCAAACAAACAATCGACAAATATTCAATTAAGCACAAACATAAACCCTAAAGTAATTGCTTATGAAATACTCATCGATTTTGATTCAAGCACACATGACCTATCCTATAGAGTTATCAAGAAACGACAATATATCACCATGACAATATCGCAGTAATGGACAACTCTAAAAAAGAAATCTACCGGACTCAATCACACCTGAACAACTTGACATAAAAAGAGCAAGACTAGACTTATATGGAGAAGAAGCATGCAATCACTAGATTAAGAAAATCTAAGATTAAAAAGAATAAAAAGTGCAGCTGTCACATGAACCCTAATTCTTCTTGTTTGATCAAAGAATAAATCATAAACAATGTTTTAACATTAAATCTTTACAATCGAATCAAGACTAGAAAGTAAGAACAACTACACCTAGGGATTCATCCCTTCGCCTTGCTTGGAGATTAGTTGGCCATGGGGCTCATGGTTGAACACTTTGATGGAGGAGAATTGGCTGCTACCTTGAGTTTCCCAAGCTTAATCTGTGTCTAATATCAAACCCTAAGTGATTTATTTATAATACAAGGGTCCAAGGGTGTTTTAGGGTTTTAAACAATCATTAAAGACCTAATTACATCATAACTCGGGGAACAAAGTTCATGTGCACGCCTAGGCTTGGTTTTAGGCCAACTTTGTGAACTTGCTGGAAGGTGCGGTGCAGCTCCATCCAAGGTGCACCTCAGCCCTTCAGAGCGCACCTCACACCTCAGGGCGCGGCGCCTCTTGGTCCCAGGCGCACCCTGACCTAATGGCCTTCTTTGCTTGCTTTAGCCTCTATTCTGGAAGGTGTGGCCCAGCTGGTTCCAGGGCGCGGTGCACATGCTTGGATCTCTTTGTTTAGCCTTTTCGAAAGCACTCCTTTGCTCTGGTATACATGGAATCTTTATACTTCATTCAAGAATAGTTTTTCCATCTCTTTAAGACTCAAAATGCCTGAAAATGAATCAAACCAAATTAGTGATCCAAAGATGACCCTTTAGAGTTGTTAACATATAAAAGTGCATATCAACTCTAAAATGCTAACAATTAAGTACTACTAAGATGCATTTTATAGCTCTCATCAAAACCCCCAACTAGCTTATTTCTAGTCCCTAGCAATTCAAGCGAAAACAAGTGATGAATGCTATACTGGTAATCAAAGTAAAGTAAAGCAATACTAGTGTTAACCAAGAGTAATTCACTTTTTGTCTCAAAAATTGCACTTAACATATAGCATATAGAATTATTAAATTCCACCTAAGTCCAAAAAGTAATCCAAACATCAATCTTAAAATCGTTATTGACTCTTAACCTCCATCTTACCACAATCCATTAATCCAATCATCCGGATGATTTTATGCATAACATTCGTGAATATAAGTCTTGGCCTCTAAAACATGATAAACTGCATGACATCAATCACAGAAACAAGCTCCATAGGCTTACATTTCAAACCACTCTCCACTATTGTAGAAAAATCACATTACATTTGATCAATAGGTCTTTAATAAGCTTGTAACGTTAGGCTAAGGTAAAGGTTAAGAAGGAATTAGAAGGATTCATAAGTAAAAGCACTCAATCTCTTAGCTTTAAACACAACCACTTTTAAGTATTAGATAACCTTTCTTCAACACCCAACTGTTTCAAACATTTTTCGAGCATTTTTTTCAAATCACCATTTTTCTTTTCTTTTCTTCTTTCTTTGCCATAATTCGCTTCTCTTTTCTTTTCTTTTCTTTTGTATTTTCGCATAAGACCATTCACCTCCTTTTCATTTTTTTTCTTTTCTATAACCCTAAACTTATCTCCTTTAATGTACCTGGGTTATGGTAGTGATATTTTCTCATATTCCCATCCTTACTCCTTTTAAGTGCTTCTCAAAAAATGTGTATAACTAAGGTCTTTAAAGGTAAGGATAAAATATTTTTAGGCTCATAAAGGTGAGTAAATGGGCTATTGAAAGAAACAAGGCTCAAATTCTTTTTTTTTTTTCAAGAAAATGGCTCAAATAGGTGACTAGTGGCAAATATAGCAATAGTAGGTTTGACAGGCTCAAACGGTCCAAAAATGGCCTATATCATATCCTAAGTAATGTGCACTCTAGGAATTTGCCTCAAGTGGTTATCAAGTAAGTTCTAGAGCTTGTGGAGACCACAAAAATATACACAAAATAAGCACACATAAAACTTCTCTAAATGTTTAAGACTAATCATACAATCTTACCACAAACTAGAGTCTCTAACCAAATGAAGATTGACGCTTAAATTAATTTCAAACTGAAGCAAGATTTAACTTCTTCTAAACGCTATATGCTATCTCAATTAGGCTCATATCATTGACATGTGAATTAACTCTAAAGCTAACACAAAGCATGCTAAAAACAAACAAAAAGGAAAATGACACCAAGAAGTTCAAAGAAAAATATGAAAAACAGGAATATGTTTCCTCCTTTCCTCCACCCCCAACTTAAAATAAGTATTGTCCTCAATGTGAAAGCAAAAGTTAAGGAAACTCCCTTTGTAGCCAAAAGTGCACAGAAGCTGAAAATTGTGCACCACTATTTGAACTGTTTCGTATATTTGTCCCTGAAAAAGAAATACGAAAGTAAAACTGGAAAACAGCAAAATAATAATAATAAACAAAAAAATGAAAAATGAAAAACAAAAAAATAAAAGGATATGTTGTGGGTTGCCACTCATGAGCACTATGTTTTACGTCTTCAGCCAGACGCTGCACCACCTCACTGCTAGCCTCATTGTGGTGCTGAAGATGAGGCTTCATACTTAGTGGCCTCAATGCTAGTCTTTTGGCAAGGAATACTTAAAGTCCACCACATATGGCTCAAGTATTTTTGGTGATGCCCATTTGCTATCAGCAGTAGGGTATTTGATTCCTGCATCCATGTGACTTCTCTCAAGCAACTCCTCAAAGCATGGTTGCCAAGATTTCTTAATAAATTCTTTTGGCTTATCAAAAACATCAATAACATTAACGGCATAAGAATAAATTGAAGAATCATTGAACTCAAAATTATTAGGAATGAATTCCGAAGAGTTAGAATTATCTTTGATGTACTCATCCTCTTCATGTGGCTGCCATGAGACTCAAAAAATATTTACCTCTAGAGTCCTATTTCCAAATGATAATGTCATTAGGCCATTCCTACAACTAATGAGGGCATTGGTGGTGGCAAGGAATGGTCTTCCAAGTATCAAAGGAATTTTTGACTCCGTGTTTATAGTAGAAACAATATCTAAAACCAAAAAATCAACAGGATAGTAGAAATTATCAATTTGCTACAAAACATCTTCTACAATACCTCTTGGTTTTCTTACCGATCTATCCGCTAATTAAAGTACCATGGAGGTTGGTTTGATCTCACCTAGGCTGAGCTGCAAGTACATGGAGTATGGCATGAGGTTCACACTAGCACCCAAATCTAGCAATGCTTGGCCACAAGATTTGTTTCCAATTTGGCAAGCTACTATTGGACAGCCCGGATCTTTATATTTGGGCAGTGTCTTACTGTCAATTACTGCACTTGCTTGCTCCGTTAAGAATGCCATCTTCTTCACATTGTGCCTCTTCTTGAGTGTGCATAGATCCTTGATGACTTTATCATAGTTGGGAATCTGTTTTATAACATGAAGAAGAGAGAGGTTAATTTTAACATGCTGAAGTTGTTCAAGAATCTCACCTTTTAGTACTGTATTTATCTCTTTAGGTTTAAGGAGTGCTTGAGGGAAAGGCACCGGTGGAGAATAATTATCATGGGCCTCTTGTTCCTTGGGGGCTTTATCCTTGTTGCACACAGTGTTAGGAATCAGGTTTGATGGTAGAGTGGGTCCATCAATTTTCTTACCGCTGCAATGGCATTAACCTCTTTAATGTTTTGATTTTCAGGATTGGAGGTTTGTGCCATATGTTATCCCCTTGGATTAGGTTGTGGCTGTGAAGGAAACCGACCTTGTTCTTGAATCGTCAAGAAACTAGTCAACTTGGTGAGTTGACTCTTTATTACCTTTTGTTCCTCCTTGATCGCTTGTTACTCCTCTAACAACCGTTGATTTATCTTGCCTTGCTCTTCCACACTCTTGGTATGTACCTGCATAAATGACTTAAACATATCTTCCAAAGGTAAAGATTGTTGAGGTGCATTAAATGAGGTTGTTTCCGGTTGCCATTAGGTACTAGAGTGGGCAGGGGGTTGCATGTTGAATTTCCAACTGAAATTAGGGTGATTCTTCCAATCGGGATTGTAGGTGTTAGAGTAGGGTGAGTGTGTTTTCCCAAAGGGTATACCTACAGCATTACACTCTTCCTTCATCTCAAAATAAACTGGACAATCCTTAGGTAAATGATCTACCCCATTACACATGAAACAAGGCTCGTGGGATTTTGATCTAACAACTGGTTCAGGGGCTCTAGTATTTCTGGTTTTTAAGGCTTCAATTTCCTTAGTTATGGCCTCTAAACGGGCTTTAAGGTTATCCTCTTCCTTAAGTTGATAAATCCCAGCGGGTTGATTTCTCCTAGTGCTTTCCATGGCATTTGGTCCTATTCAAGTGTAGGATTTTTCTGATAGGTCATCTAGGAAATCTATGGCTTGGTCGGGATCTTTTTGAAGAAAATCCCCATTGCACATCATTTCTATGAACTGCCTTTCCCTACTTAGGAGTCCATCATAGAAATAGCTAACTAACCGCCAACTCTCATACCCATGGTGTGGACAAGAATTCAACAGGTCTTTGAAACGTTCCCAAACTTGATATAAGGTTTCGCTCTCTTTTTGTGCAAAGTTTGAGATTTGTCTCTTAAGGTTATTGGTCTTATGGGTTGGGAAGTGTTTTTGGAAGAAAACTTGTGTCATCTCATCCCAACTACCTATGGACCTAGGCCTTAACGAGTACAGCTAAGCCTTAGCTTTTTCCTTAAGTGAAAAGGGGAAAAACCAAAGTTTGATAGTGTCTACCATATCAGCCCTACCTTGAAAGGTTGCTACTACTTCCTCAACTTCCCTAATGTGGATATAGAGGTTTTCATTCTCAAACCTATGGAAGGTTGGTAGCAATTGGATCATGCCCGGTTTGAAATCAGGTTGTTGAACATTAGGGGGGAACATGATACAAGATAGGGTGGCTGTTCAGCTAGGATGTAAATAATCTTTAAGTGTCCTAGCAACATTCTCATTAGGGTTTTCAGCCATGTTAACAGAATAAACAGAATAAATAAGTAATAAACGAAATCAGGAAATCAAAATTTGATTATGCCCAAAGAGTAACGCGGTAGTTATAGCACAGTTTTGGGGTGTCGATTCCATAGGGAAACAAGTTAACTACAAGAGAAGGTAAACCTAAACACGAACGATAAAGATTAAATGAAAGAATTTGAGTTTTGATAGTAATTGTGTAAATAGTCGTGTGAATATATTATGGAGAAGCAACAAGGGTCCGGGAATCCTCCCTAAGTTCGTTGCCTAATCCTAATCAAGATTCAGTTGTTTTTATCTCGATTACAAGTTTCACATCCCAAACAGGCAATCGGCAAATATTCAATTAAGCACAAATAAAAACCCTAAAGTAATTGCTTATGAAATACTCATTGATTTCGATTCAAGCACACATGACCTATCCTATAGAGTTATCAAGAAACGACAATATATCACCATGACAATATCGCAGTAATGGACAACCCTAAAAGAGAAATCTATCGGACTCAGTCACACCTGAACACCTGGATATAAGAAGAGCAAGACTAGACTTATATGGAGAAGAAGCATGCAATCACAGGATTAAGAAAATCTAAGATAAGAAGAATAAAAAGTGCAGCTGTCACATGAACCCTAATTGTTCTTGTTTGATCAAAGAATAAATCATAAACAATGTTTTAACATTAAATCTTTACAATCGAATGAAGACTAGAAAGTAAGAACAACTACACCTAGGGATTCATCCCTTCGCCTTGCTTGGAGATTAGTTGGCCATGGGGCTCATGGTTGAACGCTTTGATGGAGGAGAAACGACTGCTTCCTTGAGTTTTCCAGGCTTAATCCGTGTCTAATATCAAACCCTAAGTGATCTATTTATAATATAAGGGTCCAAGGGTGTTTTAGGGTTTTAAACAATCATTAAAGACCTGATTACATCATAACTCGGAGAACAAAGTTCATGTGCGCGCCTAGGCTTTGTTTTAGGCCAGCTTTGTGAACTTGCTGGAAGGTGTGGCGCAGCTCCATCCAGGGGGCACCTCAGGGCGTGGCACCCCTTGGTCCAAGGTGCACCCTGACCTGATGGCCTCCTTTGCTTGCTTTGGCCTCTGTTCTAGAGGGTGCGGCCCAATTGGTTCCAGGGCGCGGCGCACATGCTTGGATCTCTTTGTTTAGCCTTTCCGAAAGCACTCCTTTGCTCCAGTATACATGGAATCTTTGTGCTTCATTCAACAATAGCTTTTCCATCTCTTTAAGACTCAAAATACCTGAAAATGCATCAAAACAAATTAGTGATCCAAAGATGACACTTTAGAGTTGTTAACATATAAAAGTGCAATTAAAACCTAGATCAACTCTAAAATGCTAACAATTAAGTACTATTAAGATACATTTTACAGCTCTCATCAGGCATACTCACACATGCGCAAACATACGCACGCACAAATGCCAACACGAACTCACACGCATGCACGCACACACTTGCACATGCACGCATTCACCCACATACACACATGCATGCACGCACACACACACAACCACACACACATGCATGCATGCACTCACACGCACACGCGCACACTGCGCCCACACACACTAACGAACACGCACACACACACCCACACGAACACACGCTCAAACACACGTAAACACACACACGCACATAGGCAGAGTTATACACATGCACAAGCATGCACACACAAGCATATGAACGTACACACCCACACAAATAACATAATTTTTATCAAAATTAATTAATTATTGATTTTCATGTGTTGATATGCATGGTTCTAATTGTATTAATATGAGTAATCTCATTAATTTGAAATAAAAACTTGAGAAGAATAGTAAATTTTGAATTGTTTTTCAAGTCACGATAAAATATTATTTTTATTTTTCTTGCAAAAAGTATAACGGAATAAAATGATTATGTTAAATCTACTCACCAAAAATTGCTTTAAGACGTTACTAGTGAGAATAGCGTTGTGAACTAGTTGTCTAAGATTATTTAGGACAGAATTTTGTGACAAAAAGTCATAACATTGCATATAGCATTAAATAATTAAATATATTAATTTAAAAAAATGAAGAATTGATTTACTATTAATAAATTTTCACATATTTGACAATGTAACTAGTTTACAACTATTTGATGCAAATAAAATAATTTTTAAAGTAAGAATAAATATCTATTTTGTTGACCTGACCTGACCTGACTCAAGACCCGATATGAACCAAGCTCGAAATGACCCAATCTCGACCTGTCCCTATCTGAAATGACCGGAGACTCGATAAGACAGGAGATTGAAACCACCCGAACATGACTCGACCGGACCCGAAGTGTCCTGATTCTCAGCATGACTTGAACTCGACCGGACACAAACCCAATTGACCCAACCCAAACCATTTGCCAACTTTACTCACACACACACACACAAGAACACGAACGTGGACGCACACACACACAATCACGCACTTAGACGCACATCCACATGCACACACATAATCACACAAATACGCACATGAATGTATGCATGAACGCACACACATAGGCATACATGCACACACACAAACACACACCCTCACATGCTCACACACAAACACGCATGTACAATAAATCACTCACCCACGCACGCACGAATTATTACTCACACATGGCCCGATTCGTTTGCCAGGTCTTCTCACACATGCACACACATACACAAACATGCACAGACACACATGCACATATACACGCACACTCACACAAATGCACACACACGTGTATGCAAACACGCACACAACCACAAACATATGCACTCATACAAGCACATACACACACATATAGGCGCAGGCACATGAACACATGCATGCACACACACACACTAACACACACATGGACACACACACGCATGGATGCACGTACACACACACATAAGGACACATACATGCACGCACATGCACACGAACAGACTAAGGCACACTCACACATGTGCAAACATACGCATGCACAAACGCCAACATGAACTCACACACATGCACATTCAAATACATACACACACACACACTCGCACATGCACGCATTCACCCACACGCACACATGCATGCATGCACACACACAGGTGCACACACACACACCCATGCACACATTCATGTATGCACTCACACGCACATGCGCACGCGCACATACAAGCATATGAACGTACACGGACACACAAGCACATGCGCGCGGACGCACGTACACAAATAACATAATTTTTATTAAAATTAATTAATTATTGATTTTCGTGTGTTGATATGCATGGTTCTAATTGTATTAATATGAGTAATCTTATTAATTTCAAATAAAAACTCTAGAAGAATAGTAAATTTTACATTGTTTTTCAAGTCACGATAAAATATTATTTTTATTTTTTTGCAAAAATTATTATGGAATAAAGTGATTATGTTAAATTTACTCACCAAAATTTGGTTTAAGACGTTACTAGTGAGAATTGCTTTGTGAACTATTTGTCTAAGATCATTTAGGACTGAATTTTGCGACTAAAAGTCATAACATTGCATAGAGCATTAAATAATTAAATATATTTATTTTTAAAAAAGAAGAATTGATTTACTATTAATAAATTTTCACATATTTGACAATGTAACTTGTTTACAACTATTAGATGCAAATAAAATATTTTTTAAAATAGGAATAAATATTTATTTTGTTGATCTAACCTGACATGACTCAAGACCCGATATGAACCAAGCTCGAAATGACCCAATCCTGACCCGTCCCTATCCGAAATGACCCGAGACCCGATATGACAAGAGACTGAAACCACCTGAACACGACCCGACCAAACCCGAAGTGTCCTGATACTCAGCATGACTTGAACTCGACCGTACACAAACCCGATTGACCCAACCCGAACAATTTGCCACCTCTACTCACACACACACGCACAAGAACACGCATGTGGACCCACACACACATAATCACGCACTTAGATGCACATTCACATGCACACACATACTCCCACAAACACGCACATGCACAAGTTCACACACACACAATCATGCACTTAGACGCACATCCCCATGCACTCACATACTCCCACAAACACGCACGTGAATGTATGCATGAACGCACACACCTAGGCGTACATGCGCACACATAAACACGCACACTAACATACACACACACAAACATGCACATACATTAAATCACACACCCATGCACGCACGAATTATTACTCATACATTACCCGACTCATTTGCCACGTCTTCTCACACATGCACACACATACACACTCACGCACAGACACACATGCACATTTACACGCACACAGACACAAACGTACACACACACCTGCGCCCATACACATGCATACAAACGCGCACACAGCAACAAACCTATGCACTCGTACAAACACATACACACACACATGAGCACATGCATGTACACACACACACCCACACACATATGGATGCACATACACACACGAACTTACACACACACATAAGGACACATACACGCGCGCACGCGCACATAAACAAACTAAGGCATGCTCACACATGCGCAAACATATGCACGTACAAATGCCAACACAAACACACACGCTTGCACATGCGAATACACACACACTCGCACATGCACACATCCACACACACGCACACAAGCATGCATGCACACACACCCACGCACACATGCATGCATGCACTCACACGCACACGCGAATGCGCACCCACACACCATAATGAACATGCACAGACATACGCACAAACAGACGGACACACACCCACATGAACACACACACAAACACACTAACACACACACGTACGAACTCATGCACACACATAGGCATGGTTGCACACATGCACAAGCACGCACACACAAGCATATGCACGCCCGCGCACACACAAGCACATGCTGGCCGACGCATGTACACAAGTAACATAATTTTATCAAAATTAATTAATTATTGAATTTCATGTGTTGATATGCATGGTTCAAATTGCATTAATGTGAGTAATCTCATTAATTTCAATTAAAAACTCGAGAAGAATAGTAAATTTTACATTCTTTTTCAAGTGACGATAAAATATTTTTTTTTTTCATTTTTCTTGAAAAAAGTATAATGGAATGAAGTAATTATGTGAAATGTACTCACTGAAATTTGGTAGAAGACATTACTAGTGAGAATAACTTTGTGAACTAGTTGCCTAAGATCATTTAGGACTGAATTTTGTGACAAAAAGTCATAACATTGCATATAACATTAAATAATTAACTATATTTATTTAAAAAAATGAAGAATTGATTTACTATTAATTAATGTTCACATATTTGACAGTATAACTCATTTACAACTAATAGATGCAAATAAAACATTTTTTAAAATAAGAATAACTATATATTTTGTTGACCTGACCTGACATGACTCAAGACCTAGTATGAACCAAGCTCGAAATGACCCAATCTCGACCCTTCCTTATACAAAGTGACCTAAGACCCGATATAACAGGAGATTGAAACCACCCGAACACGACCGGACCGGACAATGTGCCAGCATAACTTGAACTCGACTGGACACAAACCCGATTGACTTAACCCGAACAATGTGCCACCTCTACTCACACACACACGCACATGCACATGCACAAGAAGACGCACGCGGACGCGCACACCTACGCACATGCACACATGCACACACACAATCATGCACTTAGACGCACATCCACATGCACTCACATACTCACACAAACACGCACGTGAATGTATGCTCGAACGCACGCACGTAGGCGTACATGCACACACACCTACATGCACACTCACATACACACACAAACATGCACGTACAATAAATCACACACCCACGCATGCACGAATTATTACTCATACATGACCCGACTCATTTGCCACTTCTTCTCACACATGCACATATACACACACACTCACACAAACGCACACACACACCTGCGCACATACACATGCACACAACCACAAACATATGCACTCATTCAAAGATATACGCACACACATTGGCGCACACAGATGAACACATGCATGCACACACACCCAGACACACATGGATGCACATACACACACTCACTTACACACATTTAAGGACACATACACGCATGCACGCGCACAGGAACATACTAAGGCACACTCACACATGTGCAAACATACGCACGCATAAACGCCAACACGAACTCACACACATGCACATTCAAATACATACACGCACGCAGTCGCACATGCACAGATGCACACACACGCACACATACATGCACGCACACACACAGGTGCACACACACACCCACGCACACATGCATGCATGCACTCACACGCACGCGCGCATGTGCACAAACACACCCTACCGAACAGGCATAGGCACATGCACAAACACCCACACGAACACACGCACTCACGAACACACGCACGCATATAGGCACGGTTACACACACGCACACACAAGCATATGCACGAACATGCACCCACGCACACATGCATGCATGCACTCACATGCACATGCGCACGTGCACACAAACACCCTAACGAACACGCATAGGCACATGCACAGACACCCACACTAACACAGGCACAAACAAATGCACACACGCACAAGCGCGCACATGCACACACAAGCGCATGCACGAGGATGCACATACACAGATAACATAATTTTTTTCAAAATTAAATAATTATTGATTTGCAAGTGTTGATATATATGGTTCAAATTGAAATAATATGAGTAATCTCATTAATTTCAAATAAAAACTCGAGAAGAATAGTTTATTTTACATTTTTTTTAAGTCACAATAAATTATTATTATTATTTTTTGTGAAAAAGGTATAATGGAATGTAGTGATTATGTGAAATTTACTCACCAAAATTTGGTATAAGATGTTAATTGTGAGAATAACTTTGTGAACTAGTTGTCTAAGATCATTTAGGTCTGAATTTTTTTGACTAAAAGTCATAACATTGCATATAACATTAAATAATTAAATATATTTATTTAAAAAATGAAGAATTGATTTACTATTAATTAATTTTCACATATTTGACAATATACCTCGTTTACAACTAGTAGATTCAAATAAAACATTTTTTTAAAATAGGAATAAATATCTATTTTGTTGACCTGACTTGACATGACTCAAGACCCTATATGAACCAAGCTCGAAATGACCCAATGCCGACCCATCCCTATCCGCAATGACCCGAGACCCGGCATGACCGGAGATTGAAACCACCCAAACACGACCTGACTGGGGCCGAAGTGTCCTGATACTCAGCATGACCTGAACTCGACCAGACGCAAACCCGATTGACGCGACCCGAACCATTTGCCACCTCTACTCACACAGACACGCACATGCACATGCAAAAGAACATGCACAAGGACACACACACACACACACACACACACATGCACACGTGCACGCACACACTTAGACGTATATCAACGTGCACACATATACTCACACAAACATGCACGTGAATGTATGCATGAACGCACGCATGTAGGCCTAGAAGCACACACACAAACATGCACATACAGTAAATCACACACCCATGCACGCAAGAATTATTACTCACACATGACCCGACTCGTTTGCCAAACGTTTGCCACGTCTACTCACCCATTCCCAAACATAAACACACAAGCACAAACACACATGCACATATACACGCACACTCACACAAACGCACACACAGACCCACGCATATACACATACATAAAAACACTCACACAAACACAAACATATGCACTCATACAAACACGTAGGCGCACACACATGAACATGTGCATGTACACACACACACACATGGATGCACATACACACACACACAAGTACACATATGCACATGCACTCGCATAAGAACACACTAAGGCACACTCACACATACGCACGCACAAACGCCAACATGAACACACACGCATGACCATGCGAATACATACACACACACTCACACAAGCACACACACACACACCCACGCACACATGCATGCATGCACACACAGGCGCACACACACACCCACGCACACATGCATGCATGCACTCACACGGACAGGCGTACACACACACACACACGTGCTAACGAACACGCACAGGCACATGCACACAGACCCACACGAACACACTCAGAAACACATGAACACACGCACACATGAACACACGCATGCACACACATAGGCCGAGTTGCACACAAGCACACACAAGCATATTCACGCAAACACACACACACACAAGCACATGCACGTGGATGCACGTACACAAATAACATGATTTTTATCAAAGTTAATTAATTATTAATTTTCATGTGTTGATATGCATGGTTCAAATTATATTAATATGAGTAATCTCGTTAATCTCAAATAAAAACTTGAGAAGAATAGTAAATTTTATATTGTTTTTCAATTCACGATAAAATATTATTTTTATTTTTCTTGAAAAAGTATAATGTAATGAAGTGATTATATGAAATTTACTCACCAAAATTTGGTATAAGATGTTACTAGTGAGAATAACTTTGTGAACTAGTTGTCTAAGATCATGTAGGACTAAATTTTGGGACTAAAATTCAGAACATTGCATATAGCATTAAATAATTAAATATATTTATTTAAAAAATAAAGTATTGATTTACTATTAATTAATTTTCACTTATTTGACAATATAACTCGTTTACAACTATTAGATGCAAATAAAACATCTTTTAAAACAAGAATAAATATCAATTTTGTTGAACTGACCTAATATGACTCAAGACCCGATATGAACCAAGCTCGAAATGACCCAATCCCAACTCGTCCCTATCCGAAATGACTCGACACTCGATAAGACTAGAGATTGAAACCACCCAAACACAACCCGACCTGATCCAAACCATTTGCCACCTTTACTCACACACACATGAACATGCACATGAACAAGAACACACACGAGGACGCACACACACACACATGCACCACATGCTCACACACACAATCACACACTTAGACACACATCCACATACACACACATACTCACACAAACATGCACATGAATGTATGCACGAATGCACACACGTAGGCGTACAAGCATGCACATAAACATTGAGGTACAATAAATCACACACCCACGCACGTAAGGATTATTACTCACACATAACCCAACTCATTTACCACGTCTACTCACACACGCACACACATACACACACGCGCACACACATACATGCACTTATAAATGCACACTCACACAAACGCACACATACACCCATGCACATACACATGCATAAAAATACTCACACAGACACAACCATATGCACTCATAGAAACACTTAGGCACACACATAGGTGCACACACATGAACACGTGCATGCACTCACACAGACAAACACACGCACGCACGCACACACATGGATGCATGTACACACACGAACTTACACACACAAGGACACATACACATGTGCATGTGCACACGAACACACTAAGGCACACTCACACATGCGCAAACGTATGCACTCACAAATGCCAACACGAACACGCACGCATGACCATGTGAATACAAACACACACACACTGGCACAGGCACACATTCACACACATGCACACATAGATGAACACACACACACACCTACGCACACATGCATGCAAGCACTCACACATACACTCGCATGTGCGCACACACACGCTAACGAACACGCACAGGCACAGGCACACGCACAAACACCCACATGAACGCACGTAGAAACACACAAAAATACGCACACACGAACACACACATGCATATATATAGGCCCAGTTGCACACACGCACAAGCATGCACACACAAGTATATGCACGCGGACGCGCGTACAAAAATAACATGATTTTTATCAAAGTTAGTTAATTATTGATTTTCATGTGTTGATATGCATGGTTCAAACTGTATTAATATGAGTAATCTCGTTAATTTCAAATAAAAACTCAAGAAGAATAGTAAATTTTACATTGTTTTTCAATTCACGATAAAATATTATTTTTTTATTTTTCTGGAAAAAAGCAAAATAGAATGAAGTGATTATGTGAAATTTACTCACCAAAATTTGGTGTAAGATGTTACTAGTAAGAATAACTTTGTGAACTAGTTGTATAAGATCATGTACGGCTAAATTTTTTTACTAAAAGTCAGAACATTGCATATAGCAATAAATAATTAAATATATTTATTTAAAAAATGATATATTTATTAACTATTAATTAATTTTCACATATTTGACAATATAACTCATTTACAACTATTACATGCAAATAAAACATTTTTTAAAATAAGAATAAATATCTATTTTGTTGACCTGACCTGACATGACTCAAGACCCGATATAAACCAAGCTCGAAATGACCCAATCTCGACCCCTCCCTATCCGAAATGACTCGACACTCGAAAAGACCGGGGATTGAAACCACCCGAACACGACCGGACCGGACCCGAAGGATCCTGATAATCAGCATGACTTGAACTCGACTGAACACAAACCCGATTGACTTAACCTGAAACATTTGCCACCTCTACTCACACAGACATGCACATGCATATACAAAAGAACACACACGCGGACACACGCACATGCACACGTGCACACACACACTCAATCATGCACTTAGACGCACATCCACATGCACACACATTTTCACAAAACCACGCATGTGAATCTATGCTCGAACGCACGCACGTAGGCATACATGCACACAGACAAACACGCACACTCACACACACTCACACAAACATGCGCGTACAATAAATCACACACCACAAACGCACGAATTATTAATCACACATGACCCTACTCGTTTGTCAGGTCTACTCACATATGCAAACACACACGCATAGACATCCACGCACATATACACACACACACACACCAACACACATGGATGAACGTACACACAAGGACACATACACATACACACGCACACACTAAAGCACACTCACACTTGCGCAAACATAGGGATGCACCAGTGTCAACACAGACACACACGCATGCACATGAGAATACATACACATACACACTCGTACAAGTACACATTCACACACGCACACATGCAAGCATTCATACCCAGAGGCACACACACATCCACGCACACATGCAGGCATGCACTCATATGCACAGGCGCACGCGCACACATATATGCTAACAAACAGACACCGGCACACGCACTAGCACATGAACACACACCCACACGAACACACACACGCACACACCTATGCACGCACATAGTCACAGTTGCACACAAGCACAAGCACACACACATAAGCACATGCACTTGCACACGGACACACGTACACAAATAACATAATTTTTATCACAATTAATTAATTATAGATGTTCATGTGTTTATATGCATGGTTCAAATTGTATTAATATGAGTAATCTCATTACTTTCAAATAAAAACTCGTGAAGAATAGTTAAATTTACATTGTTTGTCAAGTAACAATAAAATCTTATTTTTATTTTTCTTGAAAAATGTGCAATGGAATGAAGTGATTATGTGAAATTTACCCACCAAAATTTTGTATAAGACCTTACTAGTGAGAATAACTTTGTGACTAAAAGTCATAACATTGCATATAACACTAAATAATTAAATATATTTATTTAAAAATGAAGAACTGATTTATTATTAATTAATTTTCACATATTTGATAATATAACTCATTTACCACTATTAGATGCAAAAAAAACATTTTTTAAAATAAGAATAGATATATATTTTGGTGACTTGACCTAACAGACTCAAGACCCGATATGAACCAAGCTCGAAATGAACCAATCCCGACCCGTCCCAAAATGAAATGACCCGAGACCCGATACGACAGGAGATTGAAACCACCCAAACATGACCCGACCGGACCCGAAGTGTCCTGATACTCAGCATAACTTGAACTCGACCAGACACAAACCCGATTGACCCAACTCGAACCATTTGCCACCTCTACTCACACACACACACACATGCACAAGCACAGTCACACGTACACGGACGCACACACACGTGCACACACATACAACCATGCACTTAGACACACATCAACATGCACACACATACTCACACAAACACGCACGTGAATGTATGAATGAATGCACGCATGTAGGCATACATGCACACACGCACAACATGAACACTCACATACACACACACAAACATGCACATGCAATAAATCACACACCCTCGCACGCACGAATTATTACTCACACATGACCCGACTCGTTTGCCACGTATACTCATACATGCACTCACATACACACATGCACATATACACGCACACTCACACAAACGCACACACATGTGTGCATGTACGCACGTACATGAACACATGCATGCACAGGCACGCACACTAACACACACACCCAAACATACCTTGAAACACGTACACACAAGCACTCACACACACATAAGGACACAGACACGCACATGTTCACATGAACATACTAAGGCACACTCACATATGTGCAAACATACCCACTCACAAACGCCACCACGAACACACAAGCATGCACATGTGAATACATACACACACACTTGCACGTGCACACATTCACACACACGCACACATGCATGCACAGACACACACCCATGCACACATGCATGCATGCACTCATACGCACACGCGCACGCGTACACATACACCCTAACGAACAAGCACAGGCACATGCACAAACACACGTACGCATATAGGCAAAATTCCACACACACCCACGCATATGCGCGCACACGCACACGCACACGCATAATGGATGTAATTGTGGAGATGTTCAACCCTCTTCAGCCTGTGGCATGCTCTGTTCTAGGCCGCGGCCTGAAAGTACAATGAGGCACATTGGTTAAGCTTTTTGAGAGGTGCGTGGATGCATGAACAAAGTGCACAGGATCACTAAGGATTGATGAAGATCTATGATTGAATGGTCCTCAAGATCTAAGGGTGGAAATTGACTTCAAAGATTGGTTGAAGAAGTGGTGCACTATATAAAGGGTCACCTAGCTTCAATCTCAACATAATTATGAGACAAGACATACAAGTGATCATCATACAAGAGAATTCAAGTGCAAGTGTGAGAGTGCAAAGAAACAAAACACAAGAGAGGTTGTAGAATAGATCTCAAAAGAGAGGCTAGTTGTAAAGAGGGAGTAGTATAGATTGTGGGTAGAAGGCTTTGTAATAGTTCTTATCACTTTCTTTCTTCTCTTCTTTGACTCTTCAAGAACTAGAGGTTTCTTGAAGGGGGTTACTGTAATCTGTGAGAACTCATTGATTTACTGCAGAGAGTTCAGAGGAACTCACGGCGACGTAGGCTATTGTCGAACCTCAATAACAATTATTGTGTTCTTTCTTTTCTTTGATTTCTATTTCTGTTTTCGATTCATTACAAGTCACTCTAGACTTGGGTGTTTGGAAGATCACCACCAGGGCATCAAGAAGGTGATTTCCCAACAGTGGTATCAGAGCTAGAGGAGATACCACAATAGTGGTATCAAAGCTTTGGACAACGAGTATCAGAGCCTTGTATCAGAGCAAGACTCCAAGAATCATAGATCAACTTCTTGGGTGATTCAAGAATGGTGCTGGGATTAAGATCTGATCGTGTTCTTAAGGGTGATTCAAGAATGGTATTAAGATCTATCTTTGATCGAGTTCTTGTGATTTAGAAGTTTGGGAAAGCAATTATGGGTGCTGCATAAATCTGGGATTTTCTCCCCAAGATGGCTTCAAATTTCTGTGTTAAGAAGTTTGATGGAAAGGGACACTTTGTCCTTTGGAAGCGGAAGATCAAGGTTGTTCTTATGCAACAGAAAGTGGACTTGGCGATTAGAGAAGATGACGCTTTTCCAACAAGTATCATGGAATTCAGTGGATTGAGATGAAGAAGATGGCATACAACACCATTTTCTTGCACATGTCAGATAGTATCACGAGGGAGTGCGGAGACTCAGAAGATCCTGCTGTCATATGGAAGAAACTAGATGAGTTGCTTCTTACCAAAACTCTCCCTAATAAGATTTATCTTCTTAAAAGAATCTTTGCTTTTAAAATGGATCCTAGTAAAGAGTTGCAAGATAATCTTGATGTGTTTAATAAGCTAGTTCAAGATTTGAATAGTTGTAGCATAACATTCCCGGATGAACAATTGGTTGTTATTTTGTTGAATTCTCTTCTTGATTATTTTGATAATTTGATTAATGCTATTGAATATTGAAGAAATACTTTAACCAAGGAGATTGTGATCAATGCCATAAAAGCTCATGATTTCAAAGCCAAGATGAGGGAAGCATCAAGTGGAGAAGGGATGTTAGTTAGAGGAAGGCCAGCAACTCGGAATGGCAGTAGCATTCATGGCAACTACTGGGAGAACTCAAGAAGTAGAGGGCAGAGCCATAGGAGATCTCATTCCAAACCGAGATTTGGAGGAAAAAGATGCTTCTACTGCAACAAAGAGGGACATTTTAGGAAATATTACAAGAAGAAGATGTGGGATGAGAGAGGAAGAAGCCATACCAATAATGGAGAGGCTTTGGTTGCCAAAGGAGAACAACAAGATGATGTTCTTGTTGTGTGCTCAAATGTGAGCAGGAGGCAAGGTAGTAAGAAATGGATTCTGGATTCCGGGTGCACTTATCACATGTACCCTCACAAGGATTGGTACAAGAATTTCTAGGAAACCAATGATGGAAAGGTTTTCATAGGGAATGACACTTATTGCCAAGTGAGGGGAATAAGAGATATCCAGTTGAGGATGTTAGATGGAGTCACAAGGCTGCTGCAGAATATGAGGTATCTTTCAGATTTGAAGAGGAATTTGATCTCATTGGGGCAGCTAGATTCCATGGGGTATACATACAAAGCAGAGGGATGAAAGATCAAGGTAACCAAGGGATCTTTGGTAGTGATCAAAGCAACAATAAAAGATAGACTCTATGAGATGATCGGAGAGACATAAATCAAGGATCAAGCAGTAAGTTTGATGGCTGAGATGGATAAGGCAGCCCTTTGGCACACTCGCTTGGGACATATGAGCGAAAAGGGCTTGCAAGTTCTCAGCAAGGATGGTCTACTTGGTGGTGACAAAGTAGAGAAATTGGATTTCTGTGAGTGTTGCGTTCTTGGGAAGCAACACCGAGTCAGCTTCAACACCGGAGTGCAAAAGTCTAAGGGGATTCTTGACTACATTCATTCAGACCTTTAGGGACCAGCAAGAACACCAACACAGGGAGGTAACTTTTACTTTCTGTCTTTAATTGATGATTATTCAAAAAAGATTTGGGTTTATTTGCTTAAAAATAAATCAAATGCTTTGAATAAATTTGTGGTGTGGAAAAAGTTGCTTGAGACTCAAACGGGTAGGATAGTTAAGGCTTTATGAACTGATAATGGCTTAGAATTTTGCAATAAGGATTTTGACAAATTCTATGAGTTAAATGGCATTCTAAGACATAGAACGGTTGTAAAAGCACCTCAGCAAGATGGAGTTGCTGAGAGGATGAAGAGAACCCTTATGGAAAAGGTTAGGTGCATGTTAATTGGGTCCGGTTTACCAAAATATTTTTAGGGGGAAGCTGTGTCTACTGCTATATACCTGGTTAATAGGTCACCCTCTAAAGCTTTAGAGCTCAAGACTCCCATGGAGATGTGGAGTGGGAAACCCCTGAGTTGAGCAATCTTAGGACTTTTGGGTGAGCTGCATTTCCACATCAAAAGGATGATAAACTTAACCCAAGGTCTAGAAAATGTGTGTTTCTAGGGTATGGTGATGCGGTTAAGGGGTATAGGTTGTGGTCCTTATAACCAAAAGGAATGAAACTCATAATAAATAGGGATGTTATTTTTAATGAATTGTTATTTCCCTATTTGGAGAAAATTAACAGGGGCTAGTGAGCAAACCGGTCCGGAATTTGTGGAGCATCGCATCAAGGAGAATTCAGTTCAGGTAAAGCAAGGAAGGCAAGAGGGTTCAGACCAGGTAGAGCCCATTAACGAAGGCCAAGCTCAGGGCACTCAAGGGGAGGCTGAACTAGAAGGGGTTGATGCAGCAAGTCAGAATGACTACCAGATCACAAGGGACCGGGGAAGAAGGGTGGTTAGACCACCTTTAAGATATGGGTTTGCGGATGCTAATGTAGCAACTCCTTGGATAGAAGGAGGGATGGTTGAACCAGAAACTTACATGGAAGCCATGGAATGTAAGGAGTCGTCAAAGTGTCAGCTAGCTATGGAGGAAGAAATTGATTCTTTGAGGAAGAACAACTCTTGGGAATTGGTGCCCAAACCTGAAAAACAGAGAGCTGTGGATTGTAGGTGGATCTACAAGATCAAAGAAGGGAATCCTCCAAGGGATGAAGTCTGGTATAAAGCTAGGCTGGTGGCGAAGGGGTTCACACAAAGAGAAGGCATAGATTTCATCGAAATATTCTCCCCAGTTGTGAAGTACAAGACGATACGGATAGTATTGGCTATAGTGGTCTAATTTGATTGGGAGATTGAGCAAATGGATGTGAAGACAGTGTTCTTGCATAGAGAGCTTGATTAGACCATCTACATGAGGCAACCCGAAGGCTATGAGGAAGGAAGGCAGGGAGAGTTGGTGTGCCAATTGAAGAAATTTCTTTATGGCCTGAAGCAGTCACCTCGGCAATGGAATAAGAGGTTTGATTCAATTGTAACTAGCTTGGGTTTCATGAGGAGCTACTATGATTCGTGCTTGTACTATAAGGGGCACAAGGTGGAGGAAGTGGTGATCATCCTCATCTATGTTGATGATATGCTGCTGGTTAGGAGCAGCATGGAGAGGATAGAAGAATTGAAGTCTCAACTTAGTGAGGAGCTTGAAATGAAGGATCTTGGCCATGCACAGAAGATCCTTGGGATGAGCATAATCCGGGAAAGGGAGAGAAACAGATTGAAGATTTATCAGACTTCCTACATTGAGAAGATGATATCTAAGTTCTCTATGGAAGATAGCAAACCAGTGAAGGTTCTCTTTGCTAGTCATTTCAAGTTCTCCAGCGATCAATGTCCGAGATCGGAGGCGGAGAATAAGGAAATGGAAAAGGTCCCTTACTCTAATGCGGCTGGTTCAGTTATGTTCACCATGCTAAGCACTAGACCTGATATTGCTCATGTAATAAGTGTTCTCAACAGGTTTATGAATAATCCCGGAAAGGAGCATTGGCTTGGAATGAAGTGGTTGCAGAGGTACTTGAAGGGAAGCCCAAATGTGGGGCTGATTTATGAGAAGAGGGGTAAGTCTGTCTGTCTTGAGGGTTATGCGGATTCAGACTATGGAGCAGACCGGGATAAATGAAGATCGATTACCTCCTGCTTCTTTAGCTTAAACGGATGTTGTGTAAGTTGGAAGGCTCAGTTGCAGCCTGTGGTAGCACTCTCAACAACCGAGGCTGAGTACATAGCGGCAATGGAAGCCATTAAGGAGGCTATGTGGTGCGAAGGGTTGTTGGAAGTGTTAAAGGTCCAGAAAGAGCAGGTGGTGGTGTATTCGGATAGCCAAAGTTCGTTGCACTTGTGTAGGAATCCGGTGTACCATAACAAGACAAAGCACATGGATGTTCTGTATCATTTCATTCTGGAAAATGTTACGGAAGGATGAATTCATGTGGACAAGATAGCCACAGAGGAAAATCCTGAAAATTTAGGAACCAAGGTTCTACCTCTAAGTAAGTTCAATCATTGCCTTGGACTACTTAGGATTGGAGTCGGTTGATATGATGACTCAAGATGAGTTTGGATCCTGAGTTCTCTGCACAATGGGCTCGGGTTTAAACGCATAGACAAAGGTAGAGATTGTTGGTGTTTGTCTAAGGTTTAAACAAGATTTGAAGATGGTTCAGCATCAGGTCTTGGTGCCGTGGCATGAGGTGTGCGCGCCTCACCTTGCAGCAACTCCAGAATGTGTGAACACCAGTGTGCGTCGTGGCTCAGCTCTTCCAAGGTGCGGTGCCCAGCAAAGGAGAAGACCTGGAGGAGGTGTGCGCCGCAGCTCAGCCTCCCCTAGGCCGCGGCGCCCAGAATGGATGTAATTGTGGAGATGCTCAGCCCTCTTCAAGCTGCAGCATGCCCTGTTCAAGGCCGCGGCATGAAGGCACACTGATGCACATTGGTTCAGCTTTTTGAGAGGTGCTTGGATGCATGAACAAAATGCACAGGATCACTAAGGATTGATGAAGGGCTATGATTGAATGGTCCTCAAGATCTAAGGGTGGAGATTGACTTCAAAGATTGGCTCAAGAAGTGGTGCACTATATAAAGGGTCACCTAGCTTCAATCTTAACACAATTGTGAGACAAGACATACAAGTGATCATCATACAAGAGAATTCAAGTGCAAGTGTGAGAGTGCAAAGACACAAAACACAGGAGAGGCAGTAGAATAGATCTCAAAAGAGAAGCTGGTTATAAAGAGAGAATAGTATAGATTGTGGGTAGAGGGCTTTGTAATAGTTCTTATCACTTTCTTTCTTCTCTTCTTTGGCTCTTCAAGAACTAGAGGTTTCTTGAAGGGGGTTGCTGTAATCTGTAACAACTCATTAATTTAGTGTAGAGAGTTCAAAGGAACTCACGGGGACGTAGGCTATTGCCGAACCTCAATAACAATTGCTGTGTTCTTTTTTTTCTTTGATTTATGTTTCTGTTCACTCTAGACTTGGGTGTTTGGAAAATCACCACCTGGACATCAAGAAGGTGATTTCCTAACAGCACGCATGAATTATTACTCACACATAACCAGACTCATTTGCCACGTCTACTCACACATGCAAGCACGCTCATACACGCACATATACACCCACACACACACCTGCGCATATACACATGCATACAAACACGCACACAGCCACAAACATATGCACTCATACAAACCCATACGCACACACTGAACACATGCATGCACACAAACATAGTAACACACACACACCAACACACATTGATGCACGTACACACATGCACATACACATACACATACACGCGCACACTCACACACTGAAGCACACTCACACATGCGCAAACATACGCACGAACAAACACCAACACCAACACACACGCATGCACATGCGAATACATACACACACACACTCATACAAGCACACATTCACACACACGCACACATGCATGCACTCACACACAGAGGCACACACACACCCACGCACACTTGCATGCATGCACTCACACGCACACGTGCACGAGCACAATATACGCTAACAAACATGCACAAACACACGCATAAACACACGCACACATGCACATAGGCACAGTTGCACACACGAACAAGCACACACACACAAGCATATGCACGCGGACACACATACACAAATAACATAATTTTTATCAAAATTAATTATTGATTTTCATGTGTTTATATGCAAGGTTCAAACTAGTTGTCTACGATCATTTAGGACTGAATTTTGTGACTAAAAGTCATAACATTGCATATAGAATTAAATAATTAAATATATTTAGTTAAAAAATGAAGAATTGATTTACTATTAATTAATTTTCACATATTTGACAATGTAACTCGTTTACAACTATTAGATGCAAAAAAAAAAAGCTTTTTGAAATAAGAATAAATATATATTTTTGTTGACCTGACCTGACATGACTCAAGACCCGATATGAACCATGCTCGAAATGACCCAATCCCGATCAGTCCCTATACGAAACCACCCGAGACCCGATACGACCGGAGATTGAAACCACTCGAACATGACCGGACCGGACCGGACTTCAAGTGTCCTGATACTCAGTATGACTTGAACTCGACCGGACACAAACACACGTGCACACACATACAATCACGAACTTAGACGCTTATCCACATGCACACACATACTCACACAAACATGTATGTGAATGTATGAATGAATGCACGCACGTAGGTGTACATGCACACACACACACAAGCATGCACTTCCAATAAATCACACACTCTCGCACGCATGAATTATTACTCACACATGACCTGACTCGTTTGCCACGTCTACTCACACATGCACTCACATACACACACGCACAGACACAGGCACATATACACGCACACTCACACATGCTCACATACACATGCATACAAACACGCACACAGCCACAAACATATGCACTCATACAAACACGTTCGCACACACATGAACACATGCATGCACACACACACACACACACGCTAACACACACACACATGGAAACACGTACACAAACATAAGGACACATACATGCGTGCATGCGCACACGAACATACTAAGGCACACTCACACATGTGCAAACATACCCACGCACAAATGCCAACTCAAACACACATGCATTCACATGCGAATACATACACACACACTCGCAAATGCACATATTCACACACACACACACATGCAAGCACGCACGCACACACACCGACAAACACATGCATACATGCACTCACACGCACACGCGCACGCGCACAAGTACACACACACCCTTACGAACACGCACAGGCACACGCACACACGCACGTACATAGGCACAGTTGCACACACGCACAAGCATGCACACACAAGCATAAGCACACACACGCACACATAAGCACATGCACACGGATGAACGTACACAATTAACATAATTTTTATCAAAATTAATTAATTATTGATTTTCATGCGTTGATATGCACGATTCAAATTGTATTAATATGAGTAATCTCATTAATTTCAAATAAAAACTCCAGAAGAATAGTAAATTTTACATTGTTTTTCAAGTCACGATAAAATATTATTTTTATTTTTCTTGAAAATAATATAATGAAATGAAGTGATTATGTGAAATTTACACACCAAAATTTTGTATAAGACGTTACTAGTGAGAATATCTTTGTGAACTAGCTGTCTAAGATCATTTTGGACTGAATTTTGTGATTAAAAGTCATAACATTGCATATAGAATTAAATAATTAAATATATTTAGTTAAAAAATTAAGAATTGATTTACTATTAATTAATTTTTACATTTTTGACAATGTAACTCGTTTACAACTATTAGATGCAAAAAAAAAAAAGCATTTTTTAAATAAGAATAAATATATATTTTGTTCACCTGACCTGACATGACATGACTCAAGACCCGATATGAACCAAGCTCGAAATGACCCAATCCCGGCCCGTCCTTATCCGAAATGAACCGAGACCCGAGACAACCGGAGATTGAAACCACCGGAACACGACTCGACCGGACCCGAAGTGCCCTGATACTCAGCATGACTTGTACTCGACCGGACACAAACCCGATTGACCCAACCCGAACCATTTGCCACCTCTACTCACACACACATGCACAAGAACACGCACGCGAACGCACACACACGTGCACACACACAATCACACATTTAGACGCACATCCACATGCACACATATACTCACAAAAACACGCACATGAATGTATGAGTGAATGCACGCATGTAGGTGTACATGCACACACACACAACACGAACACTCACATACACACACATAAACATGCACGTACAATAAATCACACACCCTCGCACGCATGAATTATTACTCACACATGACCCGACTCATTTGCCACGTCTAATCACAAATGCAAGCACGCACATTGACACGCACATACACACACGCACATATACACCCACACACACACCTGCGAACATGCCCATGCATACAAACACACACACAGCCACAAACATATGCACTCATACAAACATATACGCACACACTTGAACACATGCATGCACACAAACATAGTAACACACACACCATCACACATGGATGCATATACACTCACGCACTTACACACACACAAGGACATATACACATACACACGTGCACACTCACACATGCGCAAACATACGCACGCACCAACGCCAACACCAACACACATGCATGCACATGCGAATACATACACACACACACTCATACAAACACACATTCACACACACGCACACATGCATGCACTCACATAGAGAGGCACACACACACCCACGCACACATGCATGCATTCAATCACACGCACAGTCGCACGGGCACAATATACGATAACAAACACGCACCAACACACGCATAAACACACACACACACCCACACGAACACTCGCACAAGCACACGCATACACGAACACACGAACACATGCATATAAGTACAGTTGCAAACACACACAAGCATATGCGCAGTCAAGCACATGCATGCGGACGCACTTACACAAATAACATAATTTTATCAAAATTAATTATTGATTTTCATGTGTTTATATGCAAGGTTCAAATTATATTAATATGAGTAATCTCATTAATTTCAAATAAAACTCAAGAAGAATAGTAAAATTTACATTGTTTTTCAAGTCACGATAAAATATTATTTTTATTTTTCTTGAAAAAAGTGTAATGGGATAAAGTGATTACTTGAAATTTACTCACCAAAATTTTGTATAAGATGTTACTAGTGAGAATAACTTTGTGAATTAGTTGTCTAAGATCATTTAGGACTGAATTTTGTGATTAAAAGTCATAATATTGCATATAGCATTAAATAATTAAATATATTTATTTAAAAAATGAAGAATTGATTTACTATTAACTAATTTTCACATATTTGACAATGTAACTTGTTTACCACGAATAGATGCAAAAAAAAAAAACATTTTTTAAAATAACAATAGATATCTATGTTGTTGACCTGACCTGACATGACTCAAGACCTGATATGAACAAAGCTCGAAATGACCCAATCCTGACCTATCCCTATACGAAATGACCCGTGACCTGATACGACCGGAGATTGAAACCACCCGAACATGACCCGACCGGACCCGAAGTGTCTTGATACTCAGCATGACTTGAACTCGATCGAACACAAACCCGATTGACCCAACTCGAACCATTTGCCACCTCTACTCGCACACACATGCACATGCACAGTCACACGCACGCGGACGCACACACACACGAACGCAAAAACACACGTGCACACACATACAATAGCACACTTAGATGCACATCCTCATGCACACACATACTCACACAAACAAGCACGTGAATGTATGAACGAATGCACGCACATAGGCATACATGCACACACACACAACATGAACTCTCGCATACACTTACACAAACATGCACGTACAATAAATCACATACCCTCGCACGCATGAATTATTACCCACACATGACCCGACTCGTTTGCCACGTCTACTCACACATGCACTCACATACAGACACACATGCACATATACATGCACACTCACACAAACGCACACACACATGTGCACATGCACATGCATACAAACACGCACACAGCCACAAACATATGCACTCGTACAAACACATACGCACACACATGAACAGAAGAATGCACACACACACACCCACACACACTTGGAAACCGTACACACACGCACTTACACACACATAAGGACACATACACGCGCACACGAACAGACTAAGGCACACTCACACATGTGCAAAAATACCCACGGACAAGCTCCAACATGAACACACACGCATGCACATGCGAATGGATACACACACACTCGCACATGCACACATTCACACCCATGCACACACACCCACGCACACATTCATGCATGCACTCACACGCACACGCGCACGCATACACACACACCCTAACGAAGACGCATAGGCACATGCACAAACACACGCACACGAACACACACCCACACGAACACAAGCACAAACACAGGCACACACAAACACACGCGCCCACGCACCCACATAGGCATAGTTGCACACATGCACAAGCATGCACACACAAGCATATGCACACACACGCACACATAAGCATATGCATGCGGACGCACGTACACAAATAACATAATTTTTATCAAAATTAATTAATTATTGATTTTCATGTGTTGGTACGCATGGTTCAAATTGTATTAATATGAGTAACCTCATTAATTTCAAATAAAAACTTGAGAAGAATAGTAAATTTTACATTGTTTTTCAAGTCATGATAAAATATTATTTTTATGTTTCTTGAAAATAATATAATGGAATGAGGTGATTATGTGAAATTTACACACCAAAATTTGGTATAAGACGTTACAAGTGAGAATAACTTTGTGAACTAGTTGTCTATGATCATTTAGGACTGAATTTTGAGAATAAAAGTCATAACATTGCATATAGAATTAAATAATTAAGTATATTTAGTTAAAAAATGAAAATTGATTTAGTATTAATTAATTTTCACATATTTGACAATGTAACTTGTTTACAACTATTAGATGCAAAAAAAATAAATAAAAACATTTTTAAAAAAAAAATAAGAATGAATAACTATTTTATTGACCTGACCTGACATGACTAAAGACCCGGTATGAACCAAGCTCGAAATGACCCAATCCTGACCCATCCCTATTCGAAATGACCCAAGACCCGATACAACCGGAGATTGAAACCCCCCGAACACGACCTGACCGGACCCGAAGTGTCCTGATACTCAGCATGACTTGAACTCGACCGGAAACAAACCCGATTGACCCAACCCGAAACATTTTCCACCTCTACTTACACACACACGGACATGCACGTGCACAAGAACACGCACGCGGATGCACACACACACTCACATGCACACGTGCACACACACACAAACACGCACTTAGATGCACACACATACTCACACGAAGACGCACGTGAATGTTTGCACGAACGAACGCACGTAGGCGTACATGCACACACACAAACACGCACACTCAGATACACACACAAACATGCACGTACAATAAATCACACACCCACGCACACACGAATTATTACTCACATACGACTAGACTCATTTGCCACATCTACTCACACATGCACACCCATACACACAAACACATAGACACACATGGACATATACACGTACACACACACCTACGCACATACACATGCCTACAAACACACACATAGCCACAAACATATGCACTCATACAATATAACATTAAATAATTAAATTTTATTATTTTTAATTTTCAAGTCACGATAAAAATATTATTTTTTATTTTCAAGTCATAACATTGCATATAGCATTAAATAATTAAATATATTTATTTAAAAAATGAAGTATTGATTTACTATTAACTAATTTTCACATATTTGACAATGTAACCGGTTTACAACTATTATATGCAGATAAAACATTTTTCAAAATAAGAATAAATATCTATTTTGTTGACCTGACCTGACACAAATCAAGACTCGATATGAACCAAGCTCAAAATGACCCAATCCCGACCCGTCCCTATCCAAAATGACTCGAGACCCGATACGACCTGAGATTACAACCACCTGAAGACGATCGAACCAGACCCAAAGTGTCTTGATACTCAGCATGACTTGAACTCGATCGGACAAAAACCCGATAGATCCAACCCGAACCATTTGCCACCTCTACTCTCACACACACACGCACATGCACACGTGCACACAAACACAATCATGCACTTAGACGCACATCCACATGCACACATATACTCACACAAACACGAACGTGAATGTATGCACGAACGCACGCAAATAGGCGTAAATGCACACACACAAACATGCACACTCACATACACCCACACACAAACATTCACGTACAAAAAATCACACACCCACGCACGCACGAATTATTACTCACTTATGGCCCGACTCATTTTCCACGTCTACTCACACATATACACTCACACGCACAGACGCACATGCACATGTACGCGGACACACACACCTATGCACATACATATGCATACAAACACGCACACAGTGAAAAACATATGCACTAGTACAAACACATACGCACGCACATGAAAACACGCACACTAACACACACACGCACACACACACCCACACACACATGGATGCCCGTACACACACATAAGGACACATACATGCGCACATGAATAGACTAAGGCACACTCACATATGCGCATACATACGCAAGGACAAACGCCAACATGAACACACATGCATGCACAAGCGAATACATACACACACACACTCGCACAAGCACACATGCATGCACACACACACAAAAAATGCTTGCATGCAATCACTCGCACACGCGCCCCCGCACACACACACCCTAACAAACATGCACAGGTACACGCACAAGCACACGAACACAAACACACACCCACATGAACACACACGCTCGAACATCGACAAAGTTTCAGACACGCATAAGCACTCACACACAGGTATATGCATGCACACGCACACACAAGCACATGCACGAGGATGCACGTACATAAATAACATAATTTTTATCAAAACTAATTAATTATTGATTTTCATGTGTTGATACGCATGGTTCAAATGATATTAAAATGAGTAATCTCATTAATTTCAAATAAGAACTCGAGAAGAATAGTAAATTTTACATTGTTTTTCAAGTCACGATAAAATATTATTTTTTAATTTTCTTGAAAAAAAGATAATGGAATGAAGTGATTATGTGAAATTTACTAACCAAAATTTGGTATAGGACGTTACTAGTGAGAATAACTTTGTGAACTAGTTGCCTAAGATCATTTCGGACTAAATTTTGTGACTAAAACTCATAACATTGCTTATAGCATTAAATAATTAAATATATTTAAAAAATGAAGTAATGATTTACTATTAATTAATTTTCACATATTTAACAATATAACTCGTTTACAACTATTAGATGCTAATAAAACATTTTTAAAAATAAGAATAAATATCTATTTTGTTGACCTGACATGACATGAATCAAAATCCGATATGAACCAAGCTCGAAACGACCCAATCCCGACCCGTCCCCATCCGAAATGACCCGAGATTCGATACAACCGGAGATTGAAACCACCCGAACATGGCCTGATCGAACACAAAGTGTCCTGATACTCAGCATGACTTGAACTCGACCGGACACAAACCAGATTGACCCAACCCGAACCGTTTGCCACCTCTACTCACGCACTCTCGCACATGCACATACACAAGAACACGCACAAAGATGCACACACACACGCACATGCACACATGCACAATCACGCACTTAGACACACATCCGCATGCACAAACATACTCACACAAAGACGGACGTGAATGTATGCAGGAACGAACGCACGTAGGTGTACATGCACACTCAAATACACACACAAAAACATGCACATACAATAAATCACACTCCCACGCATGCACGAATTATTACTCACATATAACCCGACTCGTTTGCCACGTCTACTCACACATGCACACACATACACACACTCGCACAGACACACATGCACTTATACACACACATACACATGCATACAAACGTCTACACAACGACAAAAATATGCACTCATACACACACGTAGTCGCACACACATGGGCGCACACAAATGAAAACTTGCATGCAAACACACACACCCACACACACATGGGTGCATATACATGCATATAAGGACACATACACGCACGCACGTGCTCCCGAAACAGACTAAGGGACACTGACACATACGTAAACATACGCACACACAAATGCCAACTCAAACACACACGCATGCACATGCGAATACATACAAACATAATTGCACATGCACACATTCACACACAAGCTCACATGCATGCAGGCACACACCCACGTACATATGCATGCATGCACCCACGCGCACACACAGCTTAATGAACACGCGCAGGCACACACACAAACACACGCACACACACCCACACGAACACGCACAAACACACAATCACACATAGACACGAACACACGCACACACGCACGCACATAGGCACAGTTGCACACTCGCGCAATGACGCACACAAAAGCATATGCACGCACATGGACACACAAGCACATGGACGCGGACACACGTACACAAATAATGTAATTTTCTCAAAAATAATTAATTATTGATTTTACTATGTCGATATACCCGGTTCAAATTGTACTAATTTGAGTAAACTCATTAATTTCAAATTAAAACTCGAGAAAAATAGTAAATTTTACATTGTTTTTCATGTCACAATAAAGTATTGTTTTTTAATTTTTTTTCGAAAAAATTAAAATGGAATGGAGTGATTATGTGAAATTTACTCACCAAAATTTGGTATAGGACGTCACTAGTGAGAATAACTTTGTGAACTAGTTGTCTAAGATCATTTAGGACTAAATTTTGTGACTAAAAGTCATAACATTGCATATAGCATTAAATAATTAAGTATATTTATTTAAAAAATGAAGTATTGATTTACTATTAATTAATTTTCACATATTTGACAATATAACTTGTTTACAACTATCAGACGCTAAAACAACTTTTTTAAAAATGAGAATAAATATCTATTTTGTTGACCGGACGTGACATGACTCAAGACCCGATATGAACCAAGCTCGAAATGACCCAATCCCGACCCATCCGCATTCGAAATGACCCGAGACTCATTACAACCAGATATTGAAACCACCCGAACATGGCCTGATCGGACCCGAAGTGTCCTGATACTGAGCACGACTTGAACTCGATCGGAAAAAAACCCGATTGACCCAACCCGAACCGTTTGCCACCTCTACTCACACACTCACGCACATGCACATGCACAAGAACACGCACGCAGATGCACACACACACGCACAAACACGCAGTTAGATGCACATCCACATGCACACACATACTCACGCAAAGATGCACGTGAATTTATGCACGACCGAACACACGTAGGCGTACATGCACACACACAAACACACACACTCCGATACACACACAAAAACATGCACGTACAATAAATCACACACCCACGCACGCACAAATTATTACTCACATATGACCCGACTCGTTTGCTACGTCTACTTACACATGCACACATGTACACACACACGTACAGACACACATAATCGCGCAAGCACACATTTACACACAAGCACACATGTATGCAGGCACACACACCCACGCACACATGCATGCATACACTCACACGCACCCTCGCATGCGCACACACACAGCTTAACGAAAAAGCATAGGCACACACACGAACACACGCACACACGCACACATGAACACACGCACACACCCATGCACATAGGCCCAATTGCACACTCGCGCAAGCACGCACACGCACACACAAGCACGTGGACACTGATGCACGTACACAAATAATATGATTTTCTCAAAAATAAATAATTATTGATTTTCATGTGTTGATTTGCATGGCTCAAATTGCATTAATATGAGTAACCTCATTAATTTCAAATAAGAACTCGAGAAGAAAAGTAAATTTTACATTATTTTTCAAGTCACAATAAAATATTATTTTTTAATTTTCTTGAAAAAAGTATAATGGAATGAAATGATTACGTGAAATTTACTCACCAAAATTTGGTATAGGACGTTACTAGTGAGAATAAATTTGTGAACTAGTTGTCTAAGATCATTTAGGACTAAATTTTGTGACTAAAAGTCATAACATTGCATACAGCATTAAATTATTAAATATATTTATTTAAAAAATGAAGTATTGATTTACTATTAATTAATTTTCACATATTTGACAATATAACTCGTTTATAACTATTAGATGCTAATAAAACATTTTTAAAAATAAGAATAAATATCTATTTTGATGAATTGACGTGACATGACTCAAAACCCGATACGAACCAAGCTCGAAAGGACCAATCTCGACCCGTCCCCATCTGAAATGACCCGAGACTCGATACGACCAGAGATTGAAACCTCCCAAACATGGCCTGATCGGACCTGAAGTGTCCTGATACTCAGCATGTCTTGACTCGACCGGACACAAACCCGATTGACCCAACCCGAACCGTTTGCCACCTCTACTCACACACTCACGCACATGCACATGGACAAGCACAGGCACGC